>OZ025283.1:4165000-4765000 GCA_964019165.1 Mastigias papua | reverse complement strand
GGAACTGTGCAACACGTACTTAAATTCAAATGTAGCACTTACATAGTATAGTCAGGTTTGCTACATGTAAAGCACTATAAGGCTCTATTTAGTGTAAACACAAATACTAACGCTCATTTCAATACGACACATTGCCTAAACTACTTGTATCAGAGTAACTGTAGATGTTAAAGTGGTTTGGTGGCTGAGATTGATGCACTTCCACTCAATGTCAAACATACAACAGTATATGCACATGTATGTTGTTATTGCTTGTAATGGGCCTAAACTGCATATGTGTGGATACACTGACAATACAGGAATGAATACTGATCTAATGGTGACACGATATTAGAAATGCTCGAGTCACAGCACAGATGTGTTTAGATTACGTTTTGGAACTATGCAACACGTACTTAAATTCAAATGTAGCACTTACATAGTATAGTCAGGTTTGCTACATGTAAAGCACTATAAGGCTCTATTTAGTGTAAAAACAAATACTAACGCTCATTCCACTACGAAACATTGCCTAACCTTCTCGTATCAGTGTAACTGTAGATGTTAAAGTGGTTTGTTGGCTGAGATTGATGCACTTCCACTCAATGTCAAACATACAACAGTATATGCACATGTATGTTGTTATTGCTTGTAATGGGCCTAAACTGCATATGTGTGGATACACTGACAATACAGGAATGAATACTGATCTAATGGTGACACGATATTAGAAATGCTCGAGTCACAGCACAGATGTGTTTAGATTACGTTTTGGAACTATGCAACACGTACTTAAATTCAAATGTAGCACTTACATAGCATAGTCAGGTTTGCTACATGTACAGCACTATAAGGCTCTATTTAGTGTAAACACAAATACTAACCCTCATTTCAATACGAAACATTGCCTAAACTACTCGTATCAGTGTAACTGTAGATGTTAAAGTGGTTTGGTGGCTGAGATTGATGCACTTCCACTCAATGTCAAACATACAACAGTATATGCACATGTATGTTGTTATAGCTTGAAATGGGCCTAAACTGCATATGTGTGGATACACTGAGAATACAGCAATGAATACTGATCTAATGGTGACACGATATTGGAAATGCTCGAGTCACAGCACAGATGTGTTTAGATTACGTTTTGGAACTGTGCAACACGTACTTAAATTCAAATGTAGCACTTACATAGTATAGTCAGGTTTGCTACATGTAAAGCACTATAAGGCTCTATTTAGTGTAAAAACAAATACTAACGCTCATTTCAATACGAAACATTGCCTAAACTACTCGTATCAGTGTAACTGTAGATGTTAAAGTGGTTTGGTGGCTGAGATTGATGCACTTCCACTCAATGTCAAACATACAACAGTATATGCACATGTATGTTGTTATTGCTTGTAATGGGCCTAAACTGCATATGTGTGGATACACTGAGAATACAGGAATGAATACTGATCTAATGGTGACACGATATTGGAAATACTCGAGTCACAGCACAGATGTGTTTAGATTACGGTTTGGAACTGTGCAACACGTACTTAAATTCAAATGTAGCACTTACATAGTATAGTCAGGTTTGCTACATGTACAGCACTATAAGGCTCTATTTAGTGTAAAAACAAATACTAACGCTCATTTCAATACGACACATTGCCTAAACTACTTGTATCAGAGTAACTGTAGATGTTAAAGTGGTTTGGTGGCTGAGATTGATGCACTTCCACTCAATGTCAAACATACAACAGTGTATGCACATGTATGTTGTTATAGCTTGTAATGGGCCTAAACTGCATATGTGTGCATACACTGACAATACAGCAATGAATACTGATCTAATGGTGACACGATATTAGAAATGCTCGAGTCACAGCACAGATGTGTTTAGATTACGTTTTGGACCTATGCAACACGTACTTAAATTCAAATGTAGCACTTACATAGTATAGTCAGGTTTGCTACATGTAAAGCACTATAAGGCTCTATTTAGTGTAAACACAAATACTAACGCTCATTTCAATACGACACATTGCCTAAACTACTTGTATCAGAGTAACTGTAGATGTTAAAGTGGTTTGGTGGCTGAGATTGATGCACTTCCACTCAATGTCAAACATACAACAGTATATGCACATGTATGTTGTTATTGCTTGTAATGGGCCTAAACTGCATATGTGTGGATACACTGAGAATACAGCAATGAATACTGATCTACTGGTGACACGATATTGGAAATGCTCGAGTCACAGCACAGATGTGTTTAGATTACGTTTTGGAACTGTGCAACACGTACTTAAATTCAAATGTAGCACTTACATAGTATAGTCAGGTTTGCTACATGTAAAGCACTATAAGGCTCTATTTAGTGTAAACACAAATACTAACGCTCATTTCAATACGACACATTGCCTAAACTACTTGTATCAGAGTAACTGTAGATGTTAAAGTGGTTTGGTGGCTGAGATTGATGCACTTCCACTCAATGTCAAACATACAACAGTATATGCACATGTATGTTGTTATTGCTTGTAATGGGCCTAAACTGCATATGTGTGGATACACTGACAATACAGGAATGAATACTGATCTAATGGTGACACGATATTAGAAATGCTCGAGTCACAGCACAGATGTGTTTAGATTACGTTTTGGAACTATGCAACACGTACTTAAATTCAAATGTAGCACTTACATAGTATAGTCAGGTTTGCTACATGTAAAGCACTATAAGGCTCTATTTAGTGTAAAAACAAATACTAACGCTCATTTCACTACGAAACATTGCCTAACCTTCTCGTATCAGTGTAACTGTAGATGTTAAAGTGGTTTGTTGGCTGAGATTGATGCACTTCCACTCAATGTCAAACATACAACAGTATATGCACATGTATGTTGTTATTGCTTGTAATGGGCCTAAACTGCATATGTGTGGATACACTGACAATACAGGAATGAATACTGATCTAATGGTGACACGATATTAGAAATGCTCGAGTCACAGCACAGATGTGTTTAGATTACGTTTTGGAACTATGCAACACGTACTTAAATTCAAATGTAGCACTTACATAGCATAGTCAGGTTTGCTACATGTACAGCACTATAAGGCTCTATTTAGTGTAAAAACAAATACTAACCCTCATTTCAATACGAAACATTGCCTAAACTACTCGTATCAGTGTAACTGTAGATGTTAAAGTGGTTTGGTGGCTGAGATTGATGCACTTCCACTCAATGTCAAACATACAACAGTATATGCACATGTATGTTGTTATAGCTTGAAATGGGCCTAAACTGCATATGTGTGGATACACTGAGAATACAGCAATGAATACTGATCTAATGGTGACACGATATTGGAAATGCTCGAGTCACAGCACAGATGTGTTTAGATTACGTTTTGGAACTGTGCAACACGTACTTAAATTCAAATGTAGCACTTACATAGTATAGTCAGGTTTGCTACATGTAAAGCACTATAAGGCTCTATTTAGTGTAAAAACAAATACTAACCCTCATTTCAATACGAAACATTGCCTAAACTACTCGTATCAGTGTAACTGTAGATGTTAAAGTGGTTTGGTGGCTGAGATTGATGCACTTCCACTCAATGTCAAACATACAACAGTATATGCACATGTATGTTGTTATTGCTTGTAATGGGCCTAAACTGCATATGTGTGGATACACTGAGAATACAGGAATGAATACTGATCTAATGGTGACACGATATTAGAAATGCTCGAGTCACAGCACAGATGTGTTTAGATTACGTTTTGGACCTATGCAACACGTACTTAAATTCAAATTTAGAACTTACATAGTATAATCAGGTTTGCTACATTTAAAGCACTATAAGACTCTATTTAGTGTAAACACAAATACTAACGCTCATTTCAATACGAGACATTGCCTACACTACTCGTATCAGTGTAACTGTAGATGTTAAAGTGGTTTGGTGGCTGAGATTGATGCACTTCCACTCAATGTCAAACATACAACAGTATATGCACATGTATGTTGTTACAGCTTGAAATGGGCCTAAACTGCATATGTGTGGATACACTGAGAATACAGCAATGAATACTGATCTAATGGTGACACGATATTGGAAATGCTCGAGTCACAGCACAGATGTGTTTAGATTACGTTTTGGAACTGTGCAACACGTACTTAAATTCAAATGTAGCACTTACATAGTATAGTCAGGTTTGCTACATGTAAAGCACTATAAGGCTCTATTTAGTGTAAACACAAATACTAACGCTCATTTCAATACGACACATTGCCTAAACTACTTGTATCAGAGTAACTGTAGATGTTAAAGTGGTTTGGTGGCTGAGATTGATGCACTTCCACTCAATGTCAAACATACAACAGTATATGCACATGTATGTTGTTATTGCTTGTAATGGGCCTAAACTGCATATGTGTGGATACACTGACAATACAGGAATGAATACTGATCTAATGGTGACACGATATTAGAAATGCTCGAGTCACAGCACAGATGTGTTTAGATTACGTTTTGGAACTATGCAACACGTACTTAAATTCAAATGTAGCACTTACATAGTATAGTCAGGTTTGCTACATGTAAAGCACTATAAGGCTCTATTTAGTGTAAAAACAAATACTAACGCTCATTTCACTACGAAACATTGCCTAACCTTCTCGTATCAGTGTAACTGTAGATGTTAAAGTGGTTTGTTGGCTGAGATTGATGCACTTCCACTCAATGTCAAACATACAACAGTATATGCACATGTATGTTGTTATTGCTTGTAATGGGCCTAAACTGCATATGTGTGGATACACTGACAATACAGGAATGAATACTGATCTAATGGTGACACGATATTAGAAATGCTCGAGTCACAGCACAGATGTGTTTAGATTACGTTTTGGAACTATGCAACACGTACTTAAATTCAAATGTAGCACTTACATAGCATAGTCAGGTTTGCTACATGTAAAGCACTATAAGGCTCCATTTAGTGTAAAAACAAATACTAACCCTCATTTCAATACGAAACATTGCCTAAACTACTCGTATCAGTGTAACTGTAGATGTTAAAGTGGTTTGGTGGCTGAGATTGATGCACTTCCACTCAATGTCAAACATACAACAGTATATGCACATGTATGTTGTTATAGCTTGAAATGGGCCTAAACTGCATATGTGTGGATACACTGAGAATACAGCAATGAATACTGATCTAATGGTGACACGATATTGGAAATGCTCGAGTCACAGCACAGATGTGTTTAGATTACGTTTTGGAACTATGCAACACGTACTTAAATTCAAATGTAGCACTTACATAGCATAGTCAGGTTTGCTACATGTAAAGCACTATAAGGCTCTATTTAGTGTAAAAACAAATACTAACCCTCATTTCAATACGAAACATTGCCTAAACTACTCGTATCAGTGTAACTGTAGATGTTAAAGTGGTTTGGTGGCTGAGATTGATGCACTTCCACTCAATGTCAAACATACAACAGTATATGCACATGTATGTTGTTATAGCTTGTAATGGGCCTAAACTGCATATGTGTGGATACACTGACAATACAGGAATGAATACTGATCTAATGGTGACACGATATTAGAAATGCTCGAGTCACAGCACAGATGTGTTTAGATTACGTTTTGGACCTATGCAACACGTACTTAAATTCAAATTTAGAACTTACATAGTATAATCAGGTTTGCTACATTTAAAGCACTATAAGACTCTATTTAGTGTAAACACAAATACTAACGCTCATTTCAATACGAGACATTGCCTACACTACTCGTATCAGTGTAACTGTAGATGTTAAAGTGGTTTGGTGGCTGAGATTGATGCACTTCCACTCAATGTCAAACATACAACAGTATATGCACATGTATGTTGTTATAGCTTGTAATGGGCCTAAACTGCATATGTGTGGATACACTGAGAATACAGGAATGAATACTGATCTAATGGTGACACGATATTGGAATTGCTCGAGTCACAGCACAGATGTGTTTAGATTACATTTTGGAACTGTGCAACACGTACTTAAATTCAAATGTAGCACTTACATAGCATAGTCAGGTTTGCTACATGTACAGCACTATAAGGCTCTATTTAGTGTAAACACAAATACTAACGCTCATTTCAATACGACACATTGCCTAAACTACTTGTATCAGAGTAACTGTAGATGTTAAAGTGGTTTGGTGGCTGAGATTGATGCACTTCCACTCAATGTCAAACATACAACAGTATATGCACATGTATGTTGTTATAGCTTGTAATGGGCCTAAACTGCATATGTGTGCATACACTGACAATACAGCAATGAATACAGATCTAATGGTGATACGATATTGGAAATGCTCGATTCACAGCACAGATGTGTTTAGATTACATTTTGGAACTATGCAACACGTACTTAAATTCAAATGTAGCACTTTGATAGTATAGTCAGGTTTGCTACATGTAAAGCATTATAACGCTCTATTAAGTGTAATAACAAATACTAACGCTCATTTCAATACGAAACATTGCCTAAACTACTCGTATCAGTGTATCTGTAGATGTTAAAGTGGGTTGGTGGCTGAGATTGATGCACTTCCACTCAATGTCAAACATACAACAGTATATGCACATGTATGTTGTAATTGCTTGTAATTTGCCTAAACTGCATATGTGTGCATACACTGACAATACAGCAATGAATACTGATCTAATGGTGATACCATATTAAGAATGCTCGATTCACAGCATAAATGTGCTTAGATTACGTTTTGGAACTATGCAACACGTACTTAAATTCAAATGTAGCACTTACATAGTATAGTCAGGTTTGCTACATTTAAAGCACTATAAGACTCTATTTAGTGTAAAAACAAATACTACCGCTCATTTCAATACGAGACATTGCCTAAACTACTCGTATCAGTGTAACTGTAGATGTTAAAGTGGCTTGGTGGCTGAGATTGATGCACTTCCACTCAATGTCAAACATACAACAGTATATGCACATGTATGTTGTTATTGCTTGTAATGGGCCTAAACTGCATATGAGTGGATACACTGAGTATACAGGAATGAATACAGATCTAATGGTGACACGATATTAGAAATGCGCGAGTCACAGCACAGATGTGTTTAGATTACGTTTTGGAACTATGCAACACGTACTTAAATTCAAATGTAGCACTTACATAGCATAGTCAGGTTTGCTACATGTAAAGCACTATAACGCTCTATTTAGTGTAAAAACAAATACTAACCCTCATTTCAATACGAAACATTGCCTAAACTACTCGTATCAGTGTAACTGTAGATGTTAAAGTGGTTTGGTGGCTGAGATTGATGCACTTCCACTCAATGTCAAACATACAACAGTATATGCACATGTATGTTGTTATAGCTTGTAATGGGCCTAAACTGCATATGTGTGGATACACTGACAATACAGGAATGAATACTGATCTACTGGTGACACGATATTAGAAATGCTCGAGTCACAGCACAGATGTGTTTAGATTACGTTTTGGAACTATGCAACACGTACTTAAATTAAAATGTAGCACTTACATAGTATAGTCAGGTTTGCTACATGTACAGCACTATAAGGCTCTATTTAGTGTAAAAACAAATACTAACGCTCATTTCAATACGAAACATTGCCTAAACTACTCGTATCAGTGTAACTGTAGATGTTAAAGTGGTTTGGTGGCTGAGATTGATGCACTTCCATTCACTGTCAAACATACAACAGTATATGCACATGTATGTTGTTATAGCTTGTAATGGGCCTAAACTGCATATGTGTGGATACACTGACAATACAGGAATGAATACTGATCTAATGGTGACACGATATTAGAAATGCTCGAGTCACAGCACAGATGTGTTTAGATTACGTTTTGGACCTATGCAACACGTACTTAAATTCAAATGTAGCACTTACATAGTATAGTCAGGTTTGCTACATGTAAAGCACTATAAGGCTCTATTTAGTGTAAAAACAAATACTAACGCTCATTTCAATACGACACATTGCCTAAACTACTCGTATCAGTGTAACTGTAGATGTTAAAGTGGTTTGGTGGCTGAGATTGATGCACTTCCACTCAATGTCAAACATACAACAGTATATGCACATGTATGTTGTTATTGCTTGTAATGGGCCTAAACTGCATATGTGTGCATACACTGACAGTACAGGAATGAATACAGATCTAATGGTGACACGATATTAGAAATGCTCGATTCACAGCACAGATGTGCTTAGATTACGTTCTGGAACTTTGCAACACGTACTTAAATTCAAATGTAGCACTTACATAGTATAGTCAGGTTTGCTACATGTAAAGCACTATAAGGCTCTATTTAGTGTAAAAACAAATACTAACGCTCATTTCACTACGAAACATTGCCTAAACTTCTCGTATCAGTGTAACTGTAGATGTTAAAGTGGTTTGTTGGCTGAGATTGATGCACTTCCACTCAATGTCAAACATACAACAGTATATGCACATGTATGGTGTCATTGCTTGTAATGGGCCTAAACTGCATATGTGTGGATACACTGACAATACAGGAATGAATACTGATCTAATGGTGACACGATATTAGAAATGCTCGAGTCACAGCACAGATATGTGTTTAGATTACGTTTTGGAACTATGCAACACGTACTTAAATTCAAATGTAGCACTTACATAGTATAGTCAGGTTTGCTACATGTAAAGCACTATAAGGCTCTATTTAGTGTAAAAACAAATACTAACGCTCATTTCAATACGACACATTGCCTAAACTTCTCGTATCAGTGTAACTGTAGATGTTAAAGTGGTTTGTTGGCTGAGATTGATGCACTTCCACTCAATGTCAAACATACAACAGTATATGCACATGTATGTTGTTATTGCTTGTAATGGGCCTAAACTGCATATGTGTGGATACACTGAGAATACAGGAATGAATACTGATCTAATGGTGACACGATATTAGAAATGCTCGAGTCACAGCACAGATGTGTTTAGATTACGTTTTGGAACTATGCAACACGTACTTAAATTCAAATGTAGCACTTACATAGTATAGTCAGGTTTGCTACATGTAAAGCACTATAAGGCTCTATTTAGTGTAAAAACAAATACTAACGCTCATTTCAATACGAAACATTGCCTAAACTACTTGTATCAGTGTAACTGTAGATGTTAAAGTGGGTTGGTGGCTGAGATTGATGCACTTCCATTCAATGTCAAACATACAACAGTATATGCACATGTATGTTGTTATAGCTTGTAATGGGCCTAAACTGCATATGTGTGGATACACTGACAATACAGGAATGAATACTGATCTACTGGTGACACGATATTAGAAATGCTCGAGTCACAGCACAGATGTGTTTAGATTACGTTTTGGAACTATGCAACACGTACTTAAATTAAAATGTAGCACTTACATAGTATAGTCAGGTTTGCTACATGTACAGCACTATAAGGCTCTATTTAGTGTAAAAACAAATACTAACGCTCATTTCAATACGAAACATTGCCTAAACTACTCGTATCAGTGTAACTGTAGATGTTAAAGTGGTTTGGTGGCTGAGATTGATGCACTTCCATTCACTGTCAAACATACAACAGTATATGCACATGTATGTTGTTATAGCTTGTAATGGGCCTAAACTGCATATGTGTGGATACACTGACAATACAGGAATGAATACTGATCTAATGGTGACACGATATTAGAAATGCTCGAGTCACAGCACAGATGTGTTTAGATTACGTTTTGGACCTATGCAACACGTACTTAAATTCAAATGTAGCACTTACATAGTATAGTCAGGTTTGCTACATGTAAAGCACTATAAGGCTCTATTTAGTGTAAAAACAAATACTAACGCTCATTTCAATACGACACATTGCCTAAACTACTCGTATCAGTGTAACTGTAGATGTTAAAGTGGTTTGGTGGCTGAGATTGATGCACTTCCACTCAATGTCAAACATACAACAGTATATGCACATGTATGTTGTTATTGCTTGTAATGGGCCTAAACTGCATATGTGTGCATACACTGACAGTACAGGAATGAATACAGATCTAATGGTGACACGATATTAGAAATGCTCGATTCACAGCACAGATGTGCTTAGATTACGTTCTGGAACTTTGCAACACGTACTTAAATTCAAATGTAGCACTTACATAGTATAGTCAGGTTTGCTACATGTAAAGCACTATAAGGCTCTATTTAGTGTAAAAACAAATACTAACGCTCATTTCACTACGAAACATTGCCTAAACTTCTCGTATCAGTGTAACTGTAGATGTTAAAGTGGTTTGTTGGCTGAGATTGATGCACTTCCACTCAATGTCAAACATACAACAGTATATGCACATGTATGTTGTTATTGCTTGTAATTGGCCTAAACTGCATATGTGTGGATACACTGAGACTACAGGAATGAATACTGATCTAATGGTGACACGATATTAGAAATGCTCGAGTCACAGCACAGATGTGTTTAGATTACGTTTTGGAACTATGCAACACGTACTTAAATTCAAATGTAGCACTTACATAGTATAGTCAGGTTTGCTACATGTACAGCACTATAAGGCTCTATTTAGTGTAAAAACAAATACTAACGCTCATTTCAATACGAAACATTGCCTAAACTACTCGTATCAGTGTAACTGTAGATGGTAAAGTGGTTTGGTGGCTGAGATTGATGCACTTCCATTCACTGTCAAACATACAACAGTATATGCACATGTATGTTGTTATAGCTTGTAATGGGCCTAAACTGCATATGTGTGGATACACTGACAATACAGGAATGAATACTGATCTAATGGTGACACGATATTAGAAATGCTCGAGTCACAGCACAGATGTGTTTAGATTACGTTTTGGACCTATGCAACACGTACTTAAATTCAAATGTAGCACTTACATAGTACAGTCAGGTTTGCTACATGTAAAGCACTATAAGGCTCTATTTAGTGTAAAAACAAATACTAACGCTCATTTCAATACGAAACATTGCCTAAACTACTCGTATCAGTGTAACTGTAGATGTTAAAGTGGTTTGGTGGCTGAGATTGATGCACTTCCACTCAATGTCAAACATACAACAGTATATGCACATGTATGTTGTTATAGCTTGTAATGGGCCTAAACTGCATATGTGTGGATACACTGACAATACAGGAATGAATACTGATCTAATGGTGACACGATATTAGAAATGCTCGAGTCACAGCACAGATGTGTTTAGATTACGTTTTGGAACTATGCAACACGTACTTAAATTCAAATGTAGCACTTACATAGTATAGTCAGGTTTGCTACATGTAAAGCATTATAACGCTCTATTTAGTGTAATAACAAATACTAACGCTCATTTCAATACGAAACATTGCCTAAACTACTCGTATCAGTGTAACTGTAGATGTTAAAGTGGTTTGGTGGCTGAGATTGATGCACTTCCATGCACTGTCAAACATACAACAGTATATGCACATGTATGTTGTTATTGCTTGTAATGGGCCTAAACTGCATATGTGTGGATACACTGACAATACAGGAATGAATACTGATCTACTGGTGACACGATATTAGAAATGCTCGAGTCACAGCACAGATGTGTTTAGATTACGTTTTGGAACTATGCAACACGTACTTAAATTCAAATGTAGCACTTACATAGTATAGTCAGGTTTGCTACATGTAAAGCACTATAAGGCTCTATTTAGTGTAAAAACAAATACTAACGCTCATTTCACTACGAAACATTGCCTAAACTTCTCGTATCAGTGTAACTGTAGATGTTAAAGTGGTTTGTTGGCTGAGATTGATGCACTTCCACTCAATGTCAAACATACAACAGTATATGCACATTTATGTTGTTATTGCTTGTAATGGGCCTAAACTGCATATGTGTGGATACACTGAGACTACAGGAATGAATACTGATCTAATGGTGACACGATATTAGAACTGCTCGAGTCACAGCACAGATGTGTTTAGATTACGTTTTGGACCTATGCAACACGTACTTAAATTCAAATGTAGCACTTACATAGTATAGTCAGGTTTGCTACATGTAAAGCATTATAACGCTCTATTTAGTGTAATAACAAATACTAACGCTCATTTCAATACGAAACATTGCCTAAACTACTCGTATCAGTGTAACTGTAGATGTTAAAGTGGGTTGGTGGCTGAGATTGATGCACTTCCACTCAATGTCAAACATACAACAGTATATGCACATGTATGTTGTTATTGCTTGTAATGGGCCTAAACTGCATATGTGTGGATACACTGACAATACAGGAATGAATACTGATCTAATGGTGACACGATATTAGAAATGCTCGAGTCACAGCACAGATGTGTTTAGATTACGTTTTGGAACTATGCAACACGTACTTAAATTCAAATGTAGCACTTACATAGTATAGTCAGGTTTGCTACATGTAAAGCATTATAACGCTCTATTTAGTGTAATAACAAATACTAACGCTCATTTCAATACGAAACATTGCCTAAACTACTCGTATCAGTGTAACTGTAGATGTTAAAGTGGTTTGGTGGCTGAGATTGATGCACTTCCATGCACTGTCAAACATACAACAGTATATGCACATGTATGTTGTTATTGCTTGTAATGGGCCTAAACTGCATATGTGTGGATACACTGACAATACAGGAATGAATACTGATCTACTGGTGACACGATATTAGAAATGCTCGAGTCACAGCACAGATGTGTTTAGATTACGTTTTGGAACTATGCAACACGTACTTAAATTCAAATGTAGCACTTACATAGTATAGTCAGGTTTGCTACATGTAAAGCACTATAAGGCTCTATTTAGTGTAAAAACAAATACTAACGCTCATTTCACTACGAAACATTGCCTAAACTTCTCGTATCAGTGTAACTGTAGATGTTAAAGTGGTTTGTTGGCTGAGATTGATGCACTTCCACTCAATGTCAAACATACAACAGTATATGCACATTTATGTTGTTATTGCTTGTAATGGGCCTAAACTGCATATGTGTGGATACACTGAGACTACAGGAATGAATACTGATCTAATGGTGACACGATATTAGAACTGCTCGAGTCACAGCACAGATGTGTTTAGATTACGTTTTGGACCTATGCAACACGTACTTAAATTCAAATGTAGCACTTACATAGTATAGTCAGGTTTGCTACATGTAAAGCATTATAACGCTCTATTTAGTGTAATAACAAATACTAACGCTCATTTCAATACGAAACATTGCCTAAACTACTCGTATCAGTGTAACTGTAGATGTTAAAGTGGGTTGGTGGCTGAGATTGATGCACTTCCACTCAATGTCAAACATACAACAGTATATGCACATGTATGTTGTTATTGCTTGTAATGGGCCTAAACTGCATATGTGCGGATACACTGACAATACAGGAATGAATACTGATCTACTGGTGACACGATATTAGAAATGCTCGAGTCACAGCACAGATGTGTTTAGATTACGTTTTGGAACTATGCAACACGTACTTAAATTCAAATGTAGCACTTACATAGTATAGTCAGGTTTGCTACATGTAAAGCACTATAAGGCTCTATTTAGTGTAAAAACAAATACTAACGCTCATTTCAATACGAAACATTGCCTAAACTACTCGTATCAGTGTAACTGTAGATGTTAAAGTGGTTTGGTGGCTGAGATTGATGCACTTCCATTCACTGTCAAACATACAACAAACAGTATATGCACATGTTTGTTGTTATAGCTTGTAATGGGCCTAAACTGCATATGTGTGGATACACTGACAATACAGGAATGAATACTGATCTAATGGTGACACGATATTAGAAATGCTCGAGTCACAGCACAGATGTGTTTAGATTACGTTTTGGAACTATGCAACACGTACTTAAATTCAAATGTAGCACTTACATAGTATAGTCAGGTTTGCTACATGTAAAGCACTATAAGGCTCTATTTAGTGTAAAAACAAATACTAACGCTCATTTCAATACGACACATTGCCTAAACTACTCGTATCAGTGTAACTGTAGATGTTAAAGTGGTTTGGTGGCTGAGATTGATGCACTTCCATGCACTGTCAAACATACAACAGTATATGTACATGTATGTTGTTATAGCTTGTAATGGGCCTAAACTGCATATGTGTGGATACACTGACAATACAGGAATGAATACTGATCTAATGGTGACACGATATTAGAAATGCTCGAGTCACAGCACAGATGTGTTTAGATTACGTTTTGGACCTATGCAACACGTACTTAAATTCAAATGTAGCACTTACATAGTATAGTCAGGTTTGCTACATGTAAAGCACTATAAGGCTCTATTTAGTGTAAAAACAAATACTAACGCTCATTTCACTACGAAACATTGCATAAACTTCTCGTATCAGTGTAACTGTAGATGTTAAAGTGGTTTGTTGGCTGAGATTGATGCACTTCCACTCAATGTCAAACATACAACAGTATATGCACATGTATGTTGTTATTGCTTGTAATGGGCCTAAACTGCATATGTGTGGATACACTGAGACTACAGGAATGAATACTGATCTAATGGTGACACGATATTAGAACTGCTCGAGTCACAGCACAGATGTGTTTAGATTACGTTTTGGACCTATGCAACACGTACTTAAATTCAAATGTAGCACTTACATAGTATAGTCAGGTTTGCTACATTTAAAGCATTATAACGCTCTATTTAGTGTAATAACAAATACTAACGCTCATTTCAATACGAAACATTGCCTAAACTACTCGTATCAGTGTAACTGTAGATGTTAAAGTGGGTTGGTGGCTGAGATTGATGCACTTCCACTCAATGTCAAACATACAACAGTATATGCACATGTATGTTGTTATTGCTTGTAATGGGCCTAAACTGCATATGTGTGGATACACTGACAATACAGGAATGAATACTGATCTACTGGTGACACGATATTAGAAATGCTCGAGTCACAGCACAGATGTGTTTAGATTACGTTTTGGAACTATGCAACACGTACTTAAATTCAAATGTAGCACTTACATAGTATAGTCAGGTTTGCTACATGTAAAGCATTATAACGCTCTATTTAGTGTAAAAACAAATACTAACGCTCATTTCAATACGAAACATTGCCTAAACTACTCGTATCAGTGTAACTGTAGATGTTAAAGTGGTTTGGTGGCTGAGATTGATGCACTTCCATTCACTGTCAAACATACAACAGTATATGCACATGTATGTTGTTATAGCTTGTAATGGGCCTAAACTGCATATGTGTGGATACACTGACAATACAGGAATGAATACTGATCTAATGGTGACACGATATTAGAAATGCTCGAGTCACAGCACAGATGTGTTTAGATTACGTTTTGGAACTATGCAACACGTACTTAAATTCAAATGTAGCACTTACATAGTATAGTCAGGTTTGCTACATGTAAAGCACTATAAGGCTCTATTTAGTGTAAAAACAAATACTAACGCTCATTTCAATACGACACATTGCCTAAACTACTCGTATCAGTGTAACTGTAGATGTTAAAGTGGTTTGGTGGCTGAGATTGATGCACTTCCATGCACTGTCAAACATACAACAGTATATGTACATGTATGTTGTTATAGCTTGTAATGGGCCTAAACTGCATATGTGTGGATACACTGACAATACAGGAATGAATACTGATCTAATGGTGACACGATATTAGAAATGCTCGAGTCACAGCACAGATGTGTTTAGATTACGTTTTGGACCTATGCAACACGTACTTAAATTCAAATGTAGCACTTACATAGTATAGTCAGGTTTGCTACATGTAAAGCACTATAAGGCTCTATTTAGTGTAAAAACAAATACTAACGCTCATTTCAATACGAAACATTGCCTAAACTACTCGTATCAGTGTAACTGTAGATGTTAAAGTGGTTTGGTGGCTGAGATTGATGCAATTCCACGCAATGTCAAACATACAACAGTATATGCACATGTATATTGTTATTGCTTGTAATGGGCACAAACTGCATATGAGTGCATACACTGACAATACAGCAATGAATACTGATCTAATGGTGACACGATATTAGAAACGCTCGATTCACAGCACAGATGTGTTTAGATTACGTTTTGGAACTATGCAACACGTACTTAAATTCAAATGTAGCACTTACATAGTATAGTCAGGTTTGCTACATTTAAAGCACTATAAGACTCTATTTAGTGTAAAAACAAATACTAACGCTCATTTCAATACGAAACATTGCCTAAACTACTCGTATCAGTGTAACTGTAGATGTTAAAGTGGTTTGGTGGCTGAGATTGATGCACTTCCATGCACTGTCAAACATACAACAGTATATGCACATGTATGTTGTTATAGCTTGTAATGGGCCTAAACTGCATATGTGTGCATACACTGACAATACAGGAATGAATACTGATCTAATGGTGACACGATATTAGAAATGCTCGAGTCACAGCACAGATGTGTTTAGATTACGTTTTGGACCTATGCAACACGTACTTAAATTCAAATGTAGCACTTACATAGTATAGTCAGGTTTGCTACATGTAAAGCACTATAAGGCTCTATTTAGTGTAAAAACAAATACTAACGCTCATTTCAATACGAAACATTGCCTAAACTACTCGTATCAGTGTAACTGTAGATGTTAAAGTGGTTTGGTGGCTGAGATTGATGCAATTCCACGCAATGTCAAACATACAACAGTATATGCACATGTATGTTGTTATTGCTTGTAATGGGCACAAACTGCATATGAGTGCATACACTGACAATACAGCAATGAATACTGATCTAATGGTGACACGATATTAGAAATGCTCGATTCACAGCACAGATGTGTTTAGATTACGTTTTGGAACTATGCAACACGTACTTAAATTCAAATGTAGCACTTACATAGCATAGTCAGGTTTGCTACATGTAAAGCACTATAAGGCTCTATTTAGTGTAAAAACAAATACTAACGCTCATTTCAATACGACACATTGCCTAAACTACTCGTATCAGTGTAACTGTAGATGTTAAAGTGGTTTGGTGGCTGAGATTGATGCACTTCCACTCAATGTCAAACATAGAACAGTATATGCACATGTATGTTGTTATAGCTTGTAATGGGCCTAAACTGCATATGTGTGGATACACTGACAATACAGGAATGAATACTGATCTAATGGTGACACGATATTAGAAATGCTCGAGTCACAGCACAGATGTGTTTAGATTACGTTTTGGACCTATGCAACATGTACTTAAATTCAAATGTAGCACTTACATAGTATAGTCAGGTTTGCTACATGTAAAGCACTATAAGGCTCTATTTAGTGTAAAAACAAATACTAACGCTCATTTCAATACGAAACATTGCCTAAACTACTCGTATCAGTGTAACTGTAGATGTTAAAGTGGTTTGGTGGCTGAGATTGATGCACTTCCACTCAATGTCAAACATACAACAGTATATGCACATGTATGTTGTTATTGCTTGTAATGGGCACAAACTGCATATGAGTGCATACACTGACAATACAGGAATGAATACAGATCTAATGGTGACACGATATTAGAAATGCTCGATTCACAGCACAGATGTGTTTAGATTACGTTTTGGAACTATGCAACACGTACTTAAATTCAAATGTAGTACTTTGATAAAATAGTCAGGTTTGCTACATGTAAAGCACTATAACGCTCTATTTAGTTTAATAACAAATACTAACGCTCATTTCAATACGAAACATTGCCTAAACTACTCGTATCAGTCTAACTGTAGATGTTAAAGTGGTTTGGTGGCTGAGATTGATGCACTTCCATTCACTGTGAAACAAACAACAGTATATGCACATGTAAGTTGTCATTGCTTGTAATGGGCCTAAACTGCATATGTGTGCATACACTGACAATACAGCAATGAATACTGATCTAATGATGACACGATATTGGAAATGCTCGATTCACAGCACAGATGTGTTTAGATTACGTTTTGAAAGTATGCAACACGTACTTAAATTCAAATGTAGCACTTACATAGTATAGTCAGGTTTGCTACATGTAAAGCACTATAAGGCTCTATTTAGTGTAAAAACAAATACTAACGCTCATTTGAACACGAAACATTGCCTAAACTACTCGTATCAGTGTAACTGTATATGTTAAAGTGGTTTGGTGGCTGAGATTGATGCACTTCCACTCAATGTCAAACATACAACAGTATATGCACATGTACGTTGTCATTGCTTGTAATGGGCCTAAACTGCATATGTGTGCATACACTGACAATACAGGAATGAATACTGATCTAATGGTGACACGATATTAGAAATGCTCGATTCACAGCACAGATGTGTTTAGATTACGTTTTGGAACTATGCAACACGTACTTAAATTCAAATGTAGTACTTTGATAAAATAGTCAGGTTTGCTACATGTAAAGCACTATAACGCTCTATTTAGTTTAATAACAAATACTAACGCTCATTTCAATACGAAACATTGCCTAAACTACTCGTATCAGTGTAACTGTAGATGTTAAAGTGGTTTGGTGGCTGAGATTGATGCACTTCCATTCACTGTGAAACAAACAACAGTATATGCACATGTAAGTTGTCATTGCTTGTAATGGGCCTAAACTGCATATGTGTGCATACACTGACAATACAGCAATGAATACTGATCTAATGATGACACGATATTGGAAATGCTCGATTCACAGCACAGATGTGTTTAGATTACGTTTTGAAAGTATGCAACACGTACTTAAATTCAAATGTAGCACTTACATAGTATAGTCAGGTTTGCTACATGTAAAGCACTATAAGGCTCTATTTAGTGTAAAAACAAATACTAACGCTCATTTGAACACGAAACATTGCCTAAACTACTCGTATCAGTGTAACTGTATATGTTAAAGTGGTTTGGTGGCTGAGATTGATGCACTTCCACTCAATGTCAAGCATACAACAGAATATGCACATGTACGTTGTCATTGCTTGTAATGGGCCTAAACTGCATATGTGTGCATACACTGACAATACAGGAATGAATACATATCTAATGTTGATACGATATTAGAAATGCTCGATTCACAGCACAGATGTGTTTAGATTACGTTTTGGAACTATGCAACACGTACTTAAATTCAAATGTAGCACTTACATAGTATAGTAAGGTTTGCTACATGTAAAGCACTATAAGGCTCTAGTTAGTGTAAAAACAAATACTAACGCTCATTTCACTACGAAACATTGCCTAAACTACTCGTATCAGTGTAACTGTAGATGTTAAAGTGGTTTGGTGGCTGAGATTGATGCACTTCCACTTAATGTCAAACATAGAACAGTATATGCACATGTACGTTGTCACTGCTTGTAATGGGCCTAAACTGCATATGTGTGCATACACTGACAATACAGGAATGAATACAGATCTAATGGTGATACGATATTAGAAATGCTCGATTCACAGCACAGATGTGTTTAGATTACGTTTTGGAACTGTGCAACACGTAATTAAATTCAAATGTAGCACTTACATAGTATAGTCAGGTTTGCTACATTTAAAGCACTATAAGACTCTATTTAGTGTAAAAACAAATACTAACGCTCATTTCAATACGAAACATTGCCTAAACTACTCGTATCAGTGTAACTGTAGATGTTAAAGTGGTTTGGTGGCTGAGATTGATGCAATTCCACTCAATGTTAAACATTCAACAGCATATGCACATGTATGTTGTTATTGCTTGTAATGGGCCTAAACTGCATATGTGTGCATACACTGACAATACAGGAATGAATACAGATCTAATGGTGACACGATATTAGAAATGCTCGATTCACAGCACAGATGTGTTTAGATTACGTTCTGGAACTATGCAACACGTACTTAAATTCAAAAGTAGCACTTACATAGTATAGTCAGGTTTGCTACATTTAAAGCACTATAAGACTCTATTTAGTGTAAAAACAAATACTAACGCTCATTTCAATACGACACATTGCCTAAACTACTCGTATCAGTGTAACTGTAGATGGTAAAGTGGTTTGGTGGCTGAGATTGATGCACTTCCACTCAATGTCAAACATACAACAGTATATGCACATGTATGTTGTTATTGCTTGTAATGGGCCTAAACTGCATATGTGTGGATACACTGAGAATACAGGAATGAATACTGATCTAATGGTGACACGATATTGGAAATCCTCGATTCACAGCACAGATGTGTTTAGATTACGTTTTGGAACTATGCAACACGTACTTAAATTCAAATGTAGCACTTACATAGTATAGTCAGGTTTGCTACATTTAAAGCACTATAAGACTCTATTTAGTGTAAAAACAAATACTAACACTCATGTCAATACGAAACATTGCCTAAACTACTCGTATCAGTGTAACTGTAGATGTTAAAATGGTTTGGTGACTGAGATTGATGCACTTCCACTCAATGTCAAACATACAACAGTATATGCACATGTATGGTGTCATTGCTTGTAATGGGCCTAAACTGCATATGTGTGCATATACTGACAATACAGCAATGAATACAGATCTAATGGTGATACCAAATTAGAACTGCTCGATTCACAGCACAGATGTGTTTAGATTACGTTTTGGAACTATGCAACACGTACTTAAATTCAAATGTAGCACTTTGATAGTATAGTCAGGTTTGCTACATTTAAAGCACTATAAGACTCTATTTAGTGTAAAAACAAATACTAACGCTCATTTCAATACGAAACATTGCCTAAACTACTCGTATCAGTGTAACTGTAGATGTTAAAGTGGTTTGGTGGCTGAGATTGATGCAATTCCACTCAATGTTAAACATTCAACAGCATATGCACATGTATGTTGTTATTGCTTGTAATGGGCCTAAACTGCATATGTGTGCATACACTGACAATACAGGAATGAATACAGATCTAATGGTGACACGATATTAGTAATGCTCGATTCACAGCACAGATGTGTGTAGATTACGTTTTGGAACTATGCAACACGTACTTAAATTCAAATGTAGCACTTACATAGTATAGTCAGGTTTGCTACATGTAAAGCACTATAAGGCTCTATTTAGTGTAAAAACAAATACTAACGCTCATTTCAATACGAAACATTGCCTAAACTATTCGTATCAGTGTAACTGTAGATGTTAAAGTGGTTTGTTGGCTGAGATTGATGCACTTCCACTCAATGTCAAACATACAACAGTATATGCACATGTATGTTGTCATTGCTTGTAATGGGCCTAAACTGCATATGTGTGGATACACTGACAATACAGGAATGAATACAGATCTAATGTTGATACGATATTAGAAATGCTCGATTCACAGCACAGATGTGTTTAGATTACGTTTTGGAACTATGTAACACGTACGTAAATTCAAATGTAGCACTTACATAGTATAGTCAGGTTTGCTACATTTAAAGCACTATAAGACTCTATTTAGTGTAAAAACAAATACTAACGCTCATTTCAATACGACACATTGCCTAAACTACTCGTATCAGTGTAACTGTAGATGGTAAAGTGGTTTGGTGGCTGAGATTGATGCACTTCCACTCAATGTCAAACATACAACAGTATATGCACATGTATGTTGTTATTGCTTGTAATGGGCCTAAACTGCATATGTGTGGATACACTGAGAATACAGGAATGAATACTGATCTAATGGTGACACGATATTGGAAATCCTCGATTCACAGCACAGATGTGTTTAGATTACGTTTTGGAACTATGCAACACGTACTTAAATTCAAATGTAGCACTTACATAGTATAGTCAGGTTTGCTACATTTAAAGCACTATAAGACTCTATTTAGTGTAAAAACAAATACTAACGCTCATTTCAATACGAAACATTGCCTAAACTACTCGTATCAGTGTAACTGTAGATGTTAAAGTGGGTTGGTGGCTGAGATTGATGCACTTCCACTCAATGTCAAACATACAACAGTATATGCACATGTACGTTGTAATTGCTTGTAATGGGCCTAAACTGCATATGTGTGCATACACTGACAATACAGGAATGAATACAGATCTAATGGTGATACGATATTAGAAATGCTCGATTCACAGCACAGATGTGTTTAGATTACGTTTTGGAACTATGCAACACGTACTTAAATTCAAATGTAGCACTTTGATAGTATAGTCAGGTTTGCTACATGTAAAGCACTCTAAGACTCTTTTTAGTGTAAAAACAAATACTAACGCTCATTTCAATACGAAACATTGCCTAAACTACTCGTATCAGTGCAACTGTAGATGTTAAAGTGGTTTGGTGGCTGAGATTGATGCACTTCCACTCAATGTCAAACATACAACAGTATATGCACATGTACGTTGTCATTGCTTGTAATGGGCCTAAACTGCATATGTGTGCATACACTGACAATACAGGAATGAATACAGATCTAATGGTGATACGATATTAGAAATGCTCGATTCACAGCACAGATGTGTTTAGATTACGTTTTGGAACTATGCAACATGTACTTAAATTCAAATGTAGCACTTTGATAGTATAGTCAGGTTTGCTACATGTAAAGCACTATAACACTCTATTTAGTGTAAAAACAAATACTAACGCTCATTTCAATACGAAACATTGCCTAAACTACTCGTATCAGTGTAACTGTAGATGTTAAAGTGGTTTGGTGGCTGAAATTGATGCAATTCCACTCAATGTCAAACATTCAACAGCATTTGCACATGTATGTTGTTATTGCTTGTAATGGGCCTAAACTGCATATGTGTGCATACACTGACAATACAGGAATGAATACAGATCTAATGGTGACACGATATTAGTAATGCTCGATTCACAGCACAGATGTGTTTAGATTACGTTTTGGAACTATGCAACACGTACTTAAATTCAAATGTAGCACTTACATAGTATAGTCAGGTTTGCTACATGTAAAGCACTATAAGGCTCTATTTAGTGTAAAAACAAATACTAACGCTCATTTCAATACGAAACATTGCCTAAACTACTCGTATCAGTGTAACTGTAGATGTTAAAGTGGTTTGTTGGCTGAGATTGATGCACTTCCACTCAATGTCAAACATACAACAGTATATGCACATGTATGTTGTTATTGCTTGTAATGGGCCTAAACTGCATATGTGTGGATACACTGACAATACAGGAATGAATACAGATCTAATGTTGATACGATATTAGAAATGCTCGATTCACAGCACAGATGTGTTTAGATTACGTTTTGGAACTATGTAACACGTACTTAAATTCAAATGTAGCACTTACATAGTATAGTCAGGTTTGCTACATTTAAAGCACTATAAGACTCTATTTAGTGTAAAAACAAATACTAACGCTCATTTCAATACGACACATTGCCTAAACTACTCGTATCAGTGTAACTGTAGATGGTAAAGTGGTTTGGTCGCTGAGATTGATGCACTTCCACTCAATGTCAAACATACAACAGTATATGCACATGTATGTTGTTATTGCTTGTAATGGGCCTAAACTGCATATGTGTGGATACACTGAGAATACAGGAATGAATACTGATCTAATGGTGACACGATATTGGAAATGCTCGAGTCACAGCACAGATGTGTTTAGATTACGGTTTGGAACTATGCAACACGTACTTAAATTCAAATGTAGCACTTACATAGTATAGTCAGGTTTGCTACATTTAAAGCACTCTAAGACTCTTTTTAGTGTAAAAACAAATACTAACGCTCATTTCAATACGAAACATTGCCTAAACTACTCGTATCAGTGCAACTGTAGATGTTAAAGTGGTTTGGTGGCTGAGATTGATGCACTTCCACTCAATGTCAAACATACAACAGTATATGCACATGTATGTTGTTATTGCTTGTAATGGGCCTAAACTGCATATGTGTGGATACACTGACAATACAGGAATGAATACAGATCTAATGTTGATACGATATTAGAAATGCTCGATTCACAGCACAGATGTGTTTAGATTACGTTTTGGAACTATGTAACACGTACTTAAATTCAAATGTAGCACTTACATAGTATAGTCAGGTTTGCTACATTTAAAGCACTATAAGACTCTATTTAGTGTAAAAACAAATACTAACGCTCATTTCAATACGACACATTGCCTAAACTACTCGTATCAGTGTAACTGTAGATGGTAAAGTGGTTTGGTCGCTGAGATTGATGCACTTCCACTCAATGTCAAACATACAACAGTATATGCACATGTATGTTGTTATTGCTTGTAATGGGCCTAAACTGCATATGTGTGGATACACTGAGAATACAGGAATGAATACTGATCTAATGGTGACACGATATTGGAAATGCTCGAGTCACAGCACAGATGTGTTTAGATTACGTTTTGGAACTATGCAACACGTACTTAAATTCAAATGTAGCACTTACATAGTATAGTCAGGTTTGCTACATTTAAAGCACTCTAAGACTCTTTTTAGTGTAAAAACAAATACTAACGCTCATTTCAATACGAAACATTGCCTAAACTACTCGTATCAGTGCAACTGTAGATGTTAAAGTGGTTTGGTGGCTGAGATTGATGCACTTCCACTCAATGTCAAACATACAACAGTATATGCACATGTACGTTGTCATTGCTTGTAATGGGCCTAAACTGCATATGTGTGCATACACTGACAATACAGGAATGAATACTGATCTAATGGTGACACGATATTAGAAATGCTCGAGTCACAGCACAGATGTGTTTAGATTACGTTTTGGACCTATGCAACACGTACTTAAATTCAACTGTAGCACTTACATAGTATAGTCAGGTTTGCTACATGTAAAGCACTATAAGGCTCTATTTAGTGTAAAAACAAATACTAACCCTCATTTCAATACGAAACATTGCCTAAACTACTCGTATCAGTGTAACTGTAGATGTTAAAGTGGTTTGGTGGCTGAGATTGATGCACGTGCACTCAATGTCAAACATACAACAGTATATGCACATGTACGTTGTTATTGCTTGTAATGGGCCTAAACTGCATATGTGTGCATACACTGACAATACAGGAATGAATACTGATCTAATGGTGACACGATATTAGTAATGCTCGATTCACAGCACAGATGTGTTTAGATTACGTTTTGGAACTATGCAACACGTACTTAAATTCAAATGTAGCACTTTGATAGTATAGTCAGGTTTGCTACATGTAAAGCACTATAACACTCTATTTAGTGTAAAAACAAATACTAACGCTCATTTCAATAAGAAACATTGCCTAAACTACTCGTATCAGTGTAACTGTAGATGTTAAAGTGGTTTGGTGGCTGAGATTGATGCAATTCCACTCAATGTCAAACATTCAACAGCATTTGCACATGTATGTTGTTATTGCTTGTAACGGGCCTAAACTGCATATGTGTGCATACACTGACAATACAGGAATGAATACAGATCTAATGGTGACAAGATATTAGTAATGCTCGATTCACAGCACAGATGTGTTTAGATTACGTTTTGGACCTATGCAACACGTACTTAAATTCAAATGTAGCACTTACATAGTATAGTCAGGTTTGCTACATGTAAAGCACTATAAGGCTCTATTTAGTGTAAAAACAAATACTAACGCTCATTTCAATACGAAACATTGCCTAAACTACTCGTATCAGTGTAACTGTAGATGTTAAAGTGGTTTGGTGGCTGAGATTGATGCAATTCCACTCAATGTCAAACATTCAACAGCATTTGCACATGTATGTTGTTATTGCTTGTAATGGGCCTAAACTGCATATGTGTGCATACACTGACAGTACAGGAATGAATACAGATCTAATGGTGACACGATATTAGAAATGCTCGAGTCACAGCACAGATGTGTTTAGATTACGTTTTGGAACTATGCAACACGTACTTAAATTCAAATGTAGCACTTTCATAGTATAGTCAGGTTTGCTACATGTAAAGCACTATAAGGCTCTATTTAGTGTAAAAACAAATACTAACGCTCATGTGAATACGAAACATTGCCTAAACTACTCGTATCAGTGTAACTGTAGATGTTAAAGTGGTTTGGTGGCTGAGATTGATGCACTTCCACTCAATGTCAAACATACAACAGTATATGCACATGTACGTTGTCATTGCTTGTAATGGGCCTAAACTGCATATGTGTGCATACACTGACAATACAGGAATGAATACAGATCTAATGGTGATACGATATTAGAAATGCTCGATTCACAGCACAGATGTGTTTAGATTACGTTTTGGAACTATGCAACACGTACTTAAATTCAAATGTAGCACTTTGATAGTATAGTCAGGTTTGCTACATGTAAAGCACTATAACACTCTATTTAGTGTAAAAACAAATACTAACGCTCATTTCAATACGAAACATTGCCTAAACTACTCGTATCAGTGTAACTGTAGATGTTAAAGTAGTTTGGTGGCTGAGATTGATGCAATTCCACTCAATGTCAAACATTCAACAGCATTTGCACATGTATGTTGTTATTGCTTGTAATGGGCCTAAACTGCATATGTGTGCATACACTGACAGTACAGGAATGAATACAGATCTAATGGTGACACGATATTAGAAATGCTCGATTCACAGCATAAATGTGCTTAGATTACGTTTTGGAACTATGCAACACGTACTTAAATTCAAATGTAGCACTTACATAGTATAGTCAGGTTTGCTACATGTAAAGCACTATAAGACTCTATTTAGTGTAAAAAGAAATACTAACGCTCATTTCACTACGATACATTGCCTAAACTTCTCGTATCAGTGTAACTGTAGATGTTAAAGTGGTTTGGTGGCTGAGATTGATGCACTTCCACTCAATGTCAAACATACAACAATATATGCACATGTATGTTGTTATTGCTTGTAATGGGCCTAAACTGCATATGTGTGGATACACTGACAATACAGGAATGAATTCAGATCTAATGGTGACACGATATTAGAAATGCTCGAGTCACAGCACAGATGTGTTTAGATTACGTTTTGGACCTATGCAACACGTACTTAAATTCAAAAGTAGCACTTACATAGTATAGTCAGGTTTGCTACATGTAAAGCATTATAACGCTCTATTTAGTGTAATAACAAATACTAACGCTCATTTCAATACGAAACATTGCCTAAACTACTCGTATCAGTGTAACTGTAGATGGTAAAGTGGTTTGGTGGCTGAGATTGATGCACTTCCACTCAATGTCAAACATACAACAGTATATGCACATGTATGTTGTTATTGCTTGTAATGGGCCTAAACTGCATATGTGTGGAAACACTGAGAATACAGGAATGAATACTGATCTAATGGTGACACGATATTGGAAATCCTCGATTCACAGCACAGATGTGTTTAGATTACGTTTTGGAACTATGCAACACGTACTTAAATTGAAATGTAGCACTTACATAGTATAGTCAGGTTTGCTACATTTAAAGCACTATAAGACTCTATTTAGTGTAAAAACAAATACTAACGCTCATTTCAATACGAAACATTGCCTAAACTACTCGTATCAGTGTAACTGTAGATGTTAAAGTGGGTTGATGGCTGAGATTGATGCACTTCCACTCAATGTCAAACATGCAACAGTATATGCACATGTACGTTGTCATTTCTTGTAATGGGCCTAAACTGCATATGTGTGCATACACTGACAATACAGGAATGAATACAGATCTAATGGTGACACGATATTAGAAATGCTCGCGTCACAGCACAGATGTGTTTAGATTACGTTTTGGAACTATGCAACACGTACTTAAATTCAAATGTAGCACTTACATAGTATAGTCAGGTTTGCTACATTTAAAGCACTATAAGACTCTATTTAGTGTAAAAACAAATACTAACGCTCATTTCAATACGAAACATTGCCTAAACTACTCGTATCAGTGTAACTGTAGATGTTAAAGTGGGTTGGTGGCTGAGATTGATGCACTTCCACTCAATGTCAAACATACAACAGTATATGCACATATATGTTGTTATAGCTTGTAATGGGCCTAAACTGCATATGTGTGCATACACTGACAATACAGGAATGAATACTGATCTAATGGTGACACGATATTAGAAATGCTCGAGTCACAGCACAGATGTGTTTAGATTACGTTTTGGACCTATGCAACACGTACTTAAATTCAAAAGTAGCACTTACATAGTATAGTCAGGTTTGCTACATGTAAAGCATTATAACGCTCTATTTAGTGTAATAACAAATACTAACGCTCATTTCAATACGAAACATTGCCTAAACTACTCGTATCAGTGTAACTGTAGATGGTAAAGTGGTTTGGTGGCTGAGATTGATGCACTTCCACTCAATGTCAAACATACAACAGTATATGCACATGTATGTTGTTATTGCTTGTAATGGGCCTAAACTGCATATGTGTGGAAACACTGAGAATACAGGAATGAATACTGATCTAATGGTGACACGATATTGGAAATCCTCGATTCACAGCACAGATGTGTTTAGATTACGTTTTGGAACTATGCAACACGTACTTAAATTGAAATGTAGCACTTACATAGTATAGTCAGGTTTGCTACATTTAAAGCACTATAAGACTCTATTTAGTGTAAAAACAAATACTAACGCTCATTTCAATACGAAACATTGCCTAAACTACTCGTATCAGTGTAACTGTAGATGTTAAAGTGGGTTGGTGGCTGAGATTGATGCACTTCCACTCAATGTCAAACATACAACAGTATATGCACATATATGTTGTTATAGCTTGTAATGGGCCTAAACTGCATATGTGTGGATACACTGAGAATACAGGAATGAATACTGATCTAATGGTGACACGATATTGGAAATGCTCGAGTCACAGCACAGATGTGTTTAGATTACGGTTTGGAACTATGCAACACGTACTTAAATTCAAATGTAGCACTTACATAGTATAGTCAGGTTTGCTACATTTAAAGCACTATAAGACTCTATTTAGTGTAAAAACAAATACTAACGCTCATTTCAATACGAAACATTGCCTAAACTACTCGTATCAGTGTAACTGTAGATGTTAAAGTGGGTTGGTGGCTGAGATTGATGCACTTCCACTCAATGTCAAACATACAACAGTATATGCACATATATGTTGTTATAGCTTGTAATGGGCCTAAACTGCATATGTGTGGATACACTGAGAATACAGGAATGAATACTGATCTAATGGTGACACGATATTGGAAATGCTCGAGTCACAGCACAGATGTGTTTAGATTACGGTTTGGAACTATGCAACACGTACTTAAATTCAAATGTAGCACTTACATAGTATAGTCAGGTTTGCTACATTTAAAGCACTCTAAGACTCTTTTTAGTGTAAAAACAAATACTAACGCTCATTTCAATACGAAACATTGCCTAAACTACTCGTATCAGTGTAACTGTAGATGTTAAAGTGGTTTGGTGGCTGAGATTGATGCACTTCCACTCAATGTCAAACATACAACAGTATATGCACATGTACGTTGTCATTGCTTGTAATGGGCCTAAACTGCATATGTGTGCATACGCTGACAATACAGGAATGAATACAGATCTAATGGTGATACGATATTAGAAATGCTCGATTCACAGCACAGATGTGTTTAGATTACGTTTTGGAACTATGCAACACGTACTTAAATTCAAATGTAGCACTTTGATAGTATAGTCAGGTTTGCTACATGTAAAGCACTATAACACTCTATTTAGTGTAAAAACAAATACTAACGCTCATTTCAATACGAAACATTGCCTAAACTACTCGTATCAGTGTAACTGTAGATGTTAAAGTGGTTTGGTGGCTGAGATTGATGCAATTCCACTCAATGTCAAACTTTCAACAGCATTTGCACATGTATGTTGTTATTGCTTATAATGGGCCTAAACTGCATATGTGTGCATACACTGACAGTACAGGAATGAATACAGATCTAATGGTGACACGATATTAGAAATGCTCGAGTCACAGCACAGATGTGTTTAGATTACGTTTTGGAACTATGCAACACGTACTTAAATTCAAATGTAGCACTTTCATAGTATAGTCAGGTTTGCTACATGTAAAGCACTATAAGGCTCTATTTAGTGTAAAAACAAATACTAACGCTCATGTGAATACGAAACATTGCCTAAACTACTCGTATCAGTGTAACTGTAGATGTTAAAGTGGTTTGGTGGCTGAGATTGATGCACTTCCACTCAATGTCAAACATACAACAGTATATGCACATGTACGTTGTCATTGCTTGTAATGGGCCTAAACTGCATATGTGTGCATACACTGACAATACAGGAATGAATACAGATCTAATGGTGATACGATATTAGAAATGCTCGATTCACAGCACAGATGTGTTTAGATTACGTTTTGGAACTATGCAACACGTACTTAAATTCAAATGTAGCACTTTGATAGTATAGTCAGGTTTGCTACATGTAAAGCACTATAACACTCTATTTAGTGTAAAAACAAATACTAACGCTCATTTCAATACGAAACATTGCCTAAACTACTCGTATCAGTGTAACTGTAGATGTTAAAGTAGTTTGGTGGCTGAGATTGATGCAATTCCACTCAATGTCAAACATTCAACAGCATTTGCACATGTATGTTGTTATTGCTTGTAATGGGCCTAAACTGCATATGTGTGCATACACTGACAGTACAGGAATGAATACAGATCTAATGGTGACACGATATTAGAAATGCTCGATTCACAGCATAAATGTGCTTAGATTACGTTTTGGAACTATGCAACACGTACTTAAATTCAAATGTAGCACTTACATAGTATAGTCAGGTTTGCTACATGTAAAGCACTATAAGACTCTATTTAGTGTAAAAAGAAATACTAACGCTCATTTCACTACGAAACATTGCCTAAACTTCTCGTATCAGTGTAACTGTAGATGTTAAAGTGGTTTGGTGGCTGAGATTGATGCACTTCCACTCAATGTCAAACATACAACAATATATGCACATGTATGTTGTTATTGCTTGTAATGGGCCTAAACTGCATATGTGTGGATACACTGACAATACAGGAATGAATTCAGATCTAATGGTGACACGATATTAGAAATGCTCGAGTCACAGCACAGATGTGTTTAGATTACGTTTTGGACCTATGCAACACGTACTTAAATTCAAAAGTAGCACTTACATAGTATAGTCAGGTTTGCTACATGTAAAGCATTATAACGCTCTATTTAGTGTAATAACAAATACTAACGCTCATTTCAATACGAAACATTGCCTAAACTACTCGTATCAGTGTAACTGTAGATGGTAAAGTGGTTTGGTGGCTGAGATTGATGCACTTCCACTCAATGTCAAACATACAACAGTATATGCACATGTATGTTGTTATTGCTTGTAATGGGCCTAAACTGCATATGTGTGGAAACACTGAGAATACAGGAATGAATACTGATCTAATGGTGACACGATATTGGAAATCCTCGATTCACAGCACAGATGTGTTTAGATTACGTTTTGGAACTATGCAACACGTACTTAAATTGAAATGTAGCACTTACATAGTATAGTCAGGTTTGCTACATTTAAAGCACTATAAGACTCTATTTAGTGTAAAAACAAATACTAACGCTCATTTCAATACGAAACATTGCCTAAACTACTCGTATCAGTGTAACTGTAGATGTTAAAGTGGGTTGATGGCTGAGATTGATGCACTTCCACTCAATGTCAAACATGCAACAGTATATGCACATGTACGTTGTCATTTCTTGTAATGGGCCTAAACTGCATATGTGTGCATACACTGACAATACAGGAATGAATACAGATCTAATGGTGACACGATATTAGAAATGCTCGATTCACAGCACAGATGTGTTTAGATTACGTTTTGGAACTATGCAACACGTACTTAAATTCAAATGTAGCACTTTGATAGTATAGTCAGGTTTGCTACATGTAAAGCACTATAACACTCTATTTAGTGTAAAAACAAATACTAACGCTCATTTCAATACGAAACATTGCCTAAACTACTCGTATCAGTGTAACTGTAGATGTTAAAGTAGTTTGGTGGCTGAGATTGATGCAATTCCACTCAATGTCAAACATTCAACAGCATTTGCACATGTATGTTGTTATTGCTTGTAATGGGCCTAAACTGCATATGTGTGCATACACTGACAGTACAGGAATGAATACAGATCTAATGGTGACACGATATTAGAAATGCTCGATTCACAGCATAAATGTGCTTAGATTACGTTTTGGAACTATGCAACACGTACTTAAATTCAAATGTAGCACTTACATAGTATAGTCAGGTTTGCTACATGTAAAGCACTATAAGACTCTATTTAGTGTAAAAAGAAATACTAACGCTCATTTCACTACGAAACATTGCCTAAACTTCTCGTATCAGTGTAACTGTAGATGTTAAAGTGGTTTGGTGGCTGAGATTGATGCACTTCCACTCAATGTCAAACATACAACAATATATGCACATGTATGTTGTTATTGCTTGTAATGGGCCTAAACTGCATATGTGTGGATACACTGACAATACAGGAATGAATTCAGATCTAATGGTGACACGATATTAGAAATGCTCGAGTCACAGCACAGATGTGTTTAGATTACGTTTTGGACCTATGCAACACGTACTTAAATTCAAAAGTAGCACTTACATAGTATAGTCAGGTTTGCTACATGTAAAGCATTATAACGCTCTATTTAGTGTAATAACAAATACTAACGCTCATTTCAATAAGAAACATTGCCTAAACTACTCGTATCAGTGTAACTGTAGATGGTAAAGTGGTTTGGTGGCTGAGATTGATGCACTTCCACTCAATGTCAAACATACAACAGTATATGCACATGTATGTTGTTATTGCTTGTAATGGGCCTAAACTGCATATGTGTGGAAACACTGAGAATACAGGAATGAATACTGATCTAATGGTGACACGATATTGGAAATCCTCGATTCACAGCACAGATGTGTTTAGATTACGTTTTGGAACTATGCAACACGTACTTAAATTGAAATGTAGCACTTACATAGTATAGTCAGGTTTGCTACATTTAAAGCACTATAAGACTCTATTTAGTGTAAAAACAAATACTAACGCTCATTTCAATACGAAACATTGCCTAAACTACTCGTATCAGTGTAACTGTAGATGTTAAAGTGGGTTGATGGCTGAGATTGATGCACTTCCACTCAATGTCAAACATGCAACAGTATATGCACATGTACGTTGTCATTTCTTGTAATGGGCCTAAACTGCATATGTGTGCATACACTGACAATACAGGAATGAATACAGATCTAATGGTGACACGATATTAGAAATGCTCGCGTCACAGCACAGATGTGTTTAGATTACGTTTTGGAACTATGCAACACGTACTTAAATTCAAATGTAGCACTTACATAGTATAGTCAGGTTTGCTACATTTAAAGCACTATAAGACTCTATTTAGTGTAAAAACAAATACTAACGCTCATTTCAATACGAAACATTGCCTAAACTACTCGTATCAGTGTAACTGTAGATGTTAAAGTGGGTTGGTGGCTGAGATTGATGCACTTCCACTCAATGTCAAACATGCAACAGTATATGCACATGTACGTTGTCATTTCTTGTAATGGGCCTAAACTGCATATGTGTGCATACACTGACAATACAGGAATGAATACAGATCTAATGGTGACACGATATTAGAAATGCTCGCGTCACAGCACAGATGTGTTTAGATTACGTTTTGGAACTATGCAACACGTACTTAAATTCAAATGTAGCACTTACATAGTATAGTCAGGTTTGCTACATTTAAAGCACTATAAGACTCTATTTAGTGTAAAAACAAATACTAACGCTCATTTCAATACGAAACATTGCCTAAACTACTCGTATCAGTGTAACTGTAGATGTTAAAGTGGGTTGGTGGCTGAGATTGATGCACTTCCACTCAATGTCAAACATACAACAGTATATGCACATATATGTTGTTATAGCTTGTAATGGGCCTAAACTGCATATGTGTGGATACACTGAGAATACAGGAATGAATACTGATCTAATGGTGACACGATATTGGAAATGCTCGAGTCACAGCACAGATGTGTTTAGATTACGGTTTGGAACTATGCAACACGTACTTAAATTCAAATGTAGCACTTACATAGTATAGTCAGGTTTGCTACATTTAAAGCACTATAAGACTCTATTTAGTGTAAAAACAAATACTAACGCTCATTTCAATACGAAACATTGCCTAAACTACTCGTATCAGTGTAACTGTAGATGTTAAAGTGGGTTGGTGGCTGAGATTGATGCACTTCCACTCAATGTCAAACATACAACAGTATATGCACATATATGTTGTTATAGCTTGTAATGGGCCTAAACTGCATATGTGTGGATACACTGAGAATACAGGAATGAATACTGATCTAATGGTGACACGATATTGGAAATGCTCGAGTCACAGCACAGATGTGTTTAGATTACGGTTTGGAACTATGCAACACGTACTTAAATTCAAATGTAGCACTTACATAGTATAGTCAGGTTTGCTACATTTAAAGCACTCTAAGACTCTTTTTAGTGTAAAAACAAATACTAACGCTCATTTCAATACGAAACATTGCCTAAACTACTCGTATCAGTGCAACTGTAGATGTTAAAGTGGTTTGGTGGCTGAGATTGATGCACTTCCACTCAATGTCAAACATACAACAGTATATGCACATGTACGTTGTCATTGCTTGTAATGGGCCTAAACTGCATATGTGTGCATACACTGACAATACAGGAATGAATACAGATCTAATGGTGACACGATATTAGAAATGCTCGCGTCACAGCACAGATGTGTTTAGATTACGTTTTGGAACTATGCAACACGTACTTAAATTCAAATGTAGCACTTTGATAGTATAGTCAGGTTTGCTACATGTAAAGCACTATAACACTCTATTTAGTGTAAAAACAGATACTAACGCTCATTTCAATACGAAACATTGCCTAAACTACTCGTATCAGTGTAACTGTAGATGTTAAAGTGGGTTGGTGGCTGAGATTGATGCACTTCCACTCAATGTCAAACATACAACAGTATATGCACATATATGTTGTTATAGCTTGTAATGGGCCTAAACTGCATATGTGTGGATACACTGAGAATACAGGAATGAATACTGATCTAATGGTGACACGATATTGGAAATGCTCGAGTCACAGCACAGATGTGTTTAGATTACGGTTTGGAACTATGCAACACGTACTTAAATTCAAATGTAGCACTTACATAGTATAGTCAGGTTTGCTACATTTAAAGCACTATAAGACTCTATTTAGTGTAAAAACAAATACTAACGCTCATTTCAATACGAAACATTGCCTAAACTACTCGTATCAGTGTAACTGTAGATGTTAAAGTGGGTTGGTGGCTGAGATTGATGCACTTCCACTCAATGTCAAACATACAACAGTATATGCACATATATGTTGTTATAGCTTGTAATGGGCCTAAACTGCATATGTGTGGATACACTGAGAATACAGGAATGAATACTGATCTAATGGTGACACGATATTGGAAATGCTCGAGTCACAGCACAGATGTGTTTAGATTACGGTTTGGAACTATGCAACACGTACTTAAATTCAAATGTAGCACTTACATAGTATAGTCAGGTTTGCTACATTTAAAGCACTCTAAGACTCTTTTTAGTGTAAAAACAAATACTAACGCTCATTTCAATACGAAACATTGCCTAAACTACTCGTATCAGTGCAACTGTAGATGTTAAAGTGGTTTGGTGGCTGAGATTGATGCACTTCCACTCAATGTCAAACATACAACAGTATATGCACATGTACGTTGTCATTGCTTGTAATGGGCCTAAACTGCATATGTGTGCATACACTGACAATACAGGAATGAATACAGATCTAATGGTGACACGATATTAGAAATGCTCGCGTCACAGCACAGATGTGTTTAGATTACGTTTTGGAACTATGCAACACGTACTTAAATTCAAATGTAGCACTTTGATAGTATAGTCAGGTTTGCTACATGTAAAGCACTATAACACTCTATTTAGTGTAAAAACAGATACTAACGCTCATTTCAATACGAAACATTGCCTAAACTACTCGTATCAGTGTAACTGTAGATGTTAAAGTGGGTTGGTGGCTGAGATTGATGCACTTCCACTCAATGTCAAACATACAACAGTATATGCACATATATGTTGTTATAGCTTGTAATGGGCCTAAACTGCATATGTGTGGATACACTGACAATACAGGAATGAATACTGATCTAATGGTGACACGATATTGGAAATCCTCGATTCACAGCACAGATGTGTTTAGATTACGTTTTGGAACTATGCAACACGTACTTAAATTGAAATGTAGCACTTACATAGTATAGTCAGGTTTGCTACATTTAAAGCACTATAAGACTCTATTTAGTGTAAAAACAAATACTAACGCTCATTTCAATACGAAACATTGCCTAAACTACTCGTATCAGTGTAACTGTAGATGTTAAAGTGGGTTGGTGGCTGAGATTGATGCACTTCCACTCAATGTCAAACATACAACAGTATATGCACATATATGTTGTTATAGCTTGTAATGGGCCTAAACTGCATATGTGTGGATACACTGAGAATACAGGAATGAATACTGATCTAATGGTGACACGATATTGGAAATGCTCGAGTCACAGCACAGATGTGTTTAGATTACGGTTTGGAACTATGCAACACGTACTTAAATTCAAATGTAGCACTTACATAGTATAGTCAGGTTTGCTACATTTAAAGCACTATAAGACTCTATTTAGTGTAAAAACAAATACTAACGCTCATTTCAATACGAAACATTGCCTAAACTACTCGTATCAGTGTAACTGTAGATGTTAAAGTGGGTTGGTGGCTGAGATTGATGCACTTCCACTCAATGTCAAACATACAACAGTATATGCACATATATGTTGTTATAGCTTGTAATGGGCCTAAACTGCATATGTGTGGATACACTGAGAATACAGGAATGAATACTGATCTAATGGTGACACGATATTGGAAATGCTCGAGTCACAGCACAGATGTGTTTAGATTACGGTTTGGAACTATGCAACACGTACTTAAATTCAAATGTAGCACTTACATAGTATAGTCAGGTTTGCTACATTTAAAGCACTCTAAGACTCTTTTTAGTGTAAAAACAAATACTAACGCTCATTTCAATACGAAACATTGCCTAAACTACTCGTATCAGTGCAACTGTAGATGTTAAAGTGGTTTGGTGGCTGAGATTGATGCACTTCCACTCAATGTCAAACATACAACAGTATATGCACATGTACGTTGTCATTGCTTGTAATGGGCCTAAACTGCATATGTGTGCATACACTGACAATACAGGAATGAATACAGATCTAATGGTGATACGATATTAGAAATGCTCGATTCACAGCACAGATGTGTTTAGATTACGTTTTGGAACTATGCAACACGTACTTAAATTCAAATGTAGCACTTTGATAGTATAGTCAGGTTTGCTACATGTAAAGCACTATAACACTCTATTTAGTGTAGAAACAGATACTAACGCTCATTTCAATACGAAACATTGCCTAAACTACTCGTATCAGTGTAACTGTAGATGTTAAAGTGGTTTGGTGGCTGAAATTGATGCAATTCCACTCAATGTCAAACATTCAACAGCAGTTGCACATGTATGTTGTTATTGCTTGTAATGGGCCTAAACTGCATATGTGTGGATACACTGACAATACAGGAATGAATACTGATCTAATGGTGACACGATATTAGAAATGCTCGAGTCACAGCACAGATGTGTTTAGATTACGTTTTGGAACTATGCAACACGTACTTAAATTCAAATGTAGCACTTACATAGTATAGTCAGGTTTGCTACATTTAAAGCTGTATAAGACTCTATTTAGTGTAATAACAAATACTAACGCTCATTTCAATACGAAACATTGCCTAAACTACTCGTATCAGTGTAACTGTAGATGTTAAAGTGGTTTGGTGGCTGAGATTGATGCACTTCCACTCAATGTCAAACATACAACAGTATATGCACATGTATGTTGTTATAGCTTGTAATGGGCCTAAACTGCATATGTGTGCATACACTGACAATACAGGAATGAATACAGATCTAATGGTGACACGATATTAGTAATGCTCGATTCACAGCACAGATGTGTTTAGATTACGTTTTGGAACTATGCAACACGTACTTAAATTCAAATGTAGCACTTACATAGTATAGTCAGGTTTGCTACATTTAAAGCACTCTAAGACTCTTTTTAGTGTAAAAACAAATACTAACGCTCATTTCAATACGAAACATTGCCTAAACTACTCGTATCAGTGTAACTGTAGATGTTAAAGTGGTTTGGTGGCTGAAATTGATGCAATTCCACTCAATGTCAAACATTCAACAGCATTTGCACATGTATGTTGTTATTGCTTGTAATGGGCCTAAACTGCATATGTGTGCATACACTGACAATACAGGAATGAATACAGATCTAATGGTGACACGATATTAGTAATGCTCGATTCACAGCACAGATGTGTTTAGATTACGTTTTGGACCTATGCAACACGTACTTAATTTCAAAAGTAGCACTTACATGGTATAGTCAGGTTTGCTACATGTAAAGCATTATAACGCTCTATTTAGTGTAATAACAAATACTAACGCTCATTTCAATACGAAACATTGCCTAAACTACTCGTATCAGTGTAACTGTAGATGTTAAAGTGGTTTGGTGGCTGAGATTGATGCACTTCCACTCAATGTCAAACATACAACAGTATATGCACATGTATGTTGTTATAGCTTGTAATGGGCCTAAACTGCATATGTGTGGATACACTGACAATACAGAAATGAATACTGATCTAATGGTGACACGATATTGGAAATGCTCGAGTCACAGCACAGATGTGTTTAGATTACGTTTTGGAACTATGCAACACGTACTTAAATTCAAATTTAGCACTTACATAGTATAGTCAGGTTTGCTACATTTAAAGCACTATAAGACTCTATTTAGTGTAAAAACAACTACTAACGCTCATGTCAAAACGACACATTGCCTAAAGTACTCGTATCTGTGTAACTGTAGATGTTACAGTGGTTTGGTGGCTGCGATTGATGCACTTCCACTCAATGTCAAACATACAACAGTATATGCACATGTATGTTGTTATAGCTTGTAATGGGCCTAAACTGCATATGTGTGGATACACTGAGAATACAGGAATGAATACTGATCTAATGGTGACACGATATTGGAAATGCTCGATTCACAGCACAGATGTGTTTAGATTACGTTTTGGAACTATGCAACACGTACTTAAATTCAAATGTAGCACTTACATAGTATAGTCAGGTTTGCTACATGTAAAGCACTATAAGGCTCTATTTAGTGTAAAAACAAATACTAACGCTCATTTCAATACGAGACATTGCCTAAACTACTCGTATCAGTGTAACTGTAGATGTTAAAGTGGTTTGGTGGCTGAGATTGATGCACTTCCACTCAATGTCAAACATACAACAGTATATGCACATGTATGTTGTTATAGCTTGTAATGGGCCTAAACTGCATATGTGTGGATACACTGACAATACAGGAATGAATACTGATCTAATGGTGACACGATATTAGAAATGCTCGAGGCACAGCACAGATGTGTTTAGATTACGTTTTGGACCTATGCAACACGTACTTAAATTCAAATGTAGCACTTACATAGTATAGTCAGGTTTGCTACATGTAAAGCACTATAAGTCTCTATTTAGTGTAAAAACAAATACTAACGCTCATTTCAATACGAAACATTGCCTAAACTACTCGTATCAGTGTAACTGTAGATGTTAAAGTGGTTTGGTGGCTGAGATTGATGCACTTCCACTCAATGTCAAACATACAACAGTATATGCACATGTATGTTGTTATTGCTTGTAATGGGCACAAACTGCATATGAGTGCATACACTGACAATACAGCAATGAATACTGATCTAATGGTGACACGATATTAGAAATGCTCGATTCACAGCACAGATGTGTTTAGATTACGTTTTGGAACTATGCAACACGTACTTAAATTCAAATGTAGCACTTACATAGCATAGTCAGGTTTGCTACATGTAAAGCACTATAATGCTCTATTTAGTGTAAAAACAAATACTAACACTCATGTCAATACGACACATTGCCTAAACTACTTGTATTAGTGTAACTGTCGATGTTAAAGTGGGTTGATGGCTGAGATTGATGCACTTCCACTCAATGTCAAACATACAACAGTATATGCACATGTACGTTGTCATTGCTTGTAATGGGTCTAAACTGCATATGTGTGCATACACTGACAATACAGGAATGAATACAGATCTAATGTTGATACGATATTAGAAATGCTCGATTCACAGCACAGATGTGTTTAGATTACGTTTTGGAACTATGCAACACGTACTTAAATTCAAATGTAGCACTTACATAGTATAGTCAGGTTTGCTACATGTAAAGCACTATAAGACTCTATTTAGTGTAAAAACAAATACTAACGCTCATTTCAATACGAAACATTGCCTAAACTACTCGTATCAGTGTAACTGTAGATGTTAAAGTGGTTTGGTGGCTGAGATTGATGCACTTCCACTCAATGTCAAACATGCAACAGTATATGCACATGTACGTTGTCATTGCTTGTAATGGGCCTAAACTGCATATGTGTGCATACACTGACAATACAGGAATGAATACAGATCTAATGGTGACACGATATTAGAAATGCTCGCGTCACAGCACAGATGTGTTTAGATTACGTTTTGGAACTATGCAACACGTACTTAAATTCAAATGTAGCACTTACATAGTATAGTCAGGTTTGCTACATTTAAAGCACTATAAGACTCTATTTAGTGTAAAAACAAATACTAACGCTCATTTCAATACGAAACATTGCCTAAACTACTCGTATCAGTGTAACTGTAGATGTTAAAGTGGGTTGGTGGCTGAGATTGATGCACTTCCACTCAATGTCAAACATACAACAGTATATGCACATATATGTTGTTATAGCTTGTAATGGGCCTAAACTGCATATGTGTGGATACACTGACAATACAGGACTGAATACTGATCTAATGGTGACACGATATTGGAAATGCTCGAGTCACAGCACAGTTGTGTTTAGATTACGTTTTGGACCTATGCAACACGTACTTAAATTCAAATTTAGAACTTACATAGTATAATCAGGTTTGCTACATTTAAAGCACGATAAGACTCTATTTAGTGTAAACACAAATACTAACGCTCATTTCAATACGAGACATTGCCTAAACTACTCGTATCAGTGTAACTGTAGATGTTAAAGTGGTTTGGTGGCTGAGATTGATGCACTTCCACTCAATGTCAAACATACAACAGTATATGCACATGTATGTTGTTATTGCTTGTAATGGGCCTAAACTGCATATGTGTGGATACACTGACAATACAGCAATGAATACTGATCTAATGGTGACACGATATTGGAAATGCTCGAGTCACAGCACAGGTGTGTTTAGATTACGTTTTGGAACTGTGCAACACGTACTTAATTTCAAATGTAGCACTTACATAGTATAGTCAGGTTTGCTACATGTAAAGCACTATAACGCTCTATTTAGTGTAATAACAAATACTAACGCTCATTTCAATACGAAACATTGCCTAAACTACTCGTATCAGTGTAACTGTAGATGTTAAAGTGGTTTGGTGGCTGAGATTGATGCACCTCCATTCACTGTCAAACATACAACAGTATATGCACATGTACGTTGTCATTGCTTGTAATTGGCCTAAACTGCATATGTGTGCATACACTGACAATACAGGAATGAATACAGATCTAATGGTGATACGATATTAGAAATGCTCGATTCACAGCACAGATGTGTTTAGATTACGTTTTGGAACTGTGCAACACGTACTTAAATTCAAATGTAGCACTTACATAGTATAGTCAGGTTTGCTACATTTAAAGCACTATAAGACTCTATTTAGTGTAAAAACAAATACTAACGCTCATTTCAATACGAAACATTGCCTAAACTACTCGTATCAGTGTAACTGTAGATGTTAAAGTGGGTTGGTGGCTGAGATTGATGCACTTCCACTCAATGTCAAACATACAACAGTATATGCACATGTATGTTGTTATTGCTTGTAATGGGCACAAACTGCATATGTGTGGATACACTGACAATACAGGAATGAGTACTGATCTAATGGTGACACGATATTGGAAATGCTCGAGTCACAGCACAGTTGTGTTTAGATTACGTTTTGGACCTATGCATCACGTACTTAAATTCAAATTTAGAACTTACATAGTATAATCAGGTTTGCTACATTTAAAGCACGATAAGACTCTATTTAGTGTAAACACAAATACTAACGCTCATTTCAATACGAGACATTGCCTAAACTACTCGTATCAGTGTAACTGTAGATGTTAAAGTGGTTTGGTGGCTGAGATTGATGCACTTCCATTCAATGTCAAACATACAACAGTATATGCACATGTATGTTGTTATTGCTTGTAATGGGCCTAAACTGCATATGTGTGGATACATTGAGGATACAGGAATGAATACTGATCTAATGGTGACACGATATTGGAAATGCTCGAGTCACAGCACAGGTGTGTTTAGATTACGTTTTGGAACTGTGCAACACGTACTTAAATTCAAATGTAGCACTTACATAGTATAGTCAGGTTTGCTACATGTAAAGCACTATAAGGCTCTATTTAGTGTAAAAACAAATACTAACGCTCATTTCAATACGACACATTGCCTAAACTACTTGTATCAGAGTAACTGTAGATGTTAAAGTGGTTTGGTGGCTGAGATTGATGCACTTCCACTCAATGTCAAACATACAACAGTATATGCACATGTATGTTGTTATAGCTTGTAATGGGCCTAAACTGCATATGTGTGGATACACTGACAATACAGGAATGAATACTGATCTAATGGTGACACGATAATGGAAATGCTCGATTCACAGCACAGATGTGTTTAGATTACGTTTTGGAACTATGCAACACGTACTTAAATTCAAATGTAGCACTTACATAGTATAGTCAGGTTTGCTACATGTAAAGCACTATAAGGCTCTATTTAGTGTAAAAACAAATACTAACCCTCATTTCAATACGAAACATTGCCTAAACTACTCGTATCAGTGTAACTGTAGATGTTAAAGTGGTTTGGTGGCTGAGATTGATGCACTTCCACTCAATGTCAAACATACAACAGTATATGCACATGTACGTTGTCATTGCTTGTAATGGGCCTAAACTGCATATGTGTGGATACACTGACAATACAGGAATGAATACAGATCTAATGGTGATACGATATTAGAAATGCTCGATTCACAGCACAGATGTGTTTAGATTACGTTTTGGAACTGTGCAACACGTACTTAAATTCAAATGTAGCACTTACATAGTATAGTCAGGTTTGCTACATGTAAAGCACTATAAGGCTCTATTTAGTATAAAAACAAATACTAACGCTCATTTCAATACGACACATTGCCTAAACTACTTGTATCAGAGTAACTGTAGATGTTAAAGTGGTTTGGTGGCTGAGATTGATGCACTTCCACTCAATGTCAAACATACAACAGTATATGCACATGTACGTTGTCATTGCTTGTAATGGGCCTAAACTGCATATGTGTGCATACACTGACAATACAGGAATGAATACAGATCTAATGGTGATACGATATTAGATATGCTCGATTCACAGCACAGATGTGTTTAGATTACGTTGAGCAACTATGCAACACGTACTTAAAGTCAAATGTAGCACTTACATAGTATAGTCAGGTTTGCTACATGTAAAGCACTATAAGGCTCTATTTAGTGTAAAAACAAATACTAACGCTCAGTTCACTACGAAACATTGCCTAAACTTCTCGTATCAGTGTAACTGTAGATGTTAAAGTGGTTTGTTGGCTGAGATTGATGCACTTCCACTCAATGTCAAACATACAACAGTATATGCACATGTATGTTGTTATTGCTTGTAATGGGCCTAAACTGCATATGTGTGGATACACTGACAATACAGGAATGAATTCAGATCTAGTGGTGACACGATATTGGAAATGCTCGAGTCACAGCACAGATGTGTTTAGATTACGTTTTGGACCTATGCAACACGTACTTAAATTCAAAAGTAGCACTTACATGGTATAGTCAGGTTTGCTACATGTAAAGCATTATAACGCTCTATTTAGTGTAATAACAAATACTAACGCTCATTTCAATACGAAACATTGCCTAAACTACTCGTATCAGTGTAACTGTAGATGTTAAAGTGGGTTGGTGGCTGAGATTGATGCACTTCCACTCAATGTCAAACATACAACAGTATATGCACATGTATGTTGTTATTGCTTGTAATGGGCCTAAACTGCATATGTGTGGATACACTGACAATACAGGAATGAATTCAGATCTAGTGGTGACACGATATTGGAAATGCTCGATTCACAGCACAGATGTGTTTAGATTACGTTTTGGAACTATGCAACACGTACTTAAATTCAAATGTAGCACTTACATAGTATAGTCAGGTTTGCTACATGTAAAGCACTATAAGGCTCTATTTAGTGTAAAAACAAATACTAACGCTCATTTCAATACGACACATTGCCTAAACTACTTGTATCAGAGTAACTGTAGATGTTAAAGTGGTTTGGTGGCTGAGATTGATGCACTTCCACTCAATGTCAAACATACAACAGTATATGCACATGTATGTTGTTATAGCTTGTAATGGGCCTAAACTGCATATGTGTGGAAACACTGACAATACAGGAATGAATACTGATCTAATGGTGACACGATAATGGAAATGCTCGATTCACAGCATAAATGTGCTTAGATTACGTTTTGGAACTATGCAACACGTACTTAAATTCAAATGTAGCACTTACATTAATATAGTCAGGTTTGCTACATGTAAAGCACTATAACACTCTATTTAGTGTAAAAACAAATACTAACGCTCATTTCACTACGAAACATTGCCTAAACTTCTCGTATCAGTGTAACTGTAGATGTTAAAGTGGTTTGTTGGCTGAGATTGATGCACTTCCACTCAATGTCAAACATACAACAGTATATGCACATGTATGTTGTTATTGCTTGTAATGGGCCTAAACTGCATATGTGTGCATACACTGACAATACAGGAATGAATACTGATCTAATGGTGACACGATATTGGAAATGCTCGAGTCACAGCACAGATGTGTTTAGATTACGTTTTGGAACTATGCAACACGTACTTAAATTCAAATTTAGCACTTACATAGTATAATCAGGTTTGCTACATTTAAAGCACTATAAGACTCTATTTAGTGTAAAAACAAATACTAACGCTCATGTCAAAACGACACATTGCCTAAAGTACTCGTATCTGTGTAACTGTAGATGTTAAAGTGGTTTGTTGGCTGAGATTGATGCACTTCCACTCAATGTCAAACATTCAACAGTATATGCACATGTATGTTGTTATTGCTTGTAATGGGCCTAAACTGCTTATGTGTGGATACACTGACAATACAGGAATGAATACAGATCTAATGTTGATACGATATTAGAAATGCTCGATTCACAGCACAGATGTGTTTAGATTACGTTTTGCAACTATGTAACACGTACTTAAATTAAAATGTAGCACTTACATAGTATAGTCAGGTTTGCTACATTTGAAGCACTATAAGGCTCTATTTAGTGTAAAAACAAATACTAACGCTCATTTCAATACGAAACATTGCCTAAACTACTCGTATCAGTGTAACTGTAGATGTTAAAGTGGTTTGGTGGCTGAGATTTATGCACTTCCACTCAATGTCAAACATACAACAGTATATGCACATGTATGTTGTTATAGCTTGTAATGGGCCTAAACTGCATATCTGTGCATACACTGACAATACAGGAATGAATACTGATCTAATGGTGACACGATATTGGAAATGCACGAGTCACAGCACAGATGTGTTTAGATTACGTTTTGGAACTATGCAACACGTACTTAAATTCAAATTAAGCACTTACATAGTATAATCAGGTATGCTACATTTAAAGCACTATAAGACTCTATTTAGTGTAAAAACAATTACTAACGCTCATGTCAAAACGACACATTGCCTAAAGTACTCGTATCTGTGTAACTGTAGATGTTAAAACGGTTTTGGGCTGCGATTGATGCACTTCCACTCAATGTCAAACATACAACAGTATATGCACATGTATGTTGTTATTGCTTGTAATGGGCCTAAACTGCATATGTGTGGATACACTGAGAATACAGGAATGAATACTGATCTAATGGTGACACGATATTGGAAATGCTCCAGTCACAGCACAGATGTGTTTAGATTACGTTTTGGAACTATGCAACACGTACTTAAATTCAAATGTAGCACTTACATAGTATAGTCAGGTTTGCTACATGTAAAGCACTATAAGGCTCTATGTAGTGTAAAAACAAATACTAACGCTCATTTCAATACGAAACATTGCCTAAACTACTCGTATCAGTGTAACTGTAGATGTTAAAATGGTTTGGTGGCTGAGATTGATGCACTTCCACTCAATGTCAAACATACAACAGTATATGCACATGTATGTTGTTATTGCTTGTAATGGGCCTAAACTGCTTATGTGTGGATACACTGACAATACAGGAATGAATACAGATCTAATGTTGATACGATATTAGAAATGCTCGATTCACAGCACAGATGTGTTTAGATTACGTTTTGGAACTATGCAACACGTACTTAAATTCAAATTTAACACTTACATAGTATAATCAGGTTTGCTACATTTAAAGCACTATAAGGCTCTATTTAGTGTAAACACAAATACTAACGCTCATTTCAATACGAGACATTGCCTAAACTACTCGTATCAGTGTAACTGTAGATTTTAAAGTGGTTTGGTGGCTGAGATTGATGCTCTTCCACTCAATGTCAAGCATACAACAGAATATGCACATGTACGTTGTTATTGCTTGTAATGGGCCTAAACTGCATATGTGTGGATACACTGACAATACAGGAATGAATACTGATCTAATGGTGACACGATATTAGAAATGCTCGATTCACAGCACAGATGTGTTTAGATTACGTTTTGGAACTATGCAACACGTACTTACATTCAAATGTAGCACTTACATAGTATAGTCAGGTTTGCTACATTTAAAGCACTATAACACTCTATTTAGTGTAAAAACAAATACTAACGCTCATTTCAATACGAAACATTGCCTAAACTACTCGTATCAGTGTATCTGTAGATGTTAAAGTGGTTTGGTGGCTGAGATTGATGCAATTCCACTCAATGTCAAACATTCAACAGCATTTGCGCATGTATGTTGTTATTGCTTGTAATGGGCCTAAACTGCTTATGTGTGGATACACTGACAATACAGGAATGAATACAGATCTAATGTTGATACGATATTAGAAATGCTCGATTCACAGCACAGATGTGTTTAGATTACGTTTTGCAACTATGTAACACGTACTTAAATTAAAATGTAGCACTTACATAGTATAGTCAGGTTTGCTACATGTAAAGCACTATAAGGCTCTATTTAGTGTAAAAACAAATACTAACGCTCATTTCACTACGAAACATTGCCTAAACTACTCGTATCAGTGTAACTGTAGATGTTAAAGTGGTTTGTTGGCTGAGATTGATGCACTTCCACTCAATGTCAAACATACAACAGTATATGCACATGTATGTTGTTATAGCTTGTAATGGGCCTAAACTGCATATGTGTGGATACACTCACAATACAGGAATGAATACAGATCTAATGGTGACACGAAATTGGAAATGCTCGAGTCACAGCACAGATGTGTTTAGATTACGTTTTGGACCTATGCAACACGTACTTAAATTCAAAAGTAGCACTTACATAGTATAGTCAGGTTTGCTACATTTAAAGCACTATAACACTCTATTTAGTGTAAAAACAAATACTAACGCTCATTTCAATACGAAACATTGCCTAAACTACTCGTATCAGTGTAACTGTAGATGTTAAAGTGGTTTGGTGGCTGAGATTGATGCAATTCCACTCAATGTCAAACATTCAACAGCATTTGCGCATGTATGTTGTTATTGCTTGTAATGGGCCTAAACTGCATATGTGTGGATACACTCACAATACAGGAATGAATACAGATCTAATGGTGATACGATATTAGAAATGCTCGATTCACAGCACAGATGTGTTTAGATTACGTTTTGGACCTATGCAACACGTACTTAAATTCAAAAGTAGCACTTACATGGTATAGTCAGGTTTGCTACATGTAAAGCATTATAACGCTCTATTTAGTGTAATAACAAATACTAACGCTCATTTCAATACGAAACATTGCCTAAACTACTCGTATCAGTGTAACTGTAGATGTTAAAGTGGGTTTGTGGCTGAGATTGATGCACTTCCACTCAATGTCAAACATACAACAGTATATGCACATGTATGTTGTTATTGCTTGTAATGGGCCTAAACTGCATATGTGTGGATACACTGAGAATACAGGAATGAATACTGATCTAACGTTGACACGATATTAGAAATGCTCGAGTCACAGCACAGATGTGTTTAGATTACGTTTTGGACCTATGCAACACGTACTTAAATTCAAAAGTAGCACTTACATGGTATAGTCAGGTTTGCTACATGTAAAGCATTATAACGCTCTATTTAGTGTAATAACAAATACTAACGCTCATTTCAATACGAAACATTGCCTAAACTACTCGTATCAGTGTAACTGTAGATGTTAAAGTGGGTTGGTGGCTGAGATTGATGCACTTCCACTCAATGTCAAACATACAACAGTATATGCACATGTATGTTGTTATTGCTTGTAATGGGCCTACACTGCTTATGTGTGGATACACTGACAATACAGGAATGAATACTGATCTAATGTTGATACGATATTAGAAATGCTCGATTCACAGCACAGATGTGTTTAGATTACGTTTTGGAACTATGCAACACGTACTTAAATTCAAATGTAGCACTTACATAGTATAATCAGGTTTGCTACATTTAAAGCACTATAAGGCTCTATTTAGTGTAAACACAAATACTAACGCTCATTTCAATACGAGACAATGCCTAAACTACTCGTATCAGTGTAACTGTAGATGTTAAAGTGGTTTGGTGGCTGAGATTGATGCTCTTCCACTCAATGTCAAGCATACAACAGAATATGCACATGTACGTTGTTATTGCTTGTAATGGGCCTAAACTGCATATGTGTGGATACACTGACAATACAGGAATGAATACTGATCTAATGGTGACACGATATTAGAAATGCTCGAGTCACAGCACAGATGTGTTTAGATTACGTTTTGGAACTATGCAAGACGTACTTAAATTCAAATGTAGCACTTACATAGTATAGTCAGGTTTGCTACATTTAAAGCACTATAACACTCTATTTAGTGTAAAAACAAATACTAACGCTCATTTCAATACGAAACATTGCCTAAACTACTCGTATCAGTGTATCTGTAGATGTTAAAGTGGTTTGGTGGCTGAGATTGATGCTCTTCCACTCAATGTCAAGCATACAACAGAATATGCACATGTACGTTGTTATTGCTTGTAATGGGCCTAAACTGCATATGTGTGGATACACTGACAATACAGGAATGAATACTGATCTAATGGTGACACGATATTAGAAATGCTCGAGTCACAGCACAGATGTGTTTAGATTACGTTTTGGAACTATGCAACACGTACTTAAATTCAAATGTAGCACTTACATAGTATAGTCAGGTTTGCTACATTTAAAGCACTATAACACTCTATTTAGTGTAAAAACAAATACTAACGCTCATTTCAATACGAAACATTGCCTAAACTACTCGTATCAGTGTATCTGTAGATGTTAAAGTGGTTTGGTGGCTGAGATTGATGCAATTCCACTCAATGTCAAACATTCAACAGCATTTGCGCATGTATGTTGTTATTGCTTGTAATGGGCCTAAACTGCACATGTGTACATACACTGACAGTGCAGGAATGAATACAGATCTAATGGTGACACGATATTAGAAATGCTCGATTCACAGCACAGATTTGTTGAGATTACGTTCTGGAACTTTGCAACACGTACTTAAATTCAAATGTAGCACTTACATAGTATAGTCAGGTTTGCTACATGTAAAGCACTATAAGGCTCTATTTAGTGTAAAAACAAATACTAACGCTCATTTCACTACGAAACATTGCCTAAACTACTCGTATCAGTGTAACTGTAGATGTTAAAGTGGTTTGTTGGCTGAGATTGATGCACTTCCACTCAATGTCAAACATACAACAGTATATGCACATGTATGTTGTTATAGCTTGTAATGGGCCTAAACTGCATATGTGTGGATACACTCACAATACAGGAATGAATACAGATCTAATGGTGACACGATATTGGAAATGCTCGAGTCACAGCACAGATGTGTTTAGATTACGTTTTGGACCTATGCAACACGTACTTAAATTCAAAAGTAGCACTTACATAGTATAGTCAGGTTTGCTACATTTAAAGCACTATAACACTCTATTTAGTGTAAAAACAAATACTAACGCTCATTTCAATACGAAACATTGCCTAAACTACTCGTATCAGTGTAACTGTAGATGTTAAAGTGGTTTGGTGGCTGAGATTGATGCACTTCCACTCAATGTCAAACATACAACAGTATATGCACATGTATGTTGTTATAGCTTGTAATGGGCCTAAACTGCATATGTGTGGATACACTCACAATACAGGAATGAATACAGATCTAATGGTGACACGATATTGGAAATGCTCGAGTCACAGCACAGATGTGTTTAGATTACGTTTTGGACCTATGCAACACGTACTTAAATTCAAAAGTAGCACTTACATAGTATAGTCAGGTTTGCTACATTTAAAGCACTATAACACTCTATTTAGTGTAAAAACAAATACTAACGCTCATTTCAATACGAAACATTGCCTAAACTACTCGTATCAGTGTAACTGTAGATGTTAAAGTGGTTTGGTGGCTGAGATTGATGCAATTCCACTCAATGTCAAACATTCAACAGCATTTGCGCATGTATGTTGTTATTGCTTGTAATGGGCCTAAACTGCATATGTGTGGATACACTCACAATACAGGAATGAATACAGATCTAATGGTGATACGATATTAGAAATGCTCGATTCACAGCACAGATGTGTTTAGATTACGTTTTGGACCTATGCAACACGTACTTAAATTCAAAAGTAGCACTTACATGGTATAGTCAGGTTTGCTACATGTAAATCATTATAACGCTCTATTTAGTGTAATAACAAATACTAACGCTCATTTCAATACGAAACATTGCCTAAACTACTCGTATCAGTGTAACTGTAGATGTTAAAGTGGGTTTGTGGCTGAGATTGATGCACTTCCACTCAATGTCAAACATACAACAGTATATGCACATGTATGTTGTTATTGCTTGTAATGGGCCTAAACTGCATATGTGTGGATACACTGAGAATACAGGAATGAATACTGATCTAATGTTGACACGATATTAGAAATGCTCGAGTCACAGCACAGATGTGTTTAGATTACGTTTTGGACCTATGCAACACGTACTTAAATTCAAAAGTAGCACTTACATGGTATAGTCAGGTTTGCTACATGTAAAGCATTATAACGCTCTATTTAGTGTAATAACAAATACTAACGCTCATTTCAATACGAAACATTGCCTAAACTACTCGTATCAGTGTAACTGTAGATGTTAAAGTGGGTTGGTGGCTGAGATTGATGCACTTCCACTCAATGTCAAACATACAACAGTATATGCACATGTATGTTGTTATTGCTTGTAATGGGCCTACACTGCTTATGTGTGGATACACTGACAATACAGGAATGAATACTGATCTAATGTTGATACGATATTAGAAATGCTCGATTCACAGCACAGATGTGTTTAGATTACGTTTTGGAACTATGCAACACGTACTTAAATTCAAATTTAGCACTTACATAGTATAATCAGGTTTGCTACATTTAAAGCACTATAAGGCTCTATTTAGTGTAAACACAAATACTAACGCTCATTTCAATACCAGACATTGCCTAAACTACTCGTATCAGTGTAACTGTAGATGTTAAAGTGGTTTGGTGTCTGAGATTGATGCTCTTCCACTCAATGTCAAACATACAACAGTATATGCACATGTATGTTGTTATTGCTTGTAATGGGCCTAAACTGCATATGTGTGGATACACTGAGAATACAGGAATGAATACTGATCTAATGTTGACACGATATTAGAAATGCTCGAGTCACAGCACAGATGTGTTTAGATTACGTTTTGGACCTATGCAACACGTACTTAAATTCAAAAGTAGCACTTACATGGTATAGTCAGGTTTGCTACATGTAAAGCATTATAACGCTCTATTTAGTGTAATAACAAATACTAACGCTCATTTCAATACGAAACATTGCCTAAACTACTCGTATCAGTGTAACTGTAGATGTTAAAGTGGGTTGGTGGCTGAGATTGATGCACTTCCACTCAATGTCAAACATACAACAGTATATGCACATGTATGTTGTTATTGCTTGTAATGGGCCTACACTGCTTATGTGTGGATACACTGACAATACAGGAATGAATACTGATCTAATGTTGATACGATATTAGAAATGCTCGATTCACAGCACAGATGTGTTTAGATTACGTTTTGGAACTATGCAACACGTACTTAAATTCAAATTTAGCACTTACATAGTATAATCAGGTTTGCTACATTTAAAGCACTATAAGGCTCTATTTAGTGTAAACACAAATACTAACGCTCATTTCAATACCAGACATTGCCTAAACTACTCGTATCAGTGTAACTGTAGATGTTAAAGTGGTTTGGTGTCTGAGATTGATGCTCTTCCACTCAATGTCAAGCATACAACAGAATATGCACATGTACGTTGTTATTGCTTGTAATGGGCCTAAACTGCATATGTGTGGATACACTGACAATACAGGAATGAATACTGATCTAATGGTGACACGATATTAGAAATGCTCGAGTCACAGCACAGATGTGTTTAGATTACGTTTTGGAACTATGCAACACGTACTTAAATTCAAATGTAGCACTTACATAGTATAGTCAGGTTTGCTACATTTAAAGCACTATAACACTCTATTTAGTGTAAAAACAAATACTAACGCTCATTTCAATACGAAACATTGCCTAAACTACTCGTATCAGTGTATCTGTAGATGTTAAAGTGGTTTGGTGGCTGAGATTGATGCAATTCCACTCAATGTCAAACATTCAACAGCATTTGCGCATGTATGTTGTTATTGCTTGTAATGGGCCTAAACTGCACATGTGTGCATACACTGACAGTGCAGGAATGAATACAGATCTAATGGTGACACGATATTAGAAATGCTCGATTCACAGCACAGATTTGTTGAGATTACGTTCTGGAACTTTGCAACACGTACTTAAATTCAAATGTAGCACTTACATAGTATAGTCAGGTTTGCTACATGTAAAGCACTATAAGGCTCTATTTAGTGTAAAAACAAATACTAACGCTCATTTCACTACGAAACATTGCCTAAACTACTCGTATCAGTGTAACTGTAGATGTTAAAGTGGTTTGTTGGCTGAGATTGATGCACTTCCACTCAATGTCAAACATACAACAGTATATGCACATGTATGTTGTTATTGCTTGTAATGGGCCTAAACTGCATATGTGTGGATACACTCACAATACAGGAATGAATACAGATCTAATGGTGACACGATATTGGAAATGCTCGAGTCACAGCACAGATGTGTTTAGATTACGTTTTGGACCTATGCAACACGTACTTAAATTCAAAAGTAGCACTTACATAGTATAGTCAGGTTTGCTACATTTAAAGCACTATAACACTCTATTTAGTGTAAAAACAAATACTAACGCTCATTTCAATACGAAACATTGCCTAAACTACTCGTATCAGTGTAACTGTAGATGTTAAAGTGGTTTGGTGGCTGAGATTGATGCAATTCCACTCAATGTCAAACATTCAACAGCATTTGCGCATGTATGTTGTTTTTGCTTGTAATGGGCCTAAACTGCATATGTGTGCATACACTGACAGTGCAGGAATGAATACAGATCTAATGGTGACACGATATTAGAAATGCTCGATTCACAGCACAGATTTGTTGAGATTACGTTCTGGAACTTTGCAACACGTACTTAAATTCAAATGTAGCACTTACATAGTATAGTCAGGTTTGCTACATGTAAAGCATTATAACGCTCTATTTAGTGTAATAACAAATACTAACGCTCATTTCAATACGAAACATTGCCTAAACTACTCGTATCAGTGTAACTGTAGATGTTAAAGTGGGTTGGTGGCTGAGATTGATGCACTTCCACTCAATGTCAAACATACAACAGTATATGCACATGTATGTTGTTATTGCTTGTAATGGGCCTACACTGCGTATGTGTGGATACACTGACAATACAGGAATGAATACTGATCTAATGTTGATACAATATTAGAAATGCTCGATTCACAGCACAGATGTGTTTAGATTACGTTGTGGAACTATGCAACACGTACTTAAATTCAAATTTAGCACTTACATAGTATAATCAGGTTTGCTACATTTAAAGCACTATAAGGCTCTATTTAGTGTAAACACAAATACTAACGCTCATTTCAATACGAGACATTGCCTAAACTACTCGTATCAGTGTAACTGTAGATGTTAAAGTGGTTTGGTGGCTGAGATTGATGCTCTTCCACTCAATGTCAAGCATACAACAGAATATGCACATGTACGTTGTTATTGCTTGTAATGGGCCTAAACTGCATATGAGTGCATACACTGACAATACAGCAATGAATACTGATCTAATGGTGACACGATATTAGAAGTGCTCGAGTCACAGCACAGATGTGTTTAGATTACGTTTTGGAACTATGCAACACGTACTTAAATTCAAATGTAGCACTTACATAGTATAGTCAGGTTTGCTACATTTCAAGCACTATAACAATCTATTTAGTGTAATAACAAATACTAACGCTCATTTCAATACGAAACATTGCCTAAACTACTCGTATCAGTGTAACTGTAGATGTTAAAGTGGGTTGGTGGCTGAGATTGATGCAATTCCACTCAATGTCAAACATTCAACAGCATTTGCGCATGTATGTTGTTATTGCTTGTAATGGGCCTAAACTGCATATGTGTGCATACACTGACAGTGCAGGAATGAATACAGATCTAATGGTGACACGATATTAGAAATGCTCGATTCACAGCACAGATTTGTTGAGATTACGTTCTGGAACTTTGCAACACGTACTTAAATTCAAATGTAGCACTTACATAGTATAGTCAGGTTTGCTACATGTAAAGCACTATAAGGCTCTATTTAGTGTAAAAACAAATACTAACGCTCATTTCACTACGAAACATTGCCTAAACTACTCGTATCAGTGTAACTGTAGATGTTAAAGTGGTTTGTTGGCTGAGATTGATGCACTTCCACTCAATGTCAAACATACAACAGTATATGCACATGTATGTTGTTATAGCTTGTAATGGGCCTAAACTGCATATGTGTGGATACACTCACAATACAGGAATGAATACAGATCTAATGGTGACACGATATTGGAAATGCTCGAGTCACAGCACAGATGTGTTTAGATTACGTTTTGGACCTATGCAACACGTACTTAAATTCAAAAGTAGCACTTACATAGTATAGTCAGGTTTGCTACATTTAAAGCAGTATAACACTCTATTTAGTGTAAAAACAAATACTAACGCTCATTTCAATACGAAACATTGCTTAAACTACTCGTATCAGTGTATTTGTAGATGTTAAAGCGGTTTGGTGGCTGAGATTGATGCAATTCCACTCAATGTCAAACATTCAACAGCATTTGCGCATGTATGTTGTTATTGCTTGTAATGGGCCTAAACTGCATATGTATGCATACACTGACAGTGCAGGAATGAATACAGATCTAATGGTGATACGATATTAGAAATGCTCGATTCACAGCACAGATGTGTTTAGATTACGTTTTGGACCTATGCAAAACGTACTTAAATTCAAAAGTAGCACTTACATGGTATAGTCAGGTTTGCTACATGTAAAGCATTATAACGCTCTATTTAGTGTAATAACAAATACTAACGCTCATTTCAATACGAAACATTGCCTAAACTACTCGTATTAGTGTAACTGTAGATGTTAAAGTGGGTTGGTGGCTGAGATTGATGCACTTCCACTCAATGTCAAACATACAACAGTATATGCACATGTATGTTGTTATTGCTTGTAATGGGCCTAAACTGCATATGTGTGGATACACTGAGAATACAGGAATGAATACTGATCTAATGTTGACACGATATTAGAAATGCTCGAGTCACAGCACAGATGTGTTTAGATTACGTTTTGGACCTATGCAACACGTACTTAAATTCAAAAGTAGCACTTACATGGTATAGTCAGGTTTGCTACATGTAAAGCATTATAACGCTCTATTTAGTGTAATAACAAATACTAACGCTCATTTCAATACGAAACATTGCCTAAACTACTCGTATCAGTGTAACTGTAGATGTTAAAGTGGGTTGGTGGCTGAGATTGATGCACTTCCACTCAATGTCAAACATACAACAGTATATGCACATGTATGTTGTTATTGCTTGTAATGGGCCTACACTGCGTATGTGTGGATACACTGACAATACAGGAATGAATACTGATCTAATGTTGATACGATATTAGAAATGCTCGATTCACAGCACAGATGTGTTTAGATTACGTTGTGGAACTATGCAACACGTACTTAAATTCAAATTTAGCACTTACATAGTATAATCAGGTTTGCTACATTTAAAGCACTATAAGGCTCTATTTAGTGTAAACACAAATACTAACGCTCATTTCAATACGAGACATTGCCTAAACTACTCGTATCAGTGTAACTGTAGATGTTAAAGTGGTTTGGTGGCTGAGATTGATGCTCTTCCACTCAATGTCAAGCATACAACAGAATATGCACATGTACGTTGTTATTGCTTGTAATGGGCCTAAACTGCATATGTGTGGATACACTGACAATACAGGAATGAATACTGATCTAATGGTGACACGATATTAGAAATGCTCGAGTCACAGCACAGATGTGTTTAGATTACGTTTTGGAACTATGCAACACGTACTTAAATTCAAATGTAGCACTTACATAGTATAGTCAGGTTTGCTACATTTAAAGCACTATAACACTCTATTTAGTGTAAAAACAAATACTAACGCTCATTTCAATACGAAACATTGCCTAAACTACTCGTATCAGTGTATCTGTAGATGTTAAAGTGGTTTGGTGGCTGAGATTGATGCAATTCCACTCAATGTCAAACATTCAACAGCATTTGCGCATGTATGTTGTTATTGCTTGTAATGGGCCTAAACTGCACATGTGTGCATACACTGACAGTGCAGGAATGAATACAGATCTAATGGTGACACGATATTAGAAATGCTCGATTCACAGCACAGATTTGTTGAGATTACGTTCTGGAACTTTGCAACACGTACTTAAATTCAAATGTAGCACTTACATAGTATAGTCAGGTTTCCTACATGTAAAGCACTATAAGGCTCTATTTAGTGTAAAAACAAATACTAACGCTCATTTCACTACGAAACATTGCCTAAACTACTCGTATCAGTGTAACTGTAGATGTTAAAGTGGTTTGTTGGCTGAGATTGATGCACTTCCACTCAATGTCAAACATACAACAGTATATGCACATGTATGTTGTTATAGCTTGTAATGGGCCTAAACTGCATATGTGTGGATACACTCACAATACAGGAATGAATACAGATCTAATGGTGACACGATATTGGAAATGCTCGAGTCACAGCACAGATGTGTTTAGATTACGTTTTGGACCTATGCAACACGTACTTAAATTCAAAAGTAGCACTTACATAGTATAGTCAGGTTTGCTACATTTAAAGCACTATAACACTCTATTTAGTGTAAAAACAAATACTAACGCTCATTTCAATACGAAACATTGCCTAAACTACTCGTATCAGTGTATTTGTAGATGTTAAAGTGGTTTGGTGGCTGAGATTGATGCAATTCCACTCAATGTCAAACATTCAACAGCATTTGCGCATGTATGTTGTTATTGCTTGTAATGGGCCTAAACTGCATATGTATGCATACACTGACAGTGCAGGAATGAATACAGATCTAATGGTGATACGATATTAGAAATGCTCGATTCACAGCACAGATGTGTTTAGATTACGTTTTGGACCTATGCAACACGTACTTAAATTCAAAAGTAGCACTTACATGGTATAGTCAGGTTTGCTACATGTAAAGCATTATAACGCTCTATTTAGTGTAATAACAAATACTAACGCTCATTTCAATACGAAACATTGCCTAAACTACTCGTATCAGTGTATCTGTATATGATAAAGTGGTTTGGTGGCTGAGATTGATGCAATTCCACTCAATGTCAAACATTCAACAGCATTTGCGCATGTATGTTGTTATTGCTTGTAATGGGCCTAAACTGCATATGTGTGCATACACTGACAGTGCAGGAATGAATACAGATCTAATGGTGACACGATATTAGAAATGCTCGATTCACAGCACAGATTTGTTGAGATTACGTTCTGGAACTTTGCAACACGTACTTAAATTCAAATGTAGCACTTACATAGTATAGTCAGGTTTGCTACATGTAAAGCACTATAAGGCTCTATTTAGTGTAAAAACAAATACTAACGCTCATTTCACTACGAAACATTGCCTAAACTACTCGTATCAGTGTAACTGTAGATGTTAAAGTGGTTTGTTGGCTGAGATTGATGCACTTCCACTCAATGTCAAACATACAACAGTATATGCACATGTATGTTGTTATAGCTTGTAATGGGCCTAAACTGCATATGTGTGGATACACTCACAATACAGGAATGAATACAGATCTAATGGTGACACGATATTGGAAATGCTCGAGTCACAGCACAGATGTGTTTAGATTACGTTTTGGACCTATGCAACACGTACTTAAATTCAAAAGTAGCACTTACATAGTATAGTCAGGTTTGCTACATTTAAAGCACTATAAGACTCTATTTAGTGTAAAAACAAATACTACCGCTCATTTCAATACGAAACATTGCCTAAACTACTCGTATCAGTGTATTTGTAGATGTTAAAGTGGTTTGGTGGCTGAGATTGATGCAATTCCACTCAATGTCAAACATTCAACAGCATTTGCGCATGTATGTTGTTATTGCTTGTAATGGGCCTAAACTGCATATGTATGCATACACTGACAGTGCAGGAATGAATACAGATCTAATGGTGATACGATATTAGAAATGCTCGATTCACAGCACAGATGTGTTTAGATTACGTTTTGGACCTATGCAACACGTACTTAAATTCAAAAGTAGCACTTACATGGTATTGTCAGGTTTGCTACATGTAAAGCATTATAACGCTCTATTTAGTGTAATAACAAATACTAACGCTCATTTCAATACGAAACATTGCCTAAACTACTCGTATTAGTGTAACTGTAGATGTTAAAGTGGGTTGGTGGCTGAGATTGATGCACTTCCACTCAATGTCAAACATACAACAGTATATGCACATGTATGTTGTTATTGCTTGTAATGGGCCTAAACTGCATATGTGTGGATACACTGAGAATACAGGAATGAATACTGATCTAATGGTGACACGATATTAGAAATGCTCGATTCACAGCACAGATGTGTTTAGATTACGTGTTGGAACTATGCAACACGTACTTAAATTCAAAAGTAGCACTTACATGGTATAGTCAGGTTTGCTACATGTAAAGCATTATAACGCTCTATTTAGTGTAAAAACAAATACTAACGCTCATTTCAATACGAAACATTGCCTAAACTACTCGTATCAGTGTAACTGTAGATGTTAAAGTGGGTTGGTGGCTGAGATTGATGCACTTCCACTCAATGTCAAACATACAACAGTATATGCACATGTATGTTGTTATTGCTTGTAATGGGCCTAAACTGCATATGTGTGGATACACTGAGAATACAGGAATGAATACTGATCTAATGGTGACACGATATTAGAAATGCTCGAGTCACAGCACAGATGTGTTTAGATTACGTTTTGGACCTATGCAACACGTACTTAAATTCAAAAGTAGCACTTACATGGTATAGTCAGGTTTGCTACATGTAAAGCATTATAACGCTCTATGTAGTGTAATAACAAATACTAACGCTCATTTCAATACGAAACATTGCCTAAACTACTCGTATCAGTGTAACTGTAGATGTTAAAGTGGGTTGGTGGCTGAGATTGATGCACTTCCACTCAATGTCAAACATACAACAGTATATGCACATGTATGTTGTTATTGCTTGTAATGGGCCTAAACTGCATATGTGTGCATACACTGACAATACAGGAATGAATACTGATCTAATGGTGATACCATATTAGAAATGCTCGATTCACAGCATAAATGTGCTTAGATTACGTTTTGGAACTATGCAACACGTACTTAAATTCAAATGTAGCACTTACATAGTATAGTCAGGTTTGCTACATGTAAAGCACTATAAGACTCTATTTAGTGTAAAAACAAATACTAACGCTCATTTCAATACGAAACATTGCCTAAACTACTCGTATCAGTGTAACTGTAGATGTTAAAGTGGTTTGGTGGCTGAGATTGATGCACTTCCACTCAATGTCAAACATACAACAGTATATGCACATGTATGTTGTTATTGCTTGTAATGGGCCTAAACTGCATATGTGTGGATACACTGAGAATACAGGAATGAATACTGATCTAATGGTGACACGATATTAGAAATGCTCGAGTCACAGCACAGATGTGTTTAGATTACGTTTTGGAACTATGCAACACGTACTTAAATTCAAATGTAGCACTTACATAGTATAGTCAGGTTTGCTACATGTAAAGCACTATAAGGCTCTATTTAGTGTAAAAACAAATACTAACGCTCATTTCACTACGAAACATTGCCTAAACTACTCGTATCAGTGTAACTGTAGATGTTAAGGTGGTTTGGTGGCTGAGATTGATGCACTTCCACTCAATGTCAAACATACAACAGTATATGCACATGTATGTTGTTATAGCTTGTAATGGGCCTAAACTGCATATGTGTGCATACACTGACAATACAGGAATGAATACTGATCTAATGGTGACATGATATTAGAAATGCTCGAGTCACAGCACAGATGTGTTTAGATTACGTTTTGGACCTATGCAACACGTACTTAAATTCAAATGTAGCACTTACATAGCATAGTCAGGTTTGCTACATGTAAAGCACTATAATGCTCTATTTAGTGTAAAAACAAATACTAACGCTCATTTCAATACGAACCATTGCCTAAACTACTTGTATCAGTGTAACTGTAGATGTTAAAATTGGTTGATGGCTGAGATTGATGCACTTCCACTCAATGTCAAACATACAACAGTATATGCACATGTACGTTGTCATTGCTTGTAATGGGCCTAAACTGCATATGTGTGCATACACTAACAATACAGGAATGAATACAGATCTAATGGTGACAGGATATTGGAAATGCTCGAGTCACAGCACAGATGTGTTTAGATTACGTTTTGGACCTATGCAACACGTACTTAAATTCAAATGTAGCACTTACATAGTATAGTCAGGTTTGCTACATGTAAAGTACTATAACGCTCTATTTAGTGTAAAAACAAATACTAACGCTCATTTCAATACGACACATTGCCTAAACTACTCGTATCAGTGTAACTGTAGATGGTAAAGTGGTTTGGTGGCTGAGATTGATGCACTTCCATTCAATGTCAAACATACAACAGTATATGCACATGTACGTTGTCATTGCTTGTAATGGGCCTAAACTGCATATGTGTGCATACACTGACAATACAGGAATGAATACTGATCTAATGGTGACATGATATTAGAAATGCTCGAGTCACAGCACAGATGTGTTTAGATTACGTTTTGGAACTATGCAACACGTACTTAAATTCAAATGTAGCACTTACATAGTATAGTCAGGTTTGCTACATGTAAAGCACTATAAGACTCTATTTAGTGTAAAAACAAATACTAACGCTCATTTCAATACGAAACATTGCCTAAACTACTCGTATCAGTGTAACTGTAGATGTTAAAGTGGTTTGGTGGCTGAGATTGATGCACTTCCACTCAATGTCAAACATACAACAGTATATGCACATGTATGTTGTTATTGCTTGTAATGGGCCTAAACTGCATATGTGTGGATACACTGAGAATACAGGAATGAATACTGATCTAATGGTGACACGATATTAGAAATGCTCGAGTCACAGCACAGATGTGTTTAGATTACGTTTTGGAACTATGCAACACGTACTTAAATTCAAATGTAGCACTTACATAGTATAGTCAGGTTTGCTACATGTAAAGCACTATAAGGCTCTATTTAGTGTAAAAACAAATACTAACGCTCATTTCACTACGAAACATTGCCTAAACTACTCGTATCAGTGTAACTGTAGATGGTAAGGTGGTTTGGTGGCTGAGATTGATGCACTTCCACTCAATGTCAAACATACAACAGTATATGCACATGTATGTTGTTATAGCTTGTAATGGGCCTAAACTGCATATGTGTGCATACACTGACAATACAGGAATGAATACTGATCTAATGGTGACATGATATTAGAAATGCTCGAGTCACAGCACAGATGTGTTTAGATTACGTTTTGGACCTATGCAACACGTACTTAAATTCAAATGTAGCACTTACATAGCATAGTCAGGTTTGCTACATGTAAAGCACTATAATGCTCTATTAAGTGTAAAAACAAATACTAACGCTCATTTCAATACGAACCATTGCCTAAACTACTTGTATCAGTGTAACTGTAGATGTTAAAATTGGTTGATGGCTGAGATTGATGCACTTCCACTCAATGTCAAACATACAACAGTATATGCACATGTACGTTGTCATTGCTTGTAATGGGCCTAAACTGCATATGTGTGCATACACTAACAATACAGGAATGAATACAGATCTAATGGTGACAGGATATTGGAAATGCTCGAGTCACAGCACAGATGTGTTTAGATTACGTTTTGGACCTATGCAACACGTACTTAAATTCAAATGTAGCACTTACATAGTATAGTCAGGTTTGCTACATGTAAAGTACTATAACGCTCTATTTAGTGTAAAAACAAATACTAACGCTCATTTCAATACGACACATTGCCTAAACTACTCGTATCAGTGTAACTGTAGATGGTAAAGTGGTTTGGTGGCTGAGATTGATGCACTTCCATTCAATGTCAAACATACAACAGTATATGCACATGTACGTTGTCATTGCTTGTAATGGGCCTAAACTGCATATGTGTGCATACACTGACAATACAGGAATGAATACTGATCTAATGGTGACATGATATTAGAAATGCTCGAGTCACAGCACAGATGTGTTTAGATTACGTTTTGGAACTATGCAACACGTACTTAAATTCAAATGTAGCACTTACATAGTATAGTCAGGTTTGCTACATGTAAAGCACTATAAGACTCTATTTAGTGTAAAAACAAATACTAACGCTCATTTCAATACGAAACATTGCCTAAACTACTCGTATCAGTGTAACTGTAGATGTTAAAGTGGTTTGGTGGCTGGGATTGATGCACTTCCACTCAATGTCAAACATACAACAGTATATGCACATGTATGTTGTTATTGCTTGTAATGGGCCTAAACTACATATGTGTGGATACACTGAGAATACAGGAATGAATACTGATCTAATGGTGACACGATATTAGAAATGCTCGAGTCACAGCACAGATGTGTTTAGATTACGTTTTGGACCTATGCAACACGTACTTAAATTCAAATGTAGCACTTACATAGTATAGTCAGGTTTGCTACATGTAAAGTACTATAACGCTCTATTTAGTGTAAAAACAAATACTAACGCTCATTTCAATACGACACATTGCCTAAACTACTCGTATCAGTGTAACTGTAGATGGTAAAGTGGTTTGGTGGCTGAGATTGATGCACTTCCATTCAATGTCAAACATACAACAGTATATGCACATGTACGTTGTCATTGCTTGTAATGGGCCTAAACTGCATATGTGTGCATACACTGACAATACAGGAATGAATACTGATCTAATGGTGACATGATATTAGAAATGCTCGAGTCACAGCACAGATGTGTTTAGATTACGTTTTGGACCTATGCAACACGTACTTAAATTCAAATGTAGCACTTACATAGCATAGTCAGGTTTGCTACATGTAAAGCACTATAATGCTCTATTTAGTGTAAAAACAAATACTAACGCTCATTTCAATACGAACCATTGCCTAAACTACTTGTATCAGTGTAACTGTAGATGTTAAAATTGGTTGATGGCTGAGATTGATGCACTTCCACTCAATGTCAAACATACAACAGTATATGCACATGTACGTTGTCATTGCTTGTAATGGGCCTAAACTGCATATGTGTGGATACACTAACAATACAGGAATGAATACAGATCTAATGGTGACAGGATATTGCAAATGCTCGAGTCACAGCACAGATGTGTTTAGATTACGTTTTGGACCTATGCAACACGTACTTAAATTCAAATGTAGCACTTACATAGTATAGTCAGGTTTGCTACATGTAAAGTACTATAACGCTCTATTTAGTGTAAAAACAAATACTAACGCTCATTTCAATACGACACATTGCCTAAACTACTCGTATCAGTGTAACTGTAGATGGTAAAGTGGTTTGGTGGCTGAGATTGATGCACTTCCATTCAATGTCAAACATACAACAGTATATGCACATGTATGTTGTTATAGCTTGTAATGGGCCTAAACTGCATATGTGTGGATACACTGACAATACAGGAATGAATACTGATCTAATGGTGACACGATATTGGAAATGCTGCAGTCACAGCACAGATGTGTTTAGATTACGTTTTGGACCTATGCAACACGTACTTAAATTCAAATTTAGCACTTACATAGTATAATCAGGTTTGCTACATTTAAAGCACTATAAGACTCTATTTAGTGTAAAAACAAATACTAACGCTCATGTCAAAACGACACATTGCCTAAAGTACTCGTATCTGTGTAACTGTAGATGTTAAAAAGGTGTTGTGGCTGCGATTGATGCACTTCCACTCAATGTCAAACATACAACAGTATATGCACATGTACGTTGTCATTGCTTGTAATGGGCCTAAACTGCATATGTGTGCATACACTGACAATACAGGAATGAATACTGATCTAATGGTGATACGATATTAGAAATGCTCGATTCACAGCACAGATGTGTTTAGATTACGGTTTGGAACTATGCAACACGTACTTAAATTCAAATGTAGCACTTACATAGTATAGTCAGGTTTGCTACATTTAAAGCATTATAACGCTCTATTTAGTGTAAAAACAAATACTAACGCTCATTTCAATACGAAACATTGCCTAAACTACTCGTATCAGTGTAACTGTAGATGTTAAAGTGGGTTGGTGGCTGAGATTGATGCACTTCCACTCAATGTCAAACATACAACAGTATATGCACATGTATGTTGTTATTGCTTGTAATGGGCCTAAACTGCATATGTGTGGATACACTGAGAATACAGGAATGAATACTGATCTAATGGTGACACGATATTAGAAATGCTCGAGTCACAGCACAGATGTGTTTAGATTACGTTTTGGACCTATGCAACACGTACTTAAATTCAAAAGTAGCACTTACATGGTATAGTCAGGTTTGCTACATGTAAAGCATTATAACGCTCTATTTAGTGTAAAAACAAATACTAACGCTCATTTCAATACGAAACATTGCCTAAACTACTCGTATCAGTGTAACTGTAGATGTTAAAGTGGGTTGGTGGCTGAGATTGATGCACTTCCACTCAATGTCAAACATACAACAGTATATGCACATGTATGTTGTTATTGCTTGTAATGGGCCTAAACTGCATATGTGTGGATACACTGAGAATACAGGAATGAATACTGATCTAATGGTGACACGATATTAGAAATGCTCGAGTCACAGCACAGATGTGTTTAGATTACGTTTTGGACCTATGCAACACGTACTTAAATTCAAAAGTAGCACTTACATGGTATAGTCAGGTTTGCTACATGTAAAGCATTATAACGCTCTATGTAGTGTAATAACAAATACTAACGCTCATTTCAATACGAAACATTGCCTAAACTACTCGTATCAGTGTAACTGTAGATGTTAAAGTGGGTTGGTGGCTGAGATTGATGCACTTCCACTCAATGTCAAACATACAACAGTATATGCACATGTATGTTGTTATTGCTTGTAATGGGCCTAAACTGCATATGTGTGCATACACTGACAATACAGCAATGAATACTGATCTAATGGTGATACCATATTAGAAATGCTCGATTCACAGCATAAATGTGCTTAGATTACGTTTTGGAACTATGCAACACGTAACTAAATTCAAATGTAGCACTTACATAGTATAGTCAGGTTTGCTACATGTAAAGCACTATAAGACTCTATTTAGTGTAAAAACAAATACTAACGCTCATTTCAATACGAAACATTGCCTAAACTACTCGTATCAGTGTAACTGTAGATGTTAAAGTGGTTTGGTGGCTGAGATTGATGCACTTCCACTCAATGTCAAACATACAACAGTATATGCACATGTATGTTGTTATTGCTTGTAATGGGCCTAAACTGCATATGTGTGGATACACTGAGAATACAGGAATGAATACTGATCTAATGGTGACACGATATTAGAAATGCTCGAGTCACAGCACAGATGTGTTTAGATTACGTTTTGGAACTATGCAACACGTACTTAAATTCAAATGTAGCACTTACATAGTATAGTCAGGTTTGCTACATGTAAAGCACTATAAGGCTCTATTTAGTGTAAAAACAAATACTAACGCTCATTTCACTACGAAACATTGCCTAAACTACTCGTATCAGTGTAACTGTAGATGTTAAGGTGGTTTGGTGGCTGAGATTGATGCACTTCCACTCAATGTCAAACATACAACAGTATATGCACATGTATGTTGTTATAGCTTGTAATGGGCCTAAACTGCATATGTGTGGATACACTGACAATACAGGAATGAATACTGATCTAATGGTGACATGATATTAGAAATGCTCGAGTCACAGCACAGATGTGTTTAGATTACGTTTTGGACCTATGCAACACGTACTTAAATTCAAATGTAGCACTTACATAGCATAGTCAGGTTTGCTACATGTAAAGCACTATAATGCTCTATTTAGTGTAAAAACAAATACTAACGCTCATTTCAATACGAACCATTGCCTAAACTACTTGTATCAGTGTAACTGTAGATGTTAAAATTGGTTGATGGCTGAGATTGATGCACTTCCACTCAATGTCAAACATACAACAGTATATGCACATGTACGTTGTCATTGCTTGTAATGGGCCTAAACTGCATATGTGTGCATACACTAACAATACAGGAATGAATACAGATCTAATGGTGACAGGATATTGGAAATGCTCGAGTCACAGCACAGATGTGTTTAGATTACGTTTTGGACCTATGCAACACGTACTTAAATTCAAATGTAGCACTTACATAGTATAGTCAGGTTTGCTACATGTAAAGTACTATAAGGCTCTATTTAGTGTAAAAACAAATACTAACGCTCATTTCAATACGACACATTGCCTAAACTACTCGTATCAGTGTAACTGTAGATGGTAAAGTGGTTTGGTGGCTGAGATTGATGCACTTCCATTCAATGTCAAACATACAACAGTATATGCACATGTACGTTGTCATTGCTTGTAATGGGCCTAAACTGCATATGTGTGCATACACTGACAATACAGGAATGAATACTGATCTAATGGTGACATGATATTAGAAATGCTCGAGTCACAGCACAGATGTGTTTAGATTACGTTTTGGAACTATGCAACACGTACTTAAATTCAAATGTAGCACTTACATAGTATAGTCAGGTTTGCTACATGTAAAGCACTATAAGACTCTATTTAGTGTAAAAACAAATACTAACGCTCATTTCAATACGAAACATTGCCTAAACTACTCGTATCAGTGTAACTGTAGATGTTAAAGTGGTTTGGTGGCTGAGATTGATGCACTTCCACTCAATGTCAAACATACAACAGTATATGCACATGTATGTTGTTATTGCTTGTAATGGGCCTAAACTGCATATGTGTGGATACACTGAGAATACAGGAATGAATACTGATCTAATGGTGACACGATATTAGAAATGCTCGAGTCACAGCACAGATGTGTTTAGATTACGTTTTGGAACTATGCAACACGTACTTAAATTCAAATGTAGCACTTACATAGTATAGTCAGGTTTGCTACATGTAAAGCACTATAAGGCTCTATTTAGTGTAAAAACAAATACTAACGCTCATTTCACTACGAAACATTGCCTAAACTACTCGTATCAGTGTAACTGTAGATGGTAAGGTGGTTTGGTGGCTGAGATTGATGCACTTCCACTCAATGTCAAACATACAACAGTATATGCACATGTATGTTGTTATAGCTTGTAATGGGCCTAAACTGCATATGTGTGCATACACTGACAATACAGGAATGAATACTGATCTAATGGTGACATGATATTAGAAATGCTCGAGTCACAGCACAGATGTGTTTAGATTACGTTTTGGACCTATGCAACACGTACTTAAATTCAAATGTAGCACTTACATAGCATAGTCAGGTTTGCTACATGTAAAGCACTATAATGCTCTATTTAGTGTAAAAACAAATACTAACGCTCATTTCAATACGAACCATTGCCTAAACTACTTGTATCAGTGTAACTGTAGATGTTAAAATTGGTTGATGGCTGAGATTGATGCACTTCCACTCAATGTCAAACATACAACAGTATATGCACATGTACGTTGTCATTGCTTGTAATGGGCCTAAACTGCATATGTGTGCATACACTAACAATACAGGAATGAATACAGATCTAATGGTGACAGGATATTGGAAATGCTCGAGTCACAGCACAGATGTGTTTAGATTACGTTTTGGACCTATGCAACACGTACTTAAATTCAAATGTAGCACTTACATAGTATAGTCAGGTTTGCTACATGTAAAGTACTATAACGCTCTATTTAGTGTAAAAACAAATACTAACGCTCATTTCAATACGACACATTGCCTAAACTACTCGTATCAGTGTAACTGTAGATGGTAAAGTGGTTTGGTGGCTGAGATTGATGCACTTCCATTCAATGTCAAACATACAACAGTATATGCACATGTATGTTGTTATAGCTTGTAATGGGCCTAAACTGCATATGTGTGGATACACTGACAATACAGGAATGAATACTGATCTAATGGTGACACGATATTGGAAATGCTGCAGTCACAGCACAGATGTGTTTAGATTACGTTTTGGACCTATGCAACACGTACTTAAATTCAAATTTAGCACTTACATAGTATAATCAGGTTTGCTACATTTAAAGCACTATAAGACTCTATTTAGTGTAAAAACAAATACTAACGCTCATGTCAAAACGACACATTGCCTAAAGTACTCGTATCTGTGTAACTGTAGATGTTAAAAAGGTGTTGTGGCTGCGATTGATGCACTTCCACTCAATGTCAAACATACAACAGTATATGCACATGTACGTTGTCATTGCTTGTAATGGGCCTAAACTGCATATGTGTGCATACACTGACAATACAGGAATGAATACTGATCTAATGGTGATACGATATTAGAAATGCTCGATTCACAGCACAGATGTGTTTAGATTACGGTTTGGAACTATGCAACACGTACTTAAATTCAAATGTAGCACTTACATAGTATAGTCAGGTTTGCTACATTTAAAGCACTCTAAGACTCTTTTTAGTGTAAAAACAAATACTAACGCTCATTTCAATACGAAACATTGCCTAAACTACTCGTATCAGTGCAACTGTAGATGTTAAAGTGGTTTGGTGGCTGAGATTGATGCAATTCCACTCAATGTCAAACATTCAACAGCATTTGCATATGTATGTTGTTTTTGCTTGTAATGGGCCTAAACTGCATATGTGTGCATACACTGACAATACAGGAATGAATACAGATCTAATGGTGACACGATATTAGAAGTGCTCGATTCACAGCACAGATGTGTTTAGATTACGTTTTGGACCTATGCAACACGTACTTAAATTCAAATGTAGCACTTACATAGCATAGTCAGGTTTGCTACATGTAAAGCACTATAATGCTCTATTTAGTGTAAAAACAAATACTAACGCTCATTTCAATACGAACCATTGCCTAAACTACTTGTATCAGTGTAACTGTAGATGTTAAAATTGGTTGATGGCTGAGATTGATGCACTTCCACTCAATGTCAAACATACAACAGTATATGCACATGTACGTTGTCATTGCTTGTAATGGGCCTAAACTGCATATGTGTGCATACACTAACAATACAGGAATGAATACAGATCTAATGGTGACAGGATATTGGAAATGCTCGAGTCACAGCACAGATGTGTTTAGATTACGTTTTGGACCTATGCAACACGTACTTAAATTCAAATGTAGCACTTACATAGTATAGTCAGGTTTGCTACATGTAAAGTACTATAACGCTCTATTTAGTGTAAAAACAAATACTAACGCTCATTTCAATACGACACATTGCCTAAACTACTCGTATCAGTGTAACTGTAGATGGTAAAGTGGTTTGGTGGCTGAGATTGATGCACTTCCATTCAATGTCAAACATACAACAGTATATGCACATGTATGTTGTTATAGCTTGTAATGGGCCTAAACTGCATATGTGTGGATACACTGACAATACAGGAATGAATACTGATCTAATGGTGACACGATATTGGAAATGCTGCAGTCACAGCACAGATGTGTTTAGATTACGTTTTGGACCTATGCAACACGTACTTAAATTCAAATTTAGCACTTACATAGTATAATCAGGTTTGCTACATTTAAAGCACTATAAGACTCTATTTAGTGTAAAAACAAATACTAACGCTCATGTCAAAACGACACATTGCCTAAAGTACTCGTATCTGTGTAACTGTAGATGTTAAAAAGGTGTTGTGGCTGCGATTGATGCACTTCCACTCAATGTCAAACATACAACAGTATATGCACATGTACGTTGTCATTGCTTGTAATGGGCCTAAACTGCATATGTGTGCATACACTGACAATACAGGAATGAATACTGATCTAATGGTGATACGATATTAGAAATGCTCGATTCACAGCACAGATGTGTTTAGATTACGGTTTGGAACTATGCAACACGTACTTAAATTCAAATGTAGCACTTACATAGTATAGTCAGGTTTGCTACATTTAAAGCACTCTAAGACTCTTTTTAGTGTAAAAACAAATACTAACGCTCATTTCAATACGAAACATTGCCTAAACTACTCGTATCAGTGCAACTGTAGATGTTAAAGTGGTTTGGTGGCTGAGATTGATGCAATTCCACTCAATGTCAAACATTCAACAGCATTTGCATATGTATGTTGTTTTTGCTTGTAATGGGCCTAAACTGCATATGTGTGCATACACTGACAATACAGGAATGAATACAGATCTAATGGTGACACGATATTAGAAGTGCTCGATTCACAGCACAGATGTGTTTAGATTACGTTTTGGACCTATGCAACACGTACTTAAATTCAAATGTAGCACTTACATAGCATAGTCAGGTTTGCTACATGTAGAGCACTATAACGCTCTATGTAGTGTAAAACCAAATACTAACGCTCATTTCATTACGACACATTGCCTAAACTACTCGTATCAGTGTAACTGTAGATGTTAAAGTGGTTTGGTGGCTGAGATTGATGCACTTCCACTCAATGTCAAACATACAACAGTATATGCACATGTATGTTGTTATTGCTTGTAATGGGCCTAAACTGCATATGTGTGGATACACTGAGAATACAGGAATGAATACTGATCTAATGGTGACACGATATTGGAAATGCTCGAGTCACAGCACAGATGTGTTTAGATTACGTTTTGGAACTCTGCAACACGTACTTATATTCAAATGTAGCACTTACATAGTATAGTCAGGTTTGCTACATGTAAAGCACTATAAGGCTCTATTTAGTGTAAAAACAAATACTAACGCTCATTTCAATACGAAACATTGCCTAAACTACTCGTATCAGTGTAACTGTAGATGTTAAAACGGTTTTGTGGCTGAGATTGATGCACTTCCACTCAATGTCAAACATACAACAGTATATGCACATGTATGTTGTTATAGCTTGTAATGGGCCTAAACTGCATATGTGTGCATACACTGACAATACAGCAAGGAATACTGATCTAATGGTGACACGATATTAGAAATGCTCGAGTCACAGCACAGATGTGTTTAGATTACGTTTTGGACCTATGCAACACGTACTTAAATTCAAATGTAGCACTTACATAGTATAGTCATGTTTGCTACATGTAATGCACTATAAGGCTCTATTTAGTGTAAAAACAAATACTAACGCTCATTTCAATACGAAACATTGCCTAAACTACTCGTATCAGTGTAACTGTAGATGTTAAAGTGGTTTGGTGGCTGAGATTGATGCACTTCCACTCAATGTCAAACATACAACAGTATATGCACATGTACGTTGTCATTGCTTGTAATGGGCCTAAACTGCATATGTGTGCATACACTGACAATACAGGAATGAATACAGATCTAATGGTGATACGATATTAGAAATGCTCGATTCACAGCACAGATGTGTTTAGATTACGTTTTGGAACTATGCAACACGTACTTAAATTCAAATGTAGCACTTACATAGTATAGTCAGGTTTGCTACATGTAAAGCACTCTAAGACTCTTTTTAGTGTAAAAACAAATACTAACGCTCATTTCAATACGAAACATTGCCTAAACTACTCGTATCAGTGCAACTGTAGATGTTAAAGTGGTTTGGTGGCTGAGATTGATGCAATTCCACTCAATGTCAAACATTCAACAGCATTTGCATATGTATGTTGTTATTGCTTGTAATGGGCCTAAACTGCATATGTGTGCATACACTGACAATACAGGAATGAATACAGATCTAATGGTGACACGATATTAGAAGTGCTCGATTCACAGCACAGATGTGTTTAGATTACGTTCTGGACCTATGCAACACGTACTTAAATTCAAATGTAGCACTTACATAGCATAGTCAGGTTTGCTACATGTAAAGCACTATAACGCTCTATGTAGTGTAAAACCAAATACTAACGCTCATTTCATTACGACACATTGCCTAAACTACTCGTATCAGTGTAACTGTAGATGTTAAAGTGGTTTGGTGGCTGAGATTGATGCACTTCCACTCAATGTCAAACATACAACAGTATATGCACATGTATGTTGTTATTGCTTGTAATGGGCCTAAACTGCATATGTGTGGATACACTGAGAATACAGGAATGAATACTGATCTAATGGTGACACGATATTGGAAATGCTCGAGTCACAGCACAGATGTGTTTAGATTACGTTTTGGAACTATGCAACACGTACTTATATTCAAATGTAGCACTTACATAGTATAGTCAGGTTTGCTACATGTAAAGCACTATAAGGCTCTATTTAGTGTAAAATCAAATACTAACGCTCATTTCAATACGAAACATTGCCTAAACTACTCGTATCAGTGTAACTGTAGATGTTAAAGTGGTTTGGTGGCTGAGATTGATGCACTTCCACTCAATGTCAGACATACAACAGTATATGCACATGTATGTTGTTATAGCTTGTAATGGGCCTAAACTGCATATGTGTGCATACACTGACAATACAGGAATGAATACAGATCTAATGGTGACACGATATTAGAAGTGCTCGATTCACAGCACAGATGTGTTTAGATTACGTTCTGGACCTATGCAACACGTACTTAAATTCAAATGTAGCACTTACATAGCATAGTCAGGTTTGCTACATATAAAGCACTATAACGCTCTATGTAGTGTAAAACCAAATACTAACGCTCATTTCATTACGACACATTGCCTAAACTACTCGTATCAGTGTAACTGTAGATGTTAAAGTGGTTTGGTGGCTGAGATTGATGCACTTCCACTCAATGTCAAACATACAACAGTATATGCACATGTATGTTGTTATTGCTTGTAATGGGCCTAAACTGCATATGTGTGGATACACTGAGAATACAGGAATGAATACTGATCTAATGGTGACACGATATTGGAAATGCTCGAGTCACAGCACAGATGTGTTTAGATTACGTTTTGGAACTATGCAACACGTACTTATATTCAAATGTAGCACTTACATAGTATAGTCAGGTTTGCTACATGTAAAGCACTATAAGGCTCTATTTAGTGTAAAATCAAATACTAACCCTCATTTCAATACGAAACATTGCCTAAACTACTCGTATCAGTGTAACTGTAGATGTTAAAGTGGTTTGGTGGCTGAGATTGATGCACTTCCACTCAATGTCAGACATACAACAGTATATGCACATGTATGTTGTTATAGCTTGTAATGGGCCTAAACTGCATATGTGTGCATACACTGACAATACAGGAATGAATACAGATCTAATGGTGACACGATATTAGAAGTGCTCGATTCACAGCACAGATGTGTTTAGATTACGTTCTGGACCTATGCAACACGTACTTAAATTCAAATGTAGCACTTACATAGCATAGTCAGGTTTGCTACATATAACGCACTATAACGCTCTATGTAGTGTAAAACCAAATACTAACGCTCATTTCATTACGACACATTGCCTAAACTACTCGTATCAGTGTAACTGTAGATGTTAAAGTGGTTTGGTGGCTGAGATTGATGCACTTCCACTCAATGTCAAACATACAACAGTATATGCACATGTATGTTGTTATTGCTTGTAATGGGCCTAAACTGCATATGTGTGGATACACTGAGAATACAGGAATGAATACTGATCTAATGGTGACACGATATTGGAAATGCTCGAGTCACAGCACAGATGTGTTTAGATTACGTTTTGGAACTATGCAACACGTACTTATATTCAAATGTAGCACTTACATAGTATAGTCAGGTTTGCTACATGTAAAGCACTATAAGGCTCTATTTAGTGTAAAAACAAATACTAACGCTCATTTCAATACGAAACATTGCCTAAACTACTCGTATCAGTGTAACTGTAGATGTTAAAGTGGTTTGGTGGCTGAGATTGATGCAATTCCACTCAATGTCAAACATTCAACAGCATTTGCATATGTATGTTGTTATTGCTTGTAATGGGCCTAAACTGCATATGTGTGCATACACTGACAATACAGGAATGAATACAGATCTAATGGTGACACGATATTAGAAGTGCTCGATTCACAGCACAGATGTGTTTAGATTACGTTTTGGACCTATGCAACAAGTACTTAAATTCAAATGTAGCACTTACATAGCATAGTCAGGTTTGCTACATGTAAAGCACTATAACGCTCTATGTAGTGTAAAACCAAATACTAACGCTCATTTCATTACGACACATTGCCTAAACTACTCGTATCAGTGTAACTGTAGATGTTAAAGTGGTTTGGTGGCTGAGATTGATGCACTTCCACTCAATGTCAAACATACAACAGTATATGCACATGTATGTTGTTATTGCTTGTAATGGGCCTAAACTGCATATGTGTGGATACACTGAGAATACAGGAATGAATACTGATCTAATGGTGACACGATATTGGAAATGCTCGAGTCACAGCACAGATGTGTTTAGATTACGTTGTGGAACTATGCAACACGTACTTATATTCAAATGTAGCACTTACATAGTATAGTCAGGTTTGCTACATGTAAAGCACTATAACGCTCTATTTAGTGTAAAAACAAATACTAACGCTCATTTCAATACGACACATTGCCTAAACTACTCGTATCAGTGTAACTGTAGATGTTAAAGTGGTTTGGTGGCTGAGATTGATGCACTTCCACTCAATGTCAAACATACAACAGTATATGCACATGTATGTTGTTTTAGCTTGTAATGGGCCTAAACTGCATATGTGTGGATACACTGACAATACAGGAATGAATACTGATCTAATGGTGACACGATATTAGAAATGATCGAGTCACAGCAGAGATGTGTTTAGATTACGTTTTGGAACTATGCAACACGTCCTTGAAGTCAAATGTAGCACTTAGATAGTATAGTCAGGTTTGCTACATGAAAAGCACTATAAGGCTCTATATAGTGTAAAAACAAATACTAACGCTCATTTCAATACGAAACATTGCCTAAACTACTCGTATCAGTGTAACTGTAGATGTTAAAGTGGTTTGGTGGCTGAGATTGATGCACTTCCACTCAATGTCAAACATACAACAGTATATGCACATGTATGTTGTTATTGCTTGTAATGGGCCTAAACTGCATATGTGTGCATACACTGACAATACAGCAATGAATACAGATCTAATGGTGATACGATATTAGATATGCTCGATTCACAGCACAGATGTGTTTAGATTACGTTTTGCAACTATGCAACAAGTACTTAAAGTCATATGTAGCACTTACATAGTATAGTCAGGTTTGCTACATGTAAAGCACTATAAGGCTCTATCTATTATACAATCAAATACTAACGCTCATTTCAATACGAGTCAAAGAATAACCTACTCGTATCAGTGTAACTGTAGATGTTAAAGTGGTTTGGTGGCTGAGATTGATGCACTTCCACTCAATGTCAAACATACAACAGTATATGCACATGTATGTTGTTATTGCTTGTAATGGGCCTAAACTGCATATGTATGCATACACTGACAATACAGGAATGAATACAGATCTAATGGTGACACGATATTAGAAATGCTCGATTCACAGCACAGATGTGTTTAGATTACGTTCTGGACCTATGCAACACGTACTTAAATTCAAATGTAGCACTTACATAGTATAGTCAGGTTTGCTACATGTAAAGCACTATAAGGCTCTATTTAGTGTAAAAACAAATACTAACGCTCAGTTCACTACGACACATTGCCTAAACTACTCGTATCAGTGTAACTGTAGATGTTAAAGTGGTTTGGTGGCTGAGATTGATGCACTTCCACTCAATGTCAAACATACAACAGTATATGCACATGTATGTTGTCATTGCTTGTAATGGGCACAAACTGCATATGAGTGCATACACTGAAAATACAGGAATGAATACTGATCTAATGGTGACACGATATTAGAAGTGCTCGATTCACAGCACAGATATGTTTAGATTACGTTCTGGACCTATGCAACACGTACTTAAATTCAAATGTAGCACTTACATAGCATAGTCAGGTTTGCTACATGTAAAGCACTATAACGCTCTATTTAGTGTAAAACCAAATACTAACGCTCATTTCATTACGACACATTGCCTAAACTACTCGTATCAGTGTAACTGTAGATGTTAAAGTGGTTTGGTGGCTGAGATTGATGCACTTCCACTCAATGTCAAACATACAACAGTATATGCACATGTATGTTGTTATTGCTTGTAATGGGCCTAAACTGCATATGTGTGGATACACTGAGAATACAGCAATGAATACTGATCTAATGGTGACACGATATTGGAAATGCTCCAGTCACAGCACAGATGTGTTTAGATTACGTTTTGGAACTATGCAACACGTACTTATATTCAAATGTAGCACTTACATAGTATAGTCAGGTTTGCTACATGTAAAGCACTATAAGGCTCTATTTAGTGTAAAAACAAATACTAACGCTCATTTCAATACGAAACATTGCCTAAACTACTCGTATCAGTGTAACTGTAGATGTTAAAGTGGTTTGGTGGCTGAGATTGATGCAATTCCACTCAATGTCAAACAATCAACAGCATTTGCACATGTATGTTGTTATTGCTTGTAATGGGCCTAAACTGCATATGTGTGCATACACTGACAGTACAGGAATGAATACTGATCTAATGGTGACACGATATTGGAAATGCTCGATTCACAGCACAGATGTGTTTAGATTACGTTTTGGACCTATGCAACACGTACTTAAATTCAAATTTAGCACTTACATAGTATAATCATGTTTGCTACATTTAAAGCACTATAACGCTCTATTTAGTGTAAACACAAATACCAACGCTCATTTCAATACGAAACATTGCCTAAACTACTCGTATCAGTGTAACTGTAGATGTTAAAGTGGTTTGGTGGCTGAGATTGATGCACTTCCACTCAATGTCAAACATACAACAGTATATGCACATGTACGTTGTCATTGCTAGTAATGGGCCTAAACTGCATATGTGTGCATACACTGACAATACAGGAATGAATACAGCTCTAATGGTGATACGATATCAGAAATGCTCGATTCACAGCACAGATGTGTTTAGATTACGTTTTGGACCTATGCAACACGTACTTAAATTCAAATGTAGCACTTACATAGTATAGTCAGGTTTGCTACATTTAAAGCTTTATAAGGCTCTATTTAGTGTAAAACCAAATACTAACGCTCATTTCATTACGACACATTGCCTAAACTACTCGTATCAGTGTAACTGTAGATGTTAAAGTGGTTTGGTGGCTGAGATTGATGCACTTCCACTCAATGTCAAACATACAACAGTATATGCACATGTATGTTGTTATTGCTTGTAATGGGCCTAAACTGCATATGTGTGGATACACTGAGAATACAGCAATGAATACTGATCTAATGGTGACACGATATTGGAAATGCTCGAGTCACAGCACAGATGTGTTTAGATTACGTTTTGGAACTATGCAACACGTACTTATATTCAAATGTAGCACTTACATAGTATAGTCAGGTTTGCTACATGTAAAGCACTATAACGCTCTATTTAGTGTAAACACAAATACCAACGCTCATTTCAATACGAAACATTGCCTAAACTACTCGTATCAGTGTAACTGTAGATGTTAAAGTGGTTTGGTGGCTGAGATTGATGCACTTCCACTCAATGTCAAACATACAACAGTATATGCACATGTATGTTGTTATAGCTTGTAATGGGCCTAAACTGCATATGTGTGGATACACTGACAATACAGGAATGAATACTGATCTAATGGTGACACGATATTAGAAATGCTCGAGTCACAGCACAGATGTGTTTAGATTACGTTTTGGAACTATGCAACACGTACTTAAATTCAAATGTAGCACTTACATAGTATAGTCAGGTTTGCTATATGTAAAGCACTATAAGGCTCTATTTAGAGTAAAAACAAATACTAACGCTCATTTCAATACGAAACATTGCCTAAACTACTCGTATCAGTGTAACTGTAGATGTTAAAGTGGTTTGGTGGCTGAGATTGATGCACTTCCACTCAATGTCAAACATACAACAGTATATGCACATGTACGTTGTCATTGCTTGTAAAGGGCCTAAACTGCATATGTGTGCATACACTGACAATACAGGAATGAAAACAGATCTAATGGTGATACGATATCAGAAATGCTCGATTCACAGCACAGATGTGTTTAGATTACGTTTTGGAACCATGCAACACGTACTTAAATTCAAATGTAGCACTTACATAGTATAGTCAGGTTTGCTACATTTAAAGCTTTATAAGGCTCTATTTAGTGTAAAACCAAATACTAACGCTCATTTCATTACGACACATTGCCTAAACTACTCGTATCAGTGTAACTGTAGATGTTAAAGTGGTTTGGTGGCTGAGATTGATGCACTTCCACTCAATGTCAAACATACAACAGTATATGCACATGTATGTTGTTATTGCTTGTAATGGGCCTAAACTGCATATGTGTGGATACACTGAGAATACAGGAATGAATATTGATCTAATGGTGACACGATATTGGAAATGCTCGAGTCACAGCACAGATGTGTTTAGATTACGTTTTGGAACTATGCAACACGTACTTATATTCAAATGTAGCACTTACATAGTATAGTCAGGTTTGCTACATGTAAAGCACTATAAGGCTCTATGTAGTGTAAAAACAAATACTAACGCTCATTTCAATACGACACATTGCCTAAACTACTCGTATCAGTGTAACTGTAGATGTTAAAGTGGTTTGGTGGCTGAGATTGATGCACTTCCACTCAATGTCAAACATACAACAGTATATGCACATGTATGTTGTTATAGCTTGTAATGGGCCTAAACTGCATATGTGTGGATACACTGACAATACAGGAATGAATACTGATCTAATGGTGATACGATATCAGAAATGCTCGAGTCACAGCACAGATGTGTTTAGATTACGTTTTGGAACTATGCAACACGTACTTAAATTCAAATGTAGCACTTACATAGCATAGTCAGGTTTGCTACATTTAAAGCACTATAAGACTCTATTTAGTGTAAAAACAAATACTAACGCTCATTTCATTACGACACATTGCCTAAACTACTCGTATCAGTGTAACTGTAGATGTTAAAGTGGTTTGGTGGCTGAGATTGATGCACTTCCACTCAATGTCAAACATACAACAGTATATGCACATGTATGTTGTTATAGCTTGTAATGGGCCTAAACTGCATATGTGTGGATACACTGAGAATACAGGAATGAATATTGATCTAATGGTGACACGATATTGGAAATGCTCGAGTCACAGCACAGATGTGTTTAGATTACGTTTTGGAACTATGCAACACGTACTTATATTCAAATGTAGCACTTACATAGTATAGTCAGGTTTGCTACATGTAAAGCACTATAAGGCTCTATGTAGTGTAAAAACAAATACTAACGCTCATTTCAATACGACACATTGCCTAAACTACTCGTATCAGTGTAACTGTAGATGTTAAAGTGGTTTGGTGGCTGAGATTGATGCACTTCCACTCAATGTCAAACATACAACAGTATATGCACATGTATGTTGTTATTGCTTGTAATGGGCCTAAACTGCATATGTGTGCATACACTGACAGTACAGGAATGAATACTGATCTAATGGTGACACGATATTGGAAATGCTCGATTCACAGCACAGATGTGTTTAGATTACGTTTTGGACCTATGCAACACGTACTTAAATTCAAATTTAGCACTTACATAGTATAATCATGTTTGCTACATTTAAAGCACTATAACGCTCTATTTAGTGTAAACACAAATACCAACGCTCATTTCAATACGAAACATTGCCTAAACTACTCGTATCAGTGTAACTGTAGATGTTAAAGTGGTTTGGTGGCTGAGATTGATGCACTTCCACTCAATGTCAAACATACAACAGTATATGCACATGTACGTTGTCATTGCTAGTAATGGGCCTAAACTGCATATGTGTGCATACACTGAGAATACAGCAATGAATACTGATCTAATGGTGACACGATATTGGAAATGCTCGAGTCACAGCACAGATGTGTTTAGATTACGTTTTGGAACTATGCAACACGTACTTATATTCAAATGTAGCACTTACATAGTATAGTCAGGTTTGCTACATGTAAAGCACTATAAGGCTCTATGTAGTGTAAAAACAAATACTAACGCTCATTTCAATACGACACATTGCCTAAACTACTCGTATCAGTGTAACTGTAGATGTTAAAGTGGTTTGGTGGCTGAGATTGATGCACTTCCACTCAATGTCAAACATACAACAGTATATGCACATGTATGTTGTTATAGCTTGTAATGGGCCTAAACTGCATATGTGTGGATACACTGACAATACAGGAATGAATACTGATCTAATGGTGACACGATATTAGAAATGCTCGAGTCACAGCACAGATGTGTTTAGATTACGTTTTGGACCTATGCAACACGTACTTAAATTCACATGTAGCACTTACATAGTATAGTCAGGTTTGCTACATGTAAAGCACTATAAGGCTCTATTTAGTGTAAAAACAAATACTAACGCTCATTTCAATACGAAACATTGCCTAAACTACTCGTATCAGAGTAACTGTAGATGTTAAAGTGGTTTGGTGGCTGAGATTGATGCACTTCCACTCAATGTCAAATATACAACAGTATATGCACATGTATGTTGTTATAGCTTGTAATGGGCCTAAACTGCATATGTGTGGATACACTGAGAATACAGGAATGAATACTGATCTATTGGTGATACGATATTAACAGTGCTCCATTCACAGCACAGATGTGTTTAGATTACGTTCTGGACCTATGCAACACGTACTTAAAGTCAAATGTAGCACTTACATAGCATAGTCAGGTTTGCTTCATGTAAAGCACTATAACGCTTTATTTAGTGTAAAACCAAATACTAACGCTCATTTCATTACGACACATTGCCTAAACTACTCGTATCAGTGTAACTGTAGATGTTAAAGTGGTTTGGTGGCTGAGATTGATGCACTTCCACTCAATGTCAAACATACAACAGTATATGCACATGTATGTTGTTATTGCTTGTAATGGGCCTAAACTGCATATGTGTGGATACACTGACAATACAGGAATGAATACTGATCTAATGGTGACACGATATTGGAAATGCTCGAGTCACAGCACAGATGTGTTTAGATTACGTTTTGGACCTATGCAACACGTACTTAAATTCAAATGTAGCACTTACATAGTATAGTCAGGTTTGCTACATTTAAAGCACTATAAGGCTCTTTTTAGTGTAAAAGTAAATACTAACGCTCATTTCACTACGAAACATTGCCTAAACTACTCGTATCAGTGTAACTGTAGATGGTAAAGTGGTTTGTTGGCTGAGATTGATGCACTTCCACTCAATGTCAAACATACAACAGTATATGCACATGTATGTTGTCATTGCTTGTAATGGGCACAAACTGCATATGAGTGCATACACTGACAATACAGCAATGAATACTGATCTAATGGTGACACGATATTAAAAGTGCTCGATTCACAGCACAGATGTGTTTAGATTACGTTCTGGACCTATGCAACACGTACTTAAATTCAAATGTAGCACTTACATAGTATAGTCAGGTTTGCTACATGTAAAGCACTATAAGGCTCTATGTAGTGTAAAAACAAATACTAACGCTCATTTCAATACGAAACATTGCCTAAACTACTCGTATCAGTGTAACTGTAGATGTTAAAGTGGTTTGGTGGCTGAGATTGATGCACTTCCACTCAATGTCAAACATACAACAGTATATGCACATGTATGTTGTCATTGCTTGTAATGGGCACAAACTGCATATGTGTGCATACACTGACAATACAGCAATGAATACTGATCTAATGGTGACACGATATTAGAAATGCTCGATTCACAGCACAGATGTGTTTAGATTACGTTTTGGAACTATGCAACACGTACTTATATTCAAATGTAGCACTTACATAGTATAGTCAGGTTTGCTACAAGTAAAGCACTATAAGGCTCTATTTAGTGTAAAAACAAATACTAACGCTCATTTCAATAGGAAACATTGCCTAAACTACTCGTATCAGTCTAACTGTAGATGTTAAAGTGGTTTGGTGGCTGAGATTGATGCAATTCCACTCAATGTCAAACATTCAACAGCATATGCACATGTATGTTGTTATTGCTTGTAATGGGCCTAAACTGCATATGTGTGCATACACTGACAATACAGGAATGAATACTGATCTAATGGTGACACGATATTAACAGTGCTCCATTCACAGCACAGATGTGTTTAGATTACGTTCTAGACCTATGCAACACGTACTTAAATTCAAATGTAGCACTTACATAGCATAGTCAGGTTTGCTACATGTAAAGCACTATAACGCTCTATTTAGTGTAAAACCAAATACTAACGCTCATTTCATTACGACACATTGCCTAAACTACTCGTATCAGTGTAACTGTAGATGTTAAAGTGGGTTGGTGGCTGAGATTGATGCACTTCCACTCAATGTCAAACATACAACAGTATATGCACATGTATGTTGTTATTGCTTGTAATGGGCCTAAACTGCATATGTGTGGATACACTGAGAATACAGCAATGAATACTGATCTAATGGTGACACGATATTGGAAATGCTCGAGTCACAGCACAGATGTGTTTAGATTACGTTTTGGAACTATGCAACACGTACTTAAATTCAAATGTAGCACTTACATAGTATAGTCAGGTTTGCTACATGTAAAGCACTATAAGGCTCTATTTAGTGTAAAAACAAATACTAACGCTCATTTCAATACGAAACATTGCCTAAACTACTCGTATCAGTGTAACTGTAGATGTTAAAGTGGTTTGGTGGCTGAGATTGATGCACTTCCACTCAATGTCAAACATACAACAGTATATGCACATGTATGTTGTTATAGCTTGTAATGGGCCTAAACTGCATATGTGTGGATACACTGACAATACAGGAATGAATACTGATCTAATGGTGACACGATATTAGAAATGATCGAGTCACAGCACAGATGTGTTTAGATTACGTTTTGGACCTATGCAACACGTACTTAAATTCACATGTAGCACTTACATAGTATAGTCAGGTTTGCTACATGTAAAGCACTATAAGGCTCTATTTAGTGTAATAACAAATACTAACGCTCATTTCAATACGAAACATTGCCTAAACTACTCGTATCAGAGTAACTGTAGATGTTAAAGTGGTTTGGTGGCTGAGATTGATGCACTTCCACTCAATGTCAAATATACAACAGTATATGCACATGTATGTTGTTATAGCTTGTAATGGGCCTAAACTGCATATGTGTGGATACACTGACAATACAGGAATGAATACTGATCTAATGGTGACACGATATTAGAAATGCTCGAGTCACAGCGCAGATGTGTTTAGATTACGTTTTGGACCTATGCAACACGTACTTAAATTCAAATGTAGCACTTACATAGTATAGTCAGGTTTGCTACATTTAAAGCACTATAAGGCTCTATTTAGTGTAAAAATAAATACTAACGCTCATTTCACTACGAAACATTGCCTAAACTACTCGTATCAGTGTAACTGTAGATGGTAAAGTGGTTTGTTGGCTGAGATTGATGCACTTCCACTCAATGTCAAACATACAACAGTATATGCACATGTATGTTGTCATTGCTTGTAATGGGCACAAACTGCATATGAGTGCATACACTGACAATACAGCAATGAATACTGATCTAATGGTGACACGATATTAAAAGTGCTCGATTCACAGCACAGATGTGTTTAGATTACGTTCTGGACCTATGCAACACGTACTTAAGTTCAAATGTAGCACTTACATAGTATAGTCAGGTTTGCTACATGTAAAGCACTATAAGGCTCTATTTAGTGTAAAAACAAATACTAACGCTCATTTCAATACGAAACATTGCCTAAACTACTCGTATCAGTGTAACTGTAGATGTTAAAGTGGTTTGGTGGCTGAGATTGATGCACTTCCACTCAATGTCAAACATACAACAGTATATGCACATGTATGTTGTTATAGCTTGTAATGGGCCTAAACTGCATATGTGTGGATACACTGACAATACAGGAATGAATACTGATCTAATGGTGACACGATATTAGAAATGATCGAGTCACAGCACAGATGTGTTTAGATTACGTTTTGGAACTATGCAACACGTACTTATATTCAAATGTAGCACTTACATAGTATAGTCAGGTTTGCTACATGTAAAGCACTATAAGGCTCTATGTAGTGTAAAAACAAATACTAACGCTCATTTCAATACGACACATTGCCTAAACTACTCGTATCAGTGTAACTGTAGATGTTAAAGTGGTTTGGTGGCTGAGATTGATGCACTTCCACTCAATGTCAAACATACAACAGTATATGCACATGTATGTTGTTATAGCTTGTAATGGGCCTAAACTGCATATGTGTGGATACACTGACAATACAGGAATGAATACTGATCTAATGGTGACACGATATTAGAAATGCTCGAGTCACAGCACAGATGTGTTTAGATTACGTTTTGGACCTATGCAACACGTACTTAAATTCACATGTAGCACTTACATAGTATAGTCAGGTTTGCTACATGTAAAGCACTATAAGGCTCTATTTAGTGTAAAAACAAATACTAACGCTCATTTCAATACGAAACATTGCCTAAACTACTCGTATCAGAGTAACTGTAGATGTTAAAGTGGTTTGGTGGCTGAGATTGATGCACTTCCACTCAATGTCAAATATACAACAGTATATGCACATGTATGTTGTTATAGCTTGTAATGGGCCTAAACTGCATATGTGTGGATACACTGAGAATACAGGAATGAATACTGATCTATTGGTGATACGATATTAACAGTGCTCCATTCACAGCACAGATGTGTTTAGATTACGTTCTGGACCTATGCAACACGTACTTAAAGTCAAATGTAGCACTTACATAGCATAGTCAGGTTTGCTTCATGTAAAGCACTATAACGCTTTATTTAGTGTAAAACCAAATACTAACGCTCATTTCATTACGACACATTGCCTAAACTACTCGTATCAGTGTAACTGTAGATGTTAAAGTGGTTTGGTGGCTGAGATTGATGCACTTCCACTCAATGTCAAACATACAACAGTATATGCACATGTATGTTGTTATTGCTTGTAATGGGCCTAAACTGCATATGTGTGGATACACTGACAATACAGGAATGAATACTGATCTAATGGTGACACGATATTGGAAATGCTCGAGTCACAGCACAGATGTGTTTAGATTACGTTTTGGACCTATGCAACACGTACTTAAATTCAAATGTAGCACTTACATAGTATAGTCAGGTTTGCTACATTTAAAGCACTATAAGGCTCTTTTTAGTGTAAAAGTAAATACTAACGCTCATTTCACTACGAAACATTGCCTAAACTACTCGTATCAGTGTAACTGTAGATGGTAAAGTGGTTTGTTGGCTGAGATTGATGCACTTCCACTCAATGTCAAACATACAACAGTATATGCACATGTATGTTGTCATTGCTTGTAATGGGCACAAACTGCATATGAGTGCATACACTGACAATACAGCAATGAATACTGATCTAATGGTGACACGATATTAAAAGTGCTCGATTCACAGCACAGATGTGTTTAGATTACGTTCTGGACCTATGCAACACGTACTTAAATTCAAATGTAGCACTTACATAGTATAGTCAGGTTTGCTACATGTAAAGCACTATAAGGCTCTATGTAGTGTAAAAACAAATACTAACGCTCATTTCAATACGAAACATTGCCTAAACTACTCGTATCAGTGTAACTGTAGATGTTAAAGTGGTTTGGTGGCTGAGATTGATGCACTTCCACTCAATGTCAAACATACAACAGTATATGCACATGTATGTTGTCATTGCTTGTAATGGGCACAAACTGCATATGTGTGCATACACTGACAATACAGCAATGAATACTGATCTAATGGTGACACGATATTAGAAATGCTCGATTCACAGCACAGATGTGTTTAGATTACGTTTTGGAACTATGCAACACGTACTTATATTCAAATGTAGCACTTACATAGTATAGTCAGGTTTGCTACAAGTAAAGCACTATAAGGCTCTATTTAGTGTAAAAACAAATACTAACGCTCATTTCAATAGGAAACATTGCCTAAACTACTCGTATCAGTCTAACTGTAGATGTTAAAGTGGTTTGGTGGCTGAGATTGATGCAATTCCACTCAATGTCAAACATTCAACAGCATATGCACATGTATGTTGTTATTGCTTGTAATGGGCCTAAACTGCATATGTGTGCATACACTGACAATACAGGAATGAATACTGATCTAATGGTGACACGATATTAACAGTGCTCCATTCACAGCACAGATGTGTTTAGATTACGTTCTAGACCTATGCAACACGTACTTAAATTCAAATGTAGCACTTACATAGCATAGTCAGGTTTGCTACATGTAAAGCACTATAACGCTCTATTTAGTGTAAAACCAAATACTAACGCTCATTTCATTACGACACATTGCCTAAACTACTCGTATCAGTGTAACTGTAGATGTTAAAGTGGGTTGGTGGCTGAGATTGATGCACTTCCACTCAATGTCAAACATACAACAGTATATGCACATGTATGTTGTTATTGCTTGTAATGGGCCTAAACTGCATATGTGTGGATACACTGAGAATACAGCAATGAATACTGATCTAATGGTGACACGATATTGGAAATGCTCGAGTCACAGCACAGATGTGTTTAGATTACGTTTTGGAACTATGCAACACGTACTTAAATTCAAATGTAGCACTTACATAGTATAGTCAGGTTTGCTACATGTAAAGCACTATAAGGCTCTATTTAGTGTAAAAACAAATACTAACGCTCATTTCAATACGAAACATTGCCTAAACTACTCGTATCAGTGTAACTGTAGATGTTAAAGTGGTTTGGTGGCTGAGATTGATGCACTTCCACTCAATGTCAAACATACAACAGTATATGCACATGTATGTTGTTATAGCTTGTAATGGGCCTAAACTGCATATGTGTGGATACACTGACAATACAGGAATGAATACTGATCTAATGGTGACACGATATTAGAAATGATCGAGTCACAGCACAGATGTGTTTAGATTACGTTTTGGACCTATGCAACACGTACTTAAATTCACATGTAGCACTTACATAGTATAGTCAGGTTTGCTACATGTAAAGCACTATAAGGCTCTATTTAGTGTAATAACAAATACTAACGCTCATTTCAATACGAAACATTGCCTAAACTACTCGTATCAGAGTAACTGTAGATGTTAAAGTGGTTTGGTGGCTGAGATTGATGCACTTCCACTCAATGTCAAATATACAACAGTATATGCACATGTATGTTGTTATAGCTTGTAATGGGCCTAAACTGCATATGTGTGGATACACTGACAATACAGGAATGAATACTGATCTAATGGTGACACGATATTAGAAATGCTCGAGTCACAGCGCAGATGTGTTTAGATTACGTTTTGGACCTATGCAACACGTACTTAAATTCAAATGTAGCACTTACATAGTATAGTCAGGTTTGCTACATTTAAAGCACTATAAGGCTCTATTTAGTGTAAAAATAAATACTAACGCTCATTTCACTACGAAACATTGCCTAAACTACTCGTATCAGTGTAACTGTAGATGGTAAAGTGGTTTGTTGGCTGAGATTGATGCACTTCCACTCAATGTCAAACATACAACAGTATATGCACATGTATGTTGTCATTGCTTGTAATGGGCACAAACTGCATATGAGTGCATACACTGACAATACAGCAATGAATACTGATCTAATGGTGACACGATATTAAAAGTGCTCGATTCACAGCACAGATGTGTTTAGATTACGTTCTGGACCTATGCAACACGTACTTAAGTTCAAATGTAGCACTTACATAGTATAGTCAGGTTTGCTACATGTAAAGCACTATAAGGCTCTATTTAGTGTAAAAACAAATACTAACGCTCATTTCAATACGAAACATTGCCTAAACTACTCGTATCAGTGTAACTGTAGATGTTAAAGTGGTTTGGTGGCTGAGATTGATGCACTTCCACTCAATGTCAAACATACAACAGTATATGCACATGTATGTTGTTATAGCTTGTAATGGGCCTAAACTGCATATGTGTGGATACACTGACAATACAGGAATGAATACTGATCTAATGGTGACACGATATTAGAAATGATCGAGTCACAGCACAGATGTGTTTAGATTACGTTTTGGACCTATGCAACACGTACTTAAATTCACATGTAGCACTTACATAGTATAGTCAGGTTTGCTACATGTAAAGCACTATAAGGCTCTATTTAGTGTAATAACAAATACTAACGCTCATTTCAATACGAAACATTGCCTAAACTACTCGTATCAGAGTAACTGTAGATGTTAAAGTGGTTTGGTGGCTGAGATTGATGCACTTCCACTCAATGTCAAATATACAACAGTATATGCACATGTATGTTGTTATAGCTTGTAATGGGCCTAAACTGCATATGTGTGGATACACTGACAATACAGGAATGAATACTGATCTAATGGTGACACGATATTAGAAATGCTCGAGTCACAGCGCAGATGTGTTTAGATTACGTTTTGGACCTATGCAACACGTACTTAAATTCAAATGTAGCACTTACATAGTATAGTCAGGTTTGCTACATGTAAAGCACTATAAGGCTCTATTTAGTGTAAAAATAAATACTAACGCTCATTTCACTACGAAACATTGCCTAAACTACTCGTATCAGTGTAACTGTAGATGGTAAAGTGGTTTGTTGGCTGAGATTGATGCACTTCCACTCAATGTCAAACATACAACAGTATATGCACATGTATGTTGTCATTGCTTGTAATGGGCACACACTGCATATGAGTGCATACACTGACAATACAGCAATGAATACTGATCTAATGGTGACACGATATTAAAAGTGCTCGATTCACAGCACAGATGTGTTTAGATTACGTTCTGGACCTATGCAACACGTACTTAAATTCAAATGTAGCACTTACATAGTATAGTCAGGTTTGCTACATGTAAAGCACTATAAGGCTCTATTTAGTGTAAAAACAAATACTAACGCTCATTTCAATACGAAACATTGCCTAAACTACTCGTATCAGTGAAACTGTAGATGTTAAAGTGGTTTGGTGGCTGAGATTGATGCACTTCCACTCAATGTCAAACATACAACAGTATATGCACATGTATGTTGTCATTGCTTGTAATGGGCACAAACTGCATATGAGTGCATACACTGACAATACAGCAATGAATACTGATCTAATGGTGACACGATATTAAAAGTGCTCGATTCACAGCACAGATGTGTTTAGATTACGTTCTGGACCTATGCAACACGTACTTAAATTCAAATGTAGCACTTACATAGTATAGTCAGGTTTGCTACATGTAAAGCACTATAAGGCTCTATTTAGTGTAAAAACAAATACTAACGCTCATTTCAATACGAAACATTGCCTAAACTACTCGTATCAGTGTAACTGTAGATGTTAAAGTGGTTTGGTGGCTGAGATTGATGCACTTCCACTCAATGTCAAACATACAACAGTATATGCACATGTATGTTGTTATAGCTTGTAATGGGCCTAAACTGCATATGTGTGGATACACTGACAATACAGGAATGAATACTGATCTAATGGTGACACGATATTAGAAATGATCGAGTCACAGCACAGATGTGTTTAGATTACGTTTTGGACCTATGCAACACGTACTTAAATTCACATGTAGCACTTACATAGTATAGTCAGGTTTGCTACATGTAAAGCACTATAAGGCTCTATTTAGTGTAATAACAAATACTAACGCTCATTTCAATACGAAACATTGCCTAAACTACTCGTATCAGAGTAACTGTAGATGTTAAAGTGGTTTGGTGGCTGAGATTGATGCACTTCCACTCAATGTCAAATATACAACAGTATATGCACATGTATGTTGTTATAGCTTGTAATGGGCCTAAACTGCATATGTGTGGATACACTGACAATACAGGAATGAATACTGATCTAATGGTGACACGATATTAGAAATGCTCGAGTCACAGCGCAGATGTGTTTAGATTACGTTTTGGACCTATGCAACACGTACTTAAATTCAAATGTAGCACTTACATAGTATAGTCAGGTTTGCTACATTTAAAGCACTATAAGGCTCTATTTAGTGTAAAAATAAATACTAACGCTCATTTCACTACGAAACATTGCCTAAACTACTCGTATCAGTGTAACTGTAGATGGTAAAGTGGTTTGTTGGCTGAGATTGATGCACTTCCACTCAATGTCAAACATACAACAGTATATGCACATGTATGTTGTCATTGCTTGTAATGGGCACAAACTGCATATGAGTGCATACACTGACAATACAGCAATGAATACTGATCTAATGGTGACACGATATTAAAAGTCCTCGATTCACAGCACAGATGTGTTTAGATTACGTTCTGGACCTATGCAACACGTACTTAAATTCAAATGTAGCACTTACATAGTATAGTCAGGTTTGCTACATGTAAAGCACTATAAGGCTCTATTTAGTGTAAAAACAAATACTAACGCTCATTTCAATACGAAACATTGCCTAAACTACTCGTATCAGTGTAACTGTAGATGTTAAAGTGGTTTGGTGGCTGAGATTGATGCACTTCCACTCAATGTCAAACATACAACAGTATATGCACATGTATGTTGTCATTGCTTGTAATGGGCACAAACTGCATATGTGTGCATACACTGACAATACAGCAATGAATACTGATCTAATGGTGACACGATATTAGAAATGCTCGATTCACAGCACAGATGTGTTTAGATTACGTTCTGGACCTATGCAACACGTACTTAAATTCAAATGTAGCACTTACATAGTATAGTCAGGTTTGCTACATGTAAAGCACTATAAGGCTCTATTTAGTGTAAAAACAAATACTAACGCTCATTTCAATACGAAACATTGCCTAAACTACTCGTATCAGTGTAACTGTAGATGTTAAAGTGGTTTGGTGGCTGAGATTGATGCACTTCCACTCAATGTCAAACATACAACAGTATATGCACATGTATGTTGTTATAGCTTGTAATGGGCCTAAACTGCATATGTGTGGATACACTGACAATACAGGAATGAATACTGATCTAATGGTGACACGATATTAGAAATGATCGAGTCACAGCACAGATGTGTTTAGATTACGTTTTGGACCTATGCAACACGTACTTAAATTCACATGTAGCACTTACATAGTATAGTCAGGTTTGCTACATGTAAAGCACTATAAGGCTCTATTTAGTGTAATAACAAATACTAACGCTCATTTCAATACGAAACATTGCCTAAACTACTCGTATCAGAGTAACTGTAGATGTTAAAGTGGTTTGGTGGCTGAGATTGATGCACTTCCACTCAATGTCAAATATACAACAGTATATGCACATGTATGTTGTTATAGCTTGTAATGGGCCTAAACTGCATATGTGTGGATACACTGACAATACAGGAATGAATACTGATCTAATGGTGACACGATATTAGAAATGCTCGAGTCACAGCGCAGATGTGTTTAGATTACGTTTTGGACCTATGCAACACGTACTTAAATTCAAATGTAGCACTTACATAGTATAGTCAGGTTTGCTACATTTAAAGCACTATAAGGCTCTATTTAGTGTAAAAATAAATACTAACGCTCATTTCACTACGAAACATTGCCTAAACTACTCGTATCAGTGTAACTGTAGATGGTAAAGTGGTTTGTTGGCTGAGATTGATGCACTTCCACTCAATGTCAAACATACAACAGTATATGCACATGTATGTTGTCATTGCTTGTAATGGGCACAAACTGCATATGAGTGCATACACTGACAATACAGCAATGAATACTGATCTAATGGTGACACGATATTAAAAGTGCTCGATTCACAGCACAGATGTGTTTAGATTACGTTCTGGACCTATGCAACACGTACTTAAATTCAAATGTAGCACTTACATAGTATAATCAGGTTTGCTACATGTAAAGCACTATAAGGCTCTATTTAGTGTAATAACAAATACTAACGCTCATTTCAATACGAAACATTGCCTAAACTACTCGTATCAGTGTAACTGTAGATGTTAAAGTGGTTTGGTGGCTGAGATTGATGCACTTCCACTCAATGTCAAACATACAACAGTATATGCACATGTATGTTGTCATTGCTTGTAATGGGCACAAACTGCATATGTGTGCATACACTGACAATACAGCAATGAATACTGATCTAATGGTGACACGATATTAGAAATGCTCGATTCACAGCACAGATGTGTTTAGATTACGTTCTGGACCTATGCAACACGTACTTAAATTCAAATGTAGCACTTACATAGTATAGTCAGGTTTGCTACATGTAAAGCACTATAAGGCTCTATTTAGTGTAAAAACAAATACTAACGCTCATTTCAATACGAAACATTGCCTAAACTACTCGTATCAGTGTAACTGTAGATGTTAAAGTGGTTTGGTGGCTGAGATTGATGCACTTCCACTCAATGTCAAACATACAACAGTATATGCACATGTATGTTGTCATTGCTTGTAATGGGCACAAACTGCATATGTGTGCATACACTGACAATACAGCAATGAATACTGATCTAATGGTGACACGATATTAGAAATGCTCGATTCACAGCACAGATGTGTTTAGATTACGTTCTGGACCTATGCAACACGTACTTAAATTCAAATGTAGCACTTACATAGTATAGTCAGGTTTGCTACATGTAAAGCACTATAAGGCTCTATTTAGTGTAAAAACAAATACTAACGCTCATTTCAATACGAAACATTGCCTAAACTACTCGTATCAGTGTAACTGTAGATGTTACAGTGGTTTGGTGGCTGAGATTGATGCACTTCCACTCAATGTGAAACATACAACAGTATATGCACATGTATGTTGTCATTGCTTGTAATGGGCACAAACTGCATATGTGTGCATACACTGACAATACAGCAATGAATACTGATCTAATGGTGATACCAAATTAGAACAGCTCGATTCACAGCACAGATGTGTTTAGATTACGTTTTGGACCTATGCAACACGTACTTAAATTCAAATGTAGCACTTACATAGTATAGTCAGGTTTGCTACATGTACCGCATTATAAGGCTCTATTTAGTGTAAAAACAGATACTAACGCTCATTTCAATACGAAACATTGCCTAAACTACTCGTATCAGTGTAACTGTAGATGTTAAAGTGGTTTGGTGGCTGATGTTGATGCACTTCGACTCAATGTCAAACATACAACAGTATATGCACATGTATGTTGTTACAGCTTGTAATGGGCCTAAACTGCATATGTGTGGATACACTGACAATACAGCAATGAATACTGATCTAATGGTCACACGATATTAGAAATGATCGAGTCACAGCACAGATGTGTTTAGATTACGTTTTGGACCTATGCAACACGTACTTAAATTCAAATGTAGCACTTACATAGTATAGTCAGGTTTCCTACATGTAAAGCATTATAAGGCTCTATTTAGTGTAAAAACAAATACTAACGCTCATTTCAATACGAAACATTGCCTACACTACTTGTATCAGTGTAACTGTAGATGTTAAAGTGGTTTGGTGGCTGAGATTGATGCACTTCGACTCAATGTCAAACATACAACAGTATATGCACATGTATGTTGTTATAGCTTGTAATGGGCCTAAACTGCATATGTGTGGATACACTGACAATACAGGAATGAATACTGATCTAATGGTGACACGATATTAAAAGTGCTCGATTCACAGCACAGATGTGTTTAGATTACGTTCTGGACCTATGCAACACGTACTTAAATTCAAATGTAGCACTTACATAATATAGTCAGGTTTGCTACATGTAAAGCACTATAAGGCTCTATTTAGTGTAAAAACAAATACTAACGCTCATTTCAATACGAAACATTGCCTAAACTACTCGTATCAGTGTAACTGTAGATGTTAAAGTGGTTTGGTGGCTGAGATTGATGCACTTCCACTCAATGTCAAACATACAACAGTATATGCACATGTATGTTGTCATTGCTTGTAATGGGCACAAACTGCATATGTGTGCATACACTGACAATACAGCAATGAATACTGATCTAATGGTGACACGATATTAGAAATGCTCGATTCACAGCACAGATGTGTTTAGATTACGTTCTGGACCTATGCAACACGTACTTAAATTCAAATGTAGCACTTACATAGTATAGTCAGGTTTGCTACATGTAAAGCACTATAAGGCTCTATTTAGTGTAAAAACAAATACTAACGCTCATTTCAATACGAAACATTGCCTAAACTACTCGTATCAGTGTAACTGTAGATGTTAAAGTGGTTTGGTGGCTGAGATTGATGCAATTCCACTCAATGTCAAACATTCAACAGCATATGCACATGTATGTTGTTATTGCTTGTAATGGGCCTAAACTGCATATGTGTGCATACACTGACAATACAGCAATAAATACTGATCTAATGGTGATACCAAATTAGAACAGCTCGATTCACAGCACAGATGTGTTTAGATTACGTTTTGGACCTATGCAACACGTACTTAAATTCAAATGTAGCACTTACATAGTATAGTCAGGTTTGCTACATGTACCGCATTATAAGGCTCTATTTAGTGTAAAAACAGATACTAACGCTCATTTCAATACGAAACATTGCCTAAACTACTCGTATCAGTGTAACTGTAGATGTTAAAGTGGTTTGGTGGCTGAGGTTGATGCACTTCGACTCAATGTCAAACATACAACAGTATATGCACATGTATGTTGTTACAGCTTGTAATGGGCCTAAACTGCATATGTGTGGATACACTGACAATACAGCAATGAATACTGATCTAATGGTCACACGATATTAGAAATGATCGAGTCACAGCACAGATGTGTTTAGATTACGTTTTGGACCTATGCAACACGTACTTAAATTCAAATGTAGCACTTACATAGTATAGTCAGGTTTCCTACATGTAAAGCATTATAAGGCTCTATTTAGTGTAAAAACAAATACTAACGCTCATTTCAATACGAAACATTGCCTACACTACTCGTATCAGTGTAACTGTAGATGTTAAAGTGGTTTGGTGGCTGAGATTGATGCACTTCGACTCAATGTCAAACATACAACAGTATATGCACATGTATGTTGTTATAGCTTGTAATGGGCCTAAACTGCATATGTGTGGATACACTGACAATACAGGAATGAATACTGATCTAATGGTGACACGATATTAGAAATGCACGAGTCACAGCACAGATGTGTTTAGATTACGTTTTGGACCTATGCAACACGTACTTAAATTCAAATGTAGCACTTACATAGTATAGTCAGGTTTGCTACATGTAAAGCACTATAACGCTCTATTTAGTGTAAAAACAAATACTAACGCTCATTTCAATACGAAACATTGCCTAAACTACTCGTATCAGTGTAACTGTAGATGTTAAAGTGGTTTGGTGGCTGAGATTGATGCACTTCCACTCAATGTCAAACATACAACAGTATATGCACATGTATGTTGTCATTGCTTGTAATGGGCCTAAACTGCATATGTGTGCATACACTGACAATACAGGACTGAGTACAGATCTAATGGTGATACGATATTAGAAATGCTCGATTCACAGCACAGATGTGTTTAGATTACGTTTTGCAACTATGCAACACGTACTTAAATTCAAATGTAGCACTTACATAGTATCGTCAGGTTTGCTACATGTAAAGCACTATAAGGCTCTATTTAGTGTAAAAACAAATACTAACGCTCATTTCAATACGAAACATTGCATAAACTACTCGTATCAGTGTAACTGTAGATGTTAAAGTGGTTTGGTGGCTGAGATTGATGCAATTCCACTCAATGTCAAACATTCAACAGCATATGCACATGTATGTTGTTATTGCTTGTAATGGGCCTAAACTGCATATGTGTGCATACACTGACAATACAGCAATGAATACTGATCTAATGGTGATACCAACTTAGAACTGCTCGATTCACAGCACAGATGTGTTTAGATTACGTTTTGGAACTATGCAACACGTACTTAAATTCAAATGTAGCACTTACATAGTATAGTCAGGTTTGCTACATGTACCGCATTATAAGGCTCTATTTAGTGTAAAAACAGATACTAACGCTCATTTCAATACGAAACATTGCCTAAACTACTCGTATCAGTGTAACTGTAGATGTTAAAGTGGTTTGGTGGCTGAGGTTGATGCACTTCGACTCAATGTCAAACATACAACAGTATATGCACATGTATGTTGTTACAGCTTGTAATGGGCCTAAACTGCATATGTGTGGATACACTGACAATACAGCAATGAATACTGATCTAATGGTCACACGATATTAGAAATGATCGAGTCACAGCCCAGATGTGTTTAGATTACGTTTTGGACCTATGCAACACGTACTTAAATTCAAATGTAGCACTTACATAGTATAGTCAGGTTTCCTACATGTAAAGCATTATAAGGCTCTATTTAGTGTAAAAACAAATACTAACGCTCATTTCAATACGAAACATTGCCTACACTACTCGTATCAGTGTAACTGTAGATGTTAAAGTGGTTTGGTGGCTGAGATTGATGCACTTCGACTCAATGTCAAACATACAACAGTATATGCACATGTATGTTGTTATAGCTTGTAATGGGCCTAAACTGCATATGTGTGGATACACTGACAATACAGGAATGAATACTGATCTAATGGTGACACGATATTAGAAATGCACGAGTCACAGCACAGATGTGTTTAGATTACGTTTTGGACCTATGCAACACGTACTTAAATTCAAATGTAGCACTTACATAGTATAGTCAGGTTTGCTACATGTAAAGCACTATAACGCTCTATTTAGTGTAAAAACAAATACTAACGCTCATTTCAATACGAAACATTGCCTAAACTACTCGTATCAGTGTAACTGTAGATGTTAAAGTGGTTTGGTGGCTGAGATTGATGCACTTCCACTCAATGTCAAACATACAACAGTATATGCACATGTATGTTGTTACAGCTTGTAATGGGCCTAAACTGCATATGTGTGGATACACTGACAATACAGCAATGAATACTGATCTAATGGTCACACGATATTAGAAATGATCGAGTCACAGCACAGATGTGTTTAGATTACGTTTTGGACCTATGCAACACGTACTTAAATTCAAATGTAGCACTTACATAGTATAGTCAGGTTTGCTACATTTAAAGCACTATAAGACTCTATTTAGTGTAAAAACAAATACTAACGCTCATTTCAATACGAAACATTGCCTAAACTACTCGTATCAGTGTAACTGTAGATGTTAAAGTGGTTTGGTGGCTGAGATTGATGCAATTCCACTCAATGTCAAACATTCAACAGCATATGCACATGTATGTTGTTATTGCTTGTAATGGGCCTAAACTGCATATGTGTGCATACACTGACAATACAGTAATGAATACAGATCTAATGGTGACGCGATATTAGAAATGCTCGATTCACAGCACAGATGTGTTTAGATTACGTTTTGGACCTATGCAACACGTACTTAAATTCAAATGTAGCACTTACATAGTATAGTCAGGTTTGCTACATGTAACGCATTATACGGCTCTATTTAGTGTAAAAACAGATACTAACGCTCATTTCAATACGAAACATTGCCTAAACTACACGTATCAGTGTAACTGTAGATGTTAAAGTGGTTTGGTGGCTGAGGGTGATGCACTTCGACTCAATGTCAAACATACAACAGTATATGCACATGTATGTTGTTACAGCATGTAATGGGCCTAAACTGCATATGTGTGGATACACTGACAATACAGCAATGAATACTGATCTAATGGTGACACGATATTAGAAATGATCGAGTCACAGCACAGATGTGTTTAGATTACGTTTTGGACCTATGCAACACGTACTTAAATTCAAATGTAGCACTTACATAGTATAGTCAGGTTTGCTACATGTAAAGCACTATAAGGCTCTATTTAGAGTAAAAACAAATACTAACGCTCATTTCAATAAGAAACATTGCCTAAACTACTCGTATCAGTGTAACTGTAGATGTTAAAGTGGTTTGGTGGCTGAGATTGATGCACTTCCACTCAATGTCAAACATACAACAGAATATGCACATGTACCTTGTCATTGCTTGTAATGGGCCTAAACTGCATATGTGTGCATACACTGACAATACAGCAATGAATACAGATCTAATGGTGACACGATATTAGAAATGCTCGATTCACAGCACAGATGTGTTTAGATTACGTTTTGGAACTATGCAACACGTACTTAAATTCAAATGTAGCACTTACATAGTATAGTCAGGTTTGCTACATGTAAAGCACTATAAGGCTCTATTTAGTGTAAAAACAAATACTAACGCTCATTTCAATAAGAAACATTGCCTAAACTTCTCGTATCAGTGTAACTGTAGATGTTAAAGTGGTTTGGTGGCTGAGGTTGATGCACTTCGACTCAATGTCAAACATACAACAGTATATGCACATGTATGTTGTTACAGCTTGTAATGGGCCTAAACTGCATATGTGTGGATACACTGACAATACAGGAATGAATACTAATCTAATGGTGACACGATATTAGAAATGATCGAGTCACAGCACAGATGTGTTTAGATTACGTTTTGGACCTATGCAACACGTACTTAAATTCAAATGTAGCACTTACATAGTATAGTCAGGTTTGCTACATGTAAAGCACTATAAGGCTCTATTTAGAGTAAAAACAAATACTAACGCTCATTTCAATAAGAAACATTGCCTAAACTACTCGTATCAGTGTAACTGTAGATGTTAAAGTGGTTTGGTGGCTGAGATTGATGCACTTCCACTCAATGTCAAACATACAACAGAATATGCACATGTACCTTGTCATTGCTTGTAATGGGCCTAAACTGCATATGTGTGCATACACTGACAATACAGGAATGAATACAGATCTAATGGTGACACGATATTAGAAATGCTCGATTCACAGCACAGATGTGTTTAGATTACGTTTTGGAACTATGCAACACGTACTTAAATTCAAATGTAGCACTTACATAGTATAGTCAGGTTTGCTACATGTAAAGCACTATAAGGCTCTATTTAGTGTAAAAACAAATACTAACGCTCATTTCAATAAGAAACATTGCCTAAACTTCTCGTATCAGTGTAACTGTAGATGTTAAAGTGGTTTGGTGGCTGAGATTGATGCACTTCGACTCAATGTCAAACATACAACAGTATATGCACATGTATGTTGTTACAGCTTGTAATGGGCCTAAACTGCATATGTGTGGATACACTGACAATACAGCAATGAATACTGATCTAATGGTCACACGATATTAGAAATGATCGAGTCACAGCACAGATGTGTTTAGATTACGTTTTGGACCTATGCAACACGTACTTAAATTCAAATGTAGCACTTACATAGTATAGTCAGGATTGCTACATTCAAAGCACTATAAGACTCTATTTAGTGTAAAAACAAATACTAACGCTCATTTCAAGACGAAACATTGCCTAAACTACTCGTATCAGTGTAACTGTAGATGTTAAAGTGGTTTGGTGGCTGAGATTGATGCACTTCCACTCAATGTCAAACATTCAACAGCATATGCACATGTATGTTGTTATTGCTTGTAATGGGCCTAAACTGCATATGTGTGCATACACTGACAATACAGTAATGAATACAGATCTAATGGTGACGCGATATTAGAAATGCTCGATTCACAGCACAGATGTGTTTAGATTACGTTTTGGACCTATGCAACACGTACTTAAATTCAAATGTAGCACTTACATAGTATAGTCAGGTTTGCTACATGTAAGGCATTATAAGGCTCTATTTAGTGTAAAAACAGATACTAACGCTCATTTCAATACGAAACATTGCCTAAACTACACGTATCAGTGTAACTGTAGATGTTAAAGTGGTTTGGTGGCTGAGATTGATGCACTTCGACTCAATGTCAAACATACAACAGTATATGCACATGTATGTTGTTACAGCTTGTAATGGGCCTAAACTGCATATGTGTGGATACACTGACAATACAGCAATGAATACTGATCTAATGGTCACACGATATTAGAAATGATCGAGTCACAGCACAGATGTGTTTAGATTACGTTTTGGACCTATGCAACACGTACTTAAATTCAAATGTAGCACTTACATAGTATAGTCAGGTTTGCTACATGTAAAATAAGGCTCTATTTAGTGTAAAAACAAATACTAACGCTCATTTCAATACGAAACATTGCCTACACTACTCGTATCAGTGTAACTGTAGATGTTAAAGGGGTTTGGTGGCTGAGATTGATGCACTTCGACTCAATGTCAAACATACAACAGTATATGCACATGTATGTTGTTATAGCTTGTAATGGGCCTAAACTGCATATGTGTGGATACACTGACAATACAGGAATGAATACTAATCTAATGGTGACACGATATTAGAAATGATCGAGTCACAGCACAGATGTGTTTAGATTACGTTTTGGACCTATGCAACACGTACTTAAATTCAAATGTAGCACTTACATAGTATAGTCAGGTTTGCTACATGTAAAGCACTATAAGGCTCTATTTAGAGTAAAAACAAATACTAACGCTCATTTCAATAAGAAACATTGCCTAAACTACTCGTATCAGTGTAACTGTAGATGTTAAAGTGGTTTGGTGGCTGAGATTGATGCACTTCCACTCAATGTCAAACATACAACAGAATATGCACATGTACCTTGTCATTGCTTGTAATGGGCCTAAACTGCATATGTGTGCATACACTGACAATACAGGAATGAATACAGATCTAATGGTGACACGATATTAGAAATGCTCGATTCACAGCACAGATGTGTTTAGATTACGTTTTGGAACTATGCAACACGTACTTAAATTCAAATGTAGCACTTACATAGTATAGTCAGGTTTGCTACATTTAAAGCAGTATAAGACTCTATTTAGTGTAAAAACAAATACTAACGCTCATTTCAATACGAAACATTGCCTAAACTACTCGTATCAGTGTGACTGTAGATGTTAAAGTGGTTTGGTGGCTGAGATTGATGCACTTCCACTCAATGTCAAACATACAACAGAATATGCACATTTACGTTGTCATTGCTTGTAATGGGCCTAAACTGCATATGTGTGCATACACTGACAATACAGGAATGAATACAGATCTAATGGTGATACGATATTAGAAATGCTCGATTCACAGCACAGATGTGTTTAGATTACGTTTTGGAACTATGCAACACGTACTTAAATTCAAATGTAGCACTTACATAGCATAGTCAGGTTTGCTACATGTAAAGCACTATAAGGCTCTATTTAGTGTAAAAACAAATACTAACGCTCATTTCACTACGAAACATTGCCTAAACTACTCGTATCAGTGTAACTGTAGATGGTAAAGTGGTTTGTTGGCTGAGATTGATGCACTTCCACTCAATGTCAAACATACAACAGTATATGCACATGTATGTTGTCATTGCTTGTAATGGGCACAAACTGCATATGAGTGCATACACTGACAATACAGCAATGAATACTGATCTAATGGTGACACGATATTAGAAATGCTCGACTCACAGCACAGATGTGTTTAGATTACGTTCTGGAACTATGCAACACGTACTTAAATTCAAATGTAGCACTTACATAGTATAGTCAGGTTTGCTACATGTAAAGCACTATAAGGCTCTATTTAGTGTAAAAACAAATACTAACGCTCATTTCACTACGAAACATTGCCTAAACTACTCGTATCAGTGTAACTGTAGATGGTAAAGTGGTTTGTTGGCTGAGATTGATGCACTTCCACTCAATGTCAAACATACAACAGTATATGCACATGTATGTTGTCATTGCTTGTAATGGGCACAAACTGCATATGAGTGCATACACTGACAATACAGCAATGAATACTGATCTAATGGTGACACGATATTAGAAATGCTCGATTCACAGCACAGATGTGTTTAGATTACGTTTTGGAACTATGCAACACGTACTTAAATTCAAATGTAGCACTTACATAGCATAGTCAGGTTCGCTACATGTAAAGCACTATAACGCTCTATTTAGTGTAATAACAAATACTAACGATCATTTCAATACGAAACATTGCCTAAACTACTCGTATCAGTGTAACTGTAGATGTTAAAGTGGTTTGGTGGCTGAGATTGATGCACTTCCACTCAATGTCAAACATACAACAGTATATGCACATGTACGTTGTCATTGCTTGTAATGGGCCTAAGCTGCATATGTGTGCATACACTGACAATACAGGAATGAATACAGATCTAATGGTGATACGATATTAGAAATGCTCGATTCACAGCACAGATGTGTTTAGATTACGTTTTGGAACTATGCAAGACGTACTTAAATTCAAATGTAGCACTTACATAGTATAGTCAGGTTTGCTACATGTAAAGCTTTATAAGGCTCTATTTAGTGTAAAAACAAATACTAACGCTCATTTCAATACGAAACATTGCATAAACTACTCGTATCGCTGTAACTGTAGATGTTAAAGTGGTTTGGTGGCTGAGATTGATGCAATTCCACTCAATGTCAAACATTCAACAGCATATGCACATGTATGTTGTTATTGCTTGTAATGGGCCTAAACTGCATATGTGTGCATACACTGACAATACAGTAATGAATACAGATCTAATGGTGACAAGATATTAGAAATGCTCGGTTCACAGCACAGATGTGTTTAGATTACGTTTTGGACCTATGCAACACGTACTTAAATTCAAATTTAGCAATTACATAGTATAATCAGGTTAGCTATATTTAAAGCACTATAAGACTCTATTTAGTGTAAAAACAAATACTAACGCTCATTTCAAAACGACACATTGCCTAAAGTACTCGTATCTGTGTAACTGTAGATGTTAAAAAGGTTTTGTGGCTGCGATTGATGCACTTCCACTCAATGTCAAAAATACAACAGTATATGCACATGTATGTTGTTATTGCTTGTAATGGGCCTAAACTGCATATGTGTGGATACACTGACAATACAGGAATGAATACTGATCTAATGGTGACACGATATTGGAAATGCTCGAGTCACATTACAGATGTGTTTAGATTACGTTTTGGAACTATGCAACACGTACTTAAATTCAAATGTAGCACTTTGATAGTATATTCAGGTTCCCTACATGTAAAGCACTATAAGGCTCTATTTAGTGTAATAACAAATTCTAACGCTCATTTCAATACGAAACATTGCCTAAACTACTCGTATCAGTGTGTCTGTAGATGTTAAAGTGGTTTGGTGGCTGAGATTGATGCACTTCCACTCAATGTCAAACATACAACAGAATATGCACATGTACGTTGTCATTGCTTGTAATGGGCCTAAACTGCATATGTGTGCATACACTGACAATACAGGAATGAATACAGATCTAATGGTGATACGATATTAGAAATGCTCGATTCACAGCACAGATGTGTTTAGATTACGTTTTGGAACTATACAACACGTACTTAAATTCAAATGTAGCACTTACATAGCATAGTCAGGTTTGCTACATGTAAAGCACTATAACGCTCTATTTAGTGTAAAAACAAATACTAACGCTCATGTCAATACGAAACATTGCCTAAACTACTCGTATCAATGTAACTGTAGATGGTAAAGTGGTTTGATGGCTGAGATTGATGCACTTCCACTCAATGTCAAACATACAACAGTATATGCTCATGTATGTTGTCATTGCTTGTAATGGGCACAAACTGCATATGAGTGCATACACTGACAATACAGCAATGAATACTGATCTAATGGTGACACGATATTAGAAATGCTCGATTCACAGCTCAGATGTGTTTAGATTACGTTTTGGAACTATGCAACACGTACTTAAATTCAAATGTAGCACTTACATAGTATAGTCAGGTTTGCTACATTTAAAGCACTATAAGACTCTATTTAGTGTAAAAACAAATACTAACGCTCATTTCAATACGAAACATTGCCTAAACTACTCGTATCAATGTAACTGTAGATGTTAAAGTGGTTTGGTGGCTGAGATTTATGCACTTCCACTCAATGTCAAACATACAACAGAATATGCACATGTACGTTGTCATTGCTTGTAATGGGCCTAAACTGCATATGTGTGCATACACTTACAATACAGGAATGAATACAGATCTAATGGTGATACGATATCAGAAATGCTCGATTCACAACACAGATGTGTTTAGATTACGTTGTGGAACTATGCAACACGTACTTAAATTCAAAAGTAGCACTTACATAGTATAGTCAGGTTTGCTACATTTAAAGCACTATAAGACTCTATTTAGTGTAAAAACAAATACTAACGCTCATTTCAATACGAAACATTGCCTAAACTACTCGTATCAGTGTAAGTGTAGATGGTAAAGTGGTTTGTTGGCTGAGATTGATGCACTTCCACTCAATGTCAAACATACAACAGTATATGCACATGTATGTTGTCATTGCTTGTAATGGGCACAAACTGCATATGAGTGCATACACTGACAATACAGCAATGAATACTGATCTAATGGTGACACGATATTAGAAATGCTCGATTCACAGCACAGATGTGTTTAGATTACGTTTTGGAACTATGCAACACGTACTTAAATTCAAATGTAGCACTTACATAGCATAGTCAGGTTTGCTACATGTAAAGCACTATAAGGCTCTATTTAGTGTAAAAACAAATACTAACGCTCATTTCACTACGAAACATTGCCTAAACTACTCGTATCAGTGTAACTGTAGATGGTAAAGTGGTTTGTTGGCTGAGATTGATGCACTTCCACTCAATGTCAAACATACAACAGTATATGCACATGTATGTTGTCATTGCTTGTAATGGGCACAAACTGCATATGAGTGCATACACTGACAATACAGCAATGAATACTGATCTAATGGTGACACGATATTAGAAATGCTCGATTCACAGCACAGATGTGTTTAGATTACGTTCTGGAACTATGCAACACGTACTTAAATTCAAATGTAGCACTTACATAGTATAGTCAGGTTTGCTACATGTAAAGCACTATAAGGCTCTATTTAGTGTAAAAACAAATACTAACGCTCATTTCACTACGAAACATTGCCTAAACTACTCGTATCAGTGTAACTGTAGATGGTAAAGTGGTTTGTTGGCTGAGATTGATGCACTTCCACTCAATGTCAAACATACAACAGTATATGCACATGTATGTTGTGATTGCTTGTAATGGGCACAAACTGCAAATGAGTGCATACACTGACAATACAGCAATGAATACTGATCTAATGGTGACACGATATTAGAAATGCTCGATTCACAGCACAGATGTGTTTAGATTACGTTTTGGAACTATGCAACACGTACTTAAATTCAAATGTAGCACTTACATAGCATAGTCAGGTTCGCTACATGTAAAGCACTATAACGCTCTATTTAGTGTAATAACAAATACTAACGATCATTTCAATACGAAACATTGCCTAAACTACTCGTATCAGTGTAACTGTAGATGTTAAAGTGGTTTGGTGGCTGAGATTGATGCACTTCCACTCAATGTCAAACATACAACAGTATATGCACATGTACGTTGTCATTGCTTGTAATGGGCCTAAGCTGCATATGTGTGCATACACTGACAATACAGGAATGAATACAGATCTAATGGTGATACGATATTAGAAATGCTCGATTCACAGCACAGATGTGTTTAGATTACGTTTTGGAACTATGCAAGACGTACTTAAATTCAAATGTAGCACTTACATAGTATAGTCAGGTTTGCTACATGTAAAGCTTTATAAGGCTCTATTTAGTGTAAAAACAAATACTAACGCTCATTTCAATACGAAACATTGCATAAACTACTCGTATCGCTGTAACTGTAGATGTTAAAGTGGTTTGGTGGCTGAGATTGATGCAATTCCACTCAATGTCAAACATTCAACAGCATATGCACATGTATGTTGTTATTGCTTGTAATGGGCCTAAACTGCATATGTGTGCATACACTGACAATACAGTAATGAATACAGATCTAATGGTGACAAGATATTAGAAATGCTCGGTTCACAGCACAGATGTGTTTAGATTACGTTTTGGACCTATGCAACACGTACTTAAATTCAAATTTAGCAATTACATAGTATAATCAGGTTAGCTATATTTAAAGCACTATAAGACTCTATTTAGTGTAAAAACAAATACTAACGCTCATTTCAAAACGACACATTGCCTAAAGTACTCGTATCTGTGTAACTGTAGATGTTAAAAAGGTTTTGTGGCTGCGATTGATGCACTTCCACTCAATGTCAAAAATACAACAGTATATGCACATGTATGTTGTTATTGCTTGTAATGGGCCTAAACTGCATATGTGTGGATACACTGACAATACAGGAATGAATACAGATCTAATGGTGATACGATATTAGAAATGCTCGATTCACAACACAGATGTGTTTAGATTACGTTGTGGAACTATGCAACACGTACTTAAATTCAAAAGTAGCACTTACATAGTATAGTCAGGTTTGCTACATTTAAAGCACTATAAGACTCTATTTAGTGTAAAAACAAATACTAACGCTCATTTCAATACGAAACATTGCCTAAACTACTCGTATCAGTGTAACTGTAGATGTTAAAGTGGTTTGGTGGCTGAGATTGATGCAATTCCACTCAATGTCAAACATTCAACAGCATTTGCACATGTATGTTGTTATTGCTTGTAATGGGCCTAAACTGCATATGTGTGCATACACTGACAATACAGGAATGAATACAGATCTAATGGTGACACGATATTAGAAATGCTCGATTCACAGCACAGATGTGGTTAGATTACGTTCTGGAACTATGCAACACGTACTTAAATTCAAATGTAGCACTTACATAGTATAGTCAGGTTTGCTACATGTAAAGCACTATAAGGCTCTATTTAGTGTAAAAACAAATACTAACGCTCATTTCACTACGAAACATTGCCTAAACTACTCGTATCAGTGTAAGTGTAGATGGTAAAGTGGTTTGTTGGCTGAGATTGATGCACTTCCACTCAATGTCAAACATACAACAGTATATGCACATGTATGTTGTCATTGCTTGTAATGGGCACAAACTGCATATGAGTGCATACACTGACAATACAGCAATGAATACTGATCTAATGGTGACACGATATTAGAAATGCTCGATTCACAGCACAGATGTGTTTAGATTACGTTTTGGAACTATGCAACACGTACTTAAATTCAAATGTAGCACTTACATAGCATAGTCAGGTTCGCTACATGTAAAGCACTATAACGCTCTATTTAGTGTAATAACAAATACTAACGCTCATTTCAATAGGAAACATTGCCTAAACTACTCGTATCAGTGTAACTGTAGATGTTAAAGTGGTTTGGTGGCTGAGATTGATGCACTTCCACTCAATGTCAAACATACAACAGTATATGCACATGTACGTTGTCATTGCTTGTAATGGGCCTAAACTGCATATGTGTGCATACACTGACAATACAGGAATGAATACAGATCTAATGGTGACACGATATTAGAAATGCTCGATTCACAGCACAGATGTGTTTAGATTACGTTTTGGAACTATGCAACACGTACTTAAATTCAAATGTAGCACTTACATAGTATAGTCAGGTTTGCTACATGTAAAGCTTTATAAGGCTCTATTTAGTGTAAAAACAAATACTAACGCTCATTTCAATACGAAACATTGCATAAACTACTCGTATCGGTGTAACTGTAGATGTTAAAGTGGTTTGGTGGCTGAGATTGATGCACTTCCACTCAATGTCAAACATACAACAGTATATGCACATGTATGTTGTCATTGCTTGTAATGGGCACAAACTGCATATGAGTGGATACACTGACAATACAGGAATGAATACTGATCTAATGGTGACACGATATTACAAATGCTCGAGTCACAGCACAGATGTGTTTAGATTACGTTTTGGACCTATGCAACACGTACTTAAATTCAAATGTAGCACTTACATAGTATAGTCAGGTTTGCTACATGTAAAGCACTATAACGCTCTATTTAGTGTAAAAACAAATACTAACGCTCATTTCAATACGAAACATTGCCTAAACTACTCGTATCAGTGTAACTGTAGATGGTAAAGTGGTTTGTTGGCTGAGATTGATGCAATTCCACTCAATGTCAAACATTCAACAGTATATGCACATGTATGTTGTCATTGCTTGTAATGGGCCTAAACTGCATATGTGTGCATACACTGACAATACAGGAATGAATACAGATCTAATGGTGACACGATATTGGAAATGCTCGAGTCACAGCACAGATGTGTTTAGATTACGTTTTGGAACTATGCAACACGTACTTAAATTCAAATGTAGCACTTACATAGTATAGTCAGGTTTGCTACATGTAAAGCATTATAAGGCTCTATTTAGTGTAAAAACAAATACTAACGCTCATTTCAATACGAAACATTGCCTAAACTACTCGTATCAGAGTAACTGTAGATGTTAAAGTGGTTTGGTGGCTGAGATTTATGCACTTCCACTCAATGTCAAACATACAACAGTATATGCACATGTATGTTTTTATAGCTTGTAATGGGCCTAAACTGCATATGTGTGGATACACTGACAATACAGGAATGAATACTGATCTAATGGTGACACGATATTAGAAATGCTCGAGTCACAGCACAGATGTGTTTAGATTACGTTTTGGACCTATGCAACACGTACTTAAATTCAAATGTAGCACTTACATAGTATAGTCAGGTTTGCTACATGTAAAGCACTATAAGACTCTATTTAGTGTAAAAACAAATACTAACGCTCATTTCAATACGAAACATTGCCTAAACTACTCGTATCAGTGTAACTGTAGATGTTAAAGTGGTTTGGTGGCTGAGATTGATGCAATTCCAATCAATGTCAAACATTCAACAGCATTTGCACATGTATGTTGTTATTGCTTGTAATGGGCCTAAACTGCATATGTGTGCATACACTGACAATACAGGAATGACTACAGATCTAATGGTGACACGATATTAGAAATGCTCGATTCACAGCACAGATGTGTTTAGATTACGTGTTGGAACTATGCAACACGTACTTAAAGTCAAATGTAGCACTTACATAGTATAGTCAGGTTTGCTACATGTAAAGCACTATAAGGCTCTATTTAGTGTAAAAACAAATACTAACGCTCATTTCACTACGAAACATTGCCTAAACTACTCGTATCAGTGTAACTGTAGATGGTAAAGTGGTTTGTTGGCTGAGATTGATGCACTTCCACTCAATGTCAAACATACAACAGTATATGCACATGTATGTTGTCATTGCTTGTAATGGGCACAAACTGCATATGAGTGCATACACTGACAATACAGCAATGAATACTGATCTAATGGTGACACGATATTAGAAATGCTCGATTCACAGCACAGATGTGTTTAGATTACGTTGTGGAACTATGCAACACGTACTTAAATTCAAAAGTAGCACTTACATAGTATAGTCAGGTTTGCTACATTTAAAGCACTATAAGACTCTATTTAGTGTAAAAACAAATACTAACGCTCATTTCAATACGAAACATTGCCTAAACTACTCGTATCAGTGTAACTGTAGATGTTAAAGTGGTTTGGTGGCTGAGATTGATGCAATTCCACTCAATGTCAAACATTCAACAGCATTTGCACATGTATGTTGTTATTGCTTGTAATGGGCCTAAACTGCATATGTGTGCATACACTGACAATACAGGAATGAATACAGATCTAATGGTGACACGATATTAGAAATGCTCGATTCACAGCACAGATGTGGTTAGATTACGTTCTGGAACTATGCAACACGTACTTAAATTCAAATGTAGCACTTACATAGTATAGTCAGGTTTGCTACATGTAAAGCACTATAAGGCTCTATTTAGTGTAAAAACAAATACTAACGCTCATTTCACTACGAAACATTGCCTAAACTACTCGTATCAGTGTAAGTGTAGATGGTAAAGTGGTTTGTTGGCTGAGATTGATGCACTTCCACTCAATGTCAAACATACAACAGTATATGCACATGTATGTTGTCATTGCTTGTAATGGGCACAAACTGCATATGAGTGCATACACTGACAATACAGCAATGAATACTGATCTAATGGTGACACGATATTAGAAATGCTCGATTCACAGCACAGATGTGTTTAGATTACGTTTTGGAACTATGCAACACGTACTTAAATTCAAATGTAGCACTTACATAGCATAGTCAGGTTCGCTACATGTAAAGCACTATAACGCTCTATTTAGCGTAATAACAAATACTAACGCTCATTTCAATAGGAAACATTGCCTAAACTACTCGTATCAGTGTAACTGTAGATGGTAAAGTGGTTTGTTGGCTGAGATTGATGCAATTCCACTCAATGTCAAACATTCAACAGCATTTGCACATGTATGTTGTTATTGCTTGTAATGGGCCTAAACTGCATATGTGTGCATACACTGACAATACAGGAATGACTACAGATCTAATGGTGACACGATATTAGAAATGCTCGATTCACAGCACAGATGTGTTTAGATTACGTGTTGGAACTATGCAACACGTACTTAAAGTCAAATGTAGCACTTACATAGTATAGTCAGGTTTGCTACATGTAAAGCACTATAAGGCTCTATTTAGTGTAAAAACAAATACTAACGCTCATTTCACTACGAAACATTGCCTAAACTACTCGTATCAGTGTAACTGTAGATGGTAAAGTGGTTTGTTGGCTGAGATTGATGCACTTCCACTCAATGTCAAACATACAACAGTATATGCACATGTATGTTGTCATTGCTTGTAATGGGCACAAACTGCATATGAGTGCATACACTGACAATACAGCAATGAATACTGATCTAATGGTGACACTATATTAGAAATGCTCGATTCACAGCACAGATGTGTTTAGATTACGTTGTGGAACTATGCAACACTTACTTAAATTCAAAAGTAGCACTTACATAGTATAGTCAGGTTTGCTACATTTAAAGCACTATAAGACTCTATTTAGTGTAAAAACAAATACTAACGCTCATTTCAATACGAAACATTGCCTAAACTACTCGTATCAGTGTAACTGTAGATGTTAAAGTGGTTTGGTGGCTGAGATTGATGCAATTCCACTCAATGTCAAACATTCAACAGCATTTGCACATGTATGTTGTTATTGCTTGTAATGGGCCTAAACTGCATATGTGTGCATACACTGACAATACAGGAATGAATACAGATCTAATGGTGACACGATATTAGAAATGCTCGATTCACAGCACAGATGTGGTTAGATTACGTTCTGGAACTATGCAACACGTACTTAAATTCAAATGTAGCACTTACATAGTATAGTCAGGTTTGCTACATGTAAAGCACTATAAGGCTCTATTTAGTGTAAAAACAAATACTAACGCTCATTTCACTACGAAACATTGCCTAAACTACTCGTATCAGTGTAAGTGTAGATGGTAAAGTGGTTTGTTGGCTGAGATTGATGCACTTCCACTCAATGTCAAACATACAACAGTATATGCACATGTATGTTGTCATTGCTTGTAATGGGCACAAACTGCATATGAGTGCATACACTGACAATACAGCAATGAATACTGATCTAATGGTGACACGATATTAGAAATGCTCGATTCACAGCACAGATGTGTTTAGATTACGTTTTGGAACTATGCAACACGTACTTAAATTCAAATGTAGCACTTACATAGCATAGTCAGGTTCGCTACATGTAAAGCACTATAACGCTCTATTTAGTGTAATAACAAATACTAACGCTCATTTCAATAGGAAACATTGCCTAAACTACTCGTATCAGTGTAACTGTAGATGTTAAAGTGGTTTGGTGGCTGAGATTGATGCACTTCCACTCAATGTCAAACATACAACAGTATATGCACATGTACGTTGTCATTGCTTGTAATGGGCCTAAACTGCATATGTGTGCATACACTGACAATACAGGAATGAATACAGATCTAATGGTGATACGATATTAGAAATGCTCCATTCACAGCACAGATGTGTTTAGATTACGTTTTGGAACTATGCAACACGTACTTAAATTCAAATGTAGCACTTACATAGTATAGTCAGGTTTGCTACATGTAAAGCTTTATAAGGCTCTATTTAGTGTAAAAACAAATACTAACGCTCATTTCAATACGAAACATTGCCTAAACTACTCGTATCAGAGTAACTGTAGATGTTAAAGTGGTTTGGTGGCTGAGATTTATGCACTTCCACTCAATGTCAAACATACAACAGTATATGCACATGTATGTTTTTATAGCTTGTAATGGGCCTAAACTGCATATGTGTGGATACACTGACAATACAGGAATGAATACTGATCTAATGGTGACACGATATTAGAAATGCTCGAGTCACAGCACAGATGTGTTTAGATTACGTTTTGGACCTATGCAACACGTACTTAAATTCAAATGTAGCACTTACATAGTATAGTCAGGTTTGCTACATGTAAAGCACTATAAGACTCTATTTAGTGTAAAAACAAATACTAACGCTCATTTCAATACGAAACATTGCCTAAACTACTCGTATCAGTGTAACTGTAGATGTTAAAGTGGTTTGGTGGCTGAGATTGATGCAATTCCAATCAATGTCAAACATTCAACAGCATTTGCACATGTATGTTGTTATTGCTTGTAATGGGCCTAAACTGCATATGTGTGCATACACTGACAATACAGGAATGACTACAGATCTAATGGTGACACGATATTAGAAATGCTCGATTCACAGCACAGATGTGTTTAGATTACGTGTTGGAACTATGCAACACGTACTTAAAGTCAAATGTAGCACTTACATAGTATAGTCAGGTTTGCTACATGTAAAGCACTATAAGGCTCTATTTAGTGTAAAAACAAATACTAACGCTCATTTCACTACGAAACATTGCCTAAACTACTCGTATCAGTGTAACTGTAGATGGTAAAGTGGTTTGTTGGCTGAGATTGATGCACTTCCACTCAATGTCAAACATACAACAGTATATGCACATGTATGTTGTCATTGCTTGTAATGGGCACAAACTGCATATGAGTGCATACACTGACAATACAGCAATGAATACTGATCTAATGGTGACACGATATTAGAAATGCTCGATTCACAGCACAGATGTGTTTAGATTACGTTTTGGAACTATGCAACACGTACTTAAATTCAAATGTAGCACTTACATAGCATAGTCAGGTTTGCTACATGTAAAGCACTATAAGACTCTATTTAGTGTAAAAACAAATACTAACGCTCATTTCAATACGAAACATTGCCTAAACTACTTGTAGCAGTGTAACTGTAGATGTTAAAGTGGGTTGGTGGCTGAGATTGATGCATTTCCACTCAATGTCAAACATACAACAGTATATGCACATGTATGTTGTCGTTGCTTGTAATGGGCACAAACTGCATATGAGTGCATACACTGACAATACAGCAATGAATACTGATCTAATGGTGACACGATATTAGAAATGCTCGATTCACAGCACAGATGTGTTTAGATTACGTTTTGGAACTATGCAACACGTACTTAAATTCAAATGTAGCACTTACATAGTATAGTCAGGTTTGCTACATATAAAGCACTATAAGGCTCTATTTAGTGTAAAAACAAATGCAAACGCTCATTTCAATACGAAACATTGCCTAAACTACTTGTATCAGTGTAACTGTAGATGTTAAAGTGGGTTGGTGGCTGAGATTGATGCATTTCCACTCAATGTCAAACATACAACAGTATATGCACATGTATGTTGTCATTGCTTGTAATGGGCCTAAACTGCATATGTGTGCATACACTGACAATACAGGAATGAATACAGATCTAATGGTGACACGATATTAGAAATGCTCGAGTCACAGCACAGATGTGTTTAGATTACGTTTTGGACCTATGCAACACGTACTTAAATTCAAATGTAGCACTTACATAGTATAGTCAGGTTTGCTACATGTAAAGCACTATAGCACTCTATTTAGTGTAAAAACAAATACTAACGCTCATTTCAATACGAAACATTGCCTAAACTACTCGTATCAGTGTAACTGTAGATGGTAAAGTGGTTTGTTGGCTGAGATTGATGCACTTCCACTCAATGTCAAACATACAACAGTATATGCACATGTATGTTGTCATTGCTTGTAAAGGGCACAAACTGCATATGAGTGCATACACTGACAATACAGCAATGAATACTGATCTAATGGTGACACGATATTAGAAATGCTCGATTCACAGCACAGATGTGTTTAGATTACGTTTTGGAACTATGCAACACGTACTTAAATTCAAATGTAGCACTTACATAGCATAGTCAGGTTTGCTACATGTAAAGCATTATAAGGCTCTATTTAGTGTAAAAACAAATACTAACGCTCATTTCAATACGAAACATTGCCTAAACTACTCGTATCAATGTAACTGTAGATGTTAAAGTGGTTTGGTGGCTGAGATTTATGCACTTTCACTCAATGTCAAACATACAACAGTATATGCACATGTATGTTGTTATAGCATGTAATGGGCCTAAACTGCATATGTGTGGATACACTGACAATACAGGAATGAATACTGATCTAATGGTGACACGATATTAGAAATGCTCGAGTCACAGCACAGATGTGTTTAGATTACGTTTTGGACCTATGCAACACGTACTTAAATTCAAATGTAGCACTTACATAGTATAGTCAGGTTTGCTACATGTAAAGCACTATAACGCTCTATTTAGTGTAAAAACAAATACTAACGCTCATTTCAATACGAAACATTGCCTTAACTACTCGTATCAGTGTAACTGTAGATGTTAAAGTGGTTTGGTGGCTGAGATTGATGCAATTCCACTCAATGTCAAACATTCAACAGCATTTGCACATGTATGTTGTTATTGCTTGTAATGGGCCTATTCTGCATATGTGTGCATACACTGACAATACAGGAATGAATACTGATCTAATGGTGACACGATATTAGAAATGCTCGAGTCACAGCACAGATGTGTTTAGATTACGTTTTGGACCTATGCAACACGTACTTAAATTCAAATGTAGCACTTACATAGTATAGTCAGGTTTGCTACATGTAAAGCACTATAACGCTCTATTTAGTGTAAAAACAAATACTAACGCTCATTTCAATACGAAACATTGCCTAAACTACTCGTATCAGTGTAACTGTAGATGTTAAAGTGGTTTGGTGGCTGAGATTGATGCAATTCCACTCAATGTCAAACATTCAACAGCATTTGCACATGTATGTTGTTATTGCTTGTAATGGGCCTAAACTGCATATGTGTGCATACACTGACAATACAGGACTGAATACAGATCTAATGGTGACACGATATTAGAAATGCTCGATTCACAGCACAGATTTGTTTAGATTACGTTTTGGAACTATGCAACACGTACTTAAAGTCAAATGTAGCACTTAGATAGTATAGTCAAGTTTGCTACATGTAAAGCACTATAAGGCACTTGTTAGTGTAAAAACAAATACTAACGCTCATTTCAATACGAAACATTGCCTAAACTACTTGTATCAGTGTAACTGTAGATGGTAAAGTGGTTTGTTGGCTGAGATTGATGCACTTCCACTCAATGTCAAACATACAACAGTATATGCACATGTATGTTGTCATTGCTTGTAATGGGCACAAACTGCATATGAGTGCATACACTGACAATACAGCAATGAATACTGATCTAATGGTGACACGATATTAGAAATGCTCGATTCACAGCACAGATGTGTTTAGATTACGTTTTGGAACTATGCAACACGTACTTCAATTCAAATGTAGCACTTACATAGCATAATCAGGTTTGCTACATTTAAAGCACTATAAGACTCTATTTAGTGTAAAAACATATACTAACGCTCATTTCAATACGAAACATTGCCTAAACTACTCGTATCAGTGTAACTGTAGATGGTAAAGTGGTTTGTTGGCTGAGATTGATGCACTTCCACTCAATGTCAAACATACAACAGTATATGCACATGTATGTTGTCATTGCTTGTAATGGGCACAAACTGCATATGAGTGCATACACTGACAATACAGCAATGAATACTGATCTAATGGTGACACGATATTAGAAATGCTCGATTCACAGCACAGATGTGTTTAGATTACGTTTTGGAACTATGCAACACGTACTTAAATTCAAATGTAGCACTTACATAGCATAGTCAGGTTTGCTACATGTAAAGCACTATAAAGCTCTATTTAGTGTAAAAACAAATGCAAACGCTCATTTCAAAACGACACATTGCCTAAACTACTCGTATCTGTGTAACTGTAGATGTTTAAAAGGTTTTGTGGCTGCGATTGATGCACTTCCACTCAATGTCAAACATACAACAGTATATGCACATGTATGTTGTTATTGCTTGTAATGGGCCTAAACTGCATATGTGTGGATACACTGACAATACAGGAATGAATACTGATCTAATGGTGACACGATATTGGAAATGCTCGATTCACAGCACAGATGTGTTTAGATTACGTTTTGGACCTATGCAACACGTACTTAAATTCAAATGTAGCACTTACATAGTATAGTCAGGTTTGCTACATGTAAAGCATTATAAGGCTCTATTTAGTGTAAAAACAAATACTAACGCTCATTTCAATACGAAACATTGCCTAAACTACTCGTATCAATGCAACTGTAGATGTTAAAGTGGTTTGGTGGCTGAGATTTATGCACTTCCACTCAATGTCAAACATACAACAGTATATGCACATGTATGTTGTTATAGCTTGTAATGGGCCTAAACTGCATATGTGTGGATACACTGACAATACAGGAATGAATACTGATCTAATGGTGACACGATATTAGAAATGCTCGATTCACAGCACAGATGTGTTTAGATTACGTTTTGGACCTATGCAACACGTACTTAAATTCAAATGTAGCACTTACATAGTATAGTCAGGTTTGCTACATGTAAAGCATTATAAGGCTCTATTTAGTGTAACAACAAATACTAACACTCATTTCAATACGAAACATTGCCTAAACTACTCGTATCAATGTAACTGTAGATGTTAAAGTGGTTTGGTGGCTGAGATTTATGCACTTCCACTCAATGTCAAACATACAACAGTATATGCACATGTATGTTGTTATAGCATGTAATGGGCCTAAACTGCATATGTGTGCATACACTGACAATACAGGAATGAATACTGATCTAATGGTGACACGATATTAGAAATGCTCGAGTCACAGCACAGATGGGTTTAGATTACGTTTTGGACCTATGCAACACGTACTTAAATTCAAATGTAGCACTTACATAGTATAGTCAGGTTTGCTACATGTAAAGCACTATAACGCTCTATTTAGTGTAAAAACAAATACTAACGCTCATTTCAATACGAAACATTGCCTAAACTACTCGTATCAGTGTAACTGTAGATGTTAAAGTGGTTTGGTGGCTGAGATTGATGCAATTCCACTCAATGTCAAACATTCAACAGCATTTGCGCATGTATGTTGTTATTGCTTGTAATGGGCCTAAACTGCATATGTGTGCATACACTGACAATACAGGAATGAATACAGATCTAATGGTGACACGATATTAGAAATGCTCGATTCACAGCACAGATGTGTTTAGATTACATTCTGGAATTATGCAACACGTACTTAAATTCAAATGTAGCACTTACATAGTATAGTCAGGTTTGCTACATGTAAAGCACTATAAGGCTCTATTTAGTGTAAAAACAAATACTAACGCTCATTTCACTACGAAACATTGCCTAAACTACTCGTATCAGTGTAACTGTAGATGGTAAAGTGGTTTGTTGGCTGAGATTGATGCACTTCCACTCAATGTCAAACATACAACAGTATATGCACATGTATGTTGTCATTGCTTGTAATGGGCACAAACTGCATATGAGTGCATACACTGACAATACAGCAATGAATACTGATCTAATGGTGACACGATATTAGAAATGCTCGATTCACAGCACAGATGTGTTTAGATTACGTTTTGGAACTATGCAACACGTACTTCAATTCAAATGTAGCACTTACATAGCATAGTCAGGTTTGCTACATTTAAAGCATTATAAGACTGTATTTATTGTAAAAACATATACTAACGCTCATTTCAATACGAAACATTGCCTGAACTACTCGTATCAGTGTAACTGTAGATGGTAAAGTGGTTTGTTGGCTGAGATTGATGCACTTCCACTCAATGTCAAACATACAACAGTATATGCACATGTATGTTGTCATTGCTTGTAATGGGCACAAACTGCATATGAGTGCATACACTGACAATACAGCAATGAATACTGATCTAATGGTGACACGATATTAGAAATGCTCGATTCACAGCACAGATGTGTTTAGATTACGTTCTGGAACTATGCAACACGTACTTAAATTCAAATGTAGCACTTACATAGCATAGTCAGGTTTGCTACATGTAAAGCACTATAAGGCTCTATTTAGTGTAAAAACAAATACTAACGCTCATTTCAATACGAAACATTGCCTAAACTACTCGTATCAGTGTAACTGTAGATGGCAAAGTGGTTTGTTGGCTGAGATTGATGCACTTCCACTCAATGTCAAACATACAACAGTATATGCACATGTATGTTGTCATTGCTTGTAATGGGCACAAACTGCATATGAGTGCATACACTGACAATACAGCAATGAATACTGATCTAATGGTGACACGATATTAGAAATGCTCGATTCACAGCACAGATGTGTTTAGATTACGTTTTGGAACTATGCAACACGTACTTAAATTCAAATGTAGCACTTACATAGCATAGTCAGGTGTGCTACATGTAAAGCACTATAAGGCTCTATTTAGTGTAAAAACAAATGCAAACGCTCATTTCAATACGAAACATTGCCTAAACTACTTGTATCAGTGTAACTGTAGATGTTAAAGTGGGTTGGTGGCTGAGATTGTTGCATTTCCACTCAATGTCAAACATACAACAGTATATGCACATGTATGTTGTCATTGCTTGTAATGGGCCTAAACTGCATATGTGTGCATACACTGACAATACAGGAATGAATACAGATCTAATGGTGACACGATATTAGAAATGCTCGATTCACAGCACAGATGTGTTTAGATTACGTTTTGGACCTATGCAACACGTACTTACATTCAAATTCAGCACTTACATAGTATAATCAGGTTAGCTACATTTAAAGCACTATAAGACTCTATTTAGTGTAAAAACAAATACTAACGCTCATTTCAAAACGACACATTGCCTAAACTACTCGTATCTGTGTAACTGTAGATGTTAAAAAGGTTTTGTGGCTGCGATTGATGCACTTCCACTCAATGTCAAACATACAACAGTATATGCACATGTATGTTGTTATTGCTTGTAATGGGCCTAAACTGCATATGTGTGGATACACTGACAATACAGGAATGAATACTGATCTAATGGTGACACGATATTAGAAATGCTCGAGTCACAGCACAGATGTGTTTAGATTACGTTTTGGACCTATGCAACACGTACTTAAATTCAAATGTAGCACTTACATAGTATAGTCAGGTTTGCTACATGTAAAGCACTATAACGCTCTATTTAGTGTAAAAACAAATACTAACGATCATTTCAATACGAAACATTGCCTAAACTACTCGTATCAGTGTAACTGTAGATGTTAAAGTGGTTTGGTGGCTGAGATTGATGCAATTCCACTCAATGTCAAAGATTCAACAGCATTTGCACATGTATGTTGTTATTGCTAGTAATGGGCCTAAACTGCAAATGTGTGCATACACTGACAATACAGGAATGAATACTGATCTAATGGTGACACGATATTAGAAATGCTCGATTCACAGCACAGATGTGTTTAGATTACGTTCTGGAACTATGCAACACGTACTTAAATTCAAATGTAGCACTTACATAGTATAGTCAGGTTTGCTACATGTAAAGCACTATAACGCTCTATTTAGTGTAAAAACAAATACTAACGATCATTTCAATACGAAACATTGCCTAAACTACTCGTATCAGTGTAACTGTAGATGGTAAAGTGGTTTGTTGGCTGAGATTGATGCAATTCCACTCAATGTCAAACATTCAACAGCATTTGCACATGTATGTTGTTATTGCTTGTAATGGGCCTAAACTGCATATGTGTGCATACACTGACAATACAGGAATGACTACAGATCTAATGGTGACACGATATTAGAAATGCTCGATTCACAGCACAGATGTGTTTAGATTACGTGTTGGAACTATGCAACACGTACTTAAAGTCAAATGTAGCACTTACATAGTATAGTCAGGTTTGCTACATGTAAAGCACTATAAGGCTCTATTTAGTGTAAAAACAAATACTAACGCTCATTTCACTACGAAACATTGCCTAAACTACTCGTATCAGTGTAACTGTAGATGGTAAAGTGGTTTGGTGGCTGAGATTTATGCACTTCCACTCAATGTCAAACATACAACAGTATATGCACATGTATGTTGTTATAGCTTGTAATGGGCCTAAACTGCATATGTGTGGATACACTGACAATACAGGAATGAATATTGATCTAATGGTGACACGATATTAGAAATGCACGAGTCACAGCACAGATGTGTTTAGATTACGTTTTGGACCTATGCAACACGTACTTAAATTCAAATGTAGCACTTACATAGTATAGTCAGGTTTGCTACATGTAAAGCACTATAACGCTCTATTTAGTGTAAAAACAAATACTAACGATCATTTCAATACGAAACATTGCCTAAACTACTCGTATCAGTGTAACTGTAGATGGTAAAGTGGTTTGGTGGCTGAGATTGATGCATTTCCACTCAATGTCAAACATACAACAGTATATGCACATGTATGTTGTTATAGCTTGTAATGGGCCTAAACTGCATATGTGTGGATACACTGACAATACAGGAATGAATACTGATCTAATGGTGACACGATATTGGAAATGCTCGAGTCACAGCACAGATATGTGTTTAGATTACGTTTTGGACCTATGCAACACGTACTTAAATTCAAATGTAGCACTTACATAGCATAGTCAGGTTTGCTACATGTAAAGCACTATAAGGCTCTATTTAGTGTAAAAACAAATGCAAACGCTCATTTCAATACGAAACATTGCCTAAACTACTTGTATCAGTGTAACTGTAGATGTTAAAGTGGGTTGGTGGCTGAGATTGATGCATTTCCACTCAATGTCAAACATACAACAGTATATGCACATGTATGTTGTCATTGCTTGTAATGGGCCTAAACTGCATATGTGTGCATACACTGACAATACAGGAATGAATACAGATCTAATGGTGACACGATATTAGAAATGCTCGATTCACAGCACAGATGTGTTTAGATTACGTTTTGGACCTATGCAACACGTACTTACATTCAAATTCAGCACTTACATAGTATAATCAGGTTAGCTACATTTAAAGCACTATAAGACTCTATTTAGTGTAAAAACAAATACTAACGCTCATTTCAAAACGACACATTGCCTAAAGTACTCGTATCTGTGTAACTGTAGATGTTAAAAAGGTTTTGTGGCTGCGATTGATGCACTTCCACTCAATGTCAAACATACAACAGTATATGCACATGTATGTTGTTATTGCTTGTAATGGGCCTAAACTGCATATGTGTGGATACACTGACAATACAGGAATGAATACTGATCTAATGGTGACACGATATTGGAAATGCTCGAGTCACAGCACAGATGTGTTTAGATTACGTTTTGGACCTATGCAACACGTACTTAAATTCAAATGTAGCACTTACATAGTATAGTCAGGTTTGCTACATGTAAAGCATTATAAGGCTCTATTTAGTGTAAAAACAAATACTAACGCTCATTTCAATACGAAACATTGCCTAAACTACTCGTATCAATGTAACTGTAGATGTTAAAGTGGTTTGGTGGCTGAGATTTATGCACTTCCACTCAATGTCAAACATACAACAGTATATGCACATGTATGTTGTTATAGCTTGTAATGGGCCTAAACTGCATATGTGTGCATACACTGACAATACAGGAATGAATACAGATCTAATGGTGACACGATATTGGAAATGCTCGAGTCACAGCACAGATGTGTGTAGATTACATTTTGGACCTATGCAACACGTACTTAAATTCAAATGTAGCACTTACATAGTATAGTCAGGTTTGCTACATGTAAAGCACTATAAGGCTCTATTTAGTGTAAAAACAAATACTAACGCTCATTTCACTACGAAACATTGCCTAAACTACTCGTATCAGTGTAACTGTAGATGGTAAAGTGGTTTGTTGGCTGAGATTGATGCACTTCCACTCAATGTCAAACATACAACAGTATATGCACATGTATGTTGTCATTGCTTGTAATGGGCACAAACTGCATATGAGTGCATACACTGACAATACAGGAATGAATACAGATCTAATGGTGATACGATATCAGAAATACTCGATTCACAACACAGATGTGTTTAGATTACGTTTTGGAACTATGCAACACGTACTTAAATTCAAATGTAGCACTTACATAGTATAGTCAGGTTTGCTACATTTAAAGCACTATAAGACTCTATTTAGTGTAAACACAAATACTAACGCTCATTTCAATACGAAACATTGCCTAAACTACTCGTATCAGTGTAACTGTAGATGTTAAAGTGGTTTGGTGGCTGAGATTGATGCAATTCCACTCAATGTCAAACATTCAACAGCATTTGCACATGTATGTTGTTATTGCTTGTAATGGGCCTAAACTGCATATGTGTGCATACACTGACAATACAGGAATGAATACAGATCTAATGGTGACACGATATTAGAAATGCTCGATTCACAGCACAGATGTGTTTAGATTACGTTCTGCAACTATGCAACACGTACTTAAATTCAAATGTAGCACTTACATAGTATAGTCAGGTTTGCTACATGTAAAGCACTATAAGGCTCTATTTAGTGTAAAAACAAATACTAACGATCATTTCAATACGAAACATTGCCTAAACTACTCGTATCAGTGTAACTGTAGATGGTAAAGTGGTTTGGTGGCTGAGATTGATGCATTTCCACTCAATGTCAAACATACAACAGTATATGCACATGTATGTTGTCATTGCTTGTAATGGGCCTAAACTGCATATGTGTGCATACACTGACAATACAGGAATGAATACAGATCTAATGGTGACACGATATTAGAAATGCTCGAGTCACAGCACAGATGTGTTTAGATTACATTTTGGACCTATGCAACACGTACTTAAATTCAAATGTAGCACTTACATAGTATAGTCAGGTTTGCTACATGTAAAGCACTATAAGGCTCTATTTAGTGTAAAAACAAATACTAACGCTCATTTCAATACGAAACATTGCCTAAACTACTTGTATCAGTGTAACTGTAGATGTTAAAGTGGGTTGGTGGCTGAGATTGATGCATTTTTATTCAATGTCAAACATACAACAGTATATGCACATGTATGTTGTCATTGCTTGTAATGGGCCTAAACTGCATATGTGTGCATACACTGACAATACAGGAATGAATACAGATCTAATGGTGACACGATATTAGAAATGCTCGAGTCACAGCACAGATGTGTTTAGATTACATTTTGGACCTATGCAACACATACTTAAATTCAAATGTAGCACTTACATAGTATAGTCAGGTTTGCTACATGTAAAGCACTATAAGGCTCTATTTAGTGTAAAAACAAATACTAACGCTCATTTCAATACGAAACATTGCCTAAACTACTCGTATCAGTGTAACTGTAGATGGTAAAGTGGTTTGTTGGCTGAGATTGATGCACTTCCACTCAATGTCAAACATACAACAGTATATGCACATGTATGTTGTCATTGCTTGTAATGGGCACAAACTGCATATGAGTGCATACACTGACAATACAGCAATGAATACTGATCTAATGGTGACACGATATTAGAAATGCTCGATTCACAGCACAGATGTGTTTAGATTACGTTTTGGAACTATGCAACACGTACTTAAATTCAAATGTAGCACTTACATAGCATAGTCAGGTTTGCTACATGTAAAGCACTATAAGGCTCTATTTAGTGTAAAAACAAATACTAACGCTCATTTCAATACGAAACATTGCCTAAACTACTCGTATCAGTGTAACTGTAGATGTTAAAGTGGTTTGGTGGCTGAGATTGAAGCAATTCCACTCAATGTCAAAGATTCAACAGCATTTGCACATGTATGTTGTTATTGCTTGTAATGGGCCTAAACTGCAAATGTGTACATACACTGACCATACAGGAATGAATACAGATCTAATGGTGACACGATATTAGAAATGCTCGATTCACAGCACAGATGTGTTTAGATTACGTTCTGGAACTATGCAACAAGTACTTAAATTCAAATGTAGCACTTACATAGTATAGTCAGGTTTGCTACATGTAAAGCACTATAAGGCTCTATTTAGTGTAAAAACAAATACTAACGCTCATTTCAATACGAAACATTGCCTAAACTACTCGTATCAGTGTAACTGTAGATGGTAAAGTGGTTTGGTGGCTGAGATTGATGCACTTCCACTCAATGTCAAACATACAACAGTATATGCACATGTATGTTGTCATTGCTTGTAATGGGCACAAACTGCATATGAGTGCATACACTTACAATACAGGAATGAATACTAATCTAATGGTGACACGATATTAGAAATGCTCGAGTCACAGCACAGATGTGTTTAGATTACGTTTTGGAACTATGCAACACGTACTTAAATTCAAATGTAGCACTTACATAGCATAGTCAGGTTAGCTACATTTAAAGCACTATAAGACTCTATTTAGTGTAAAAACAAATACTAACGCTCATTTCAAAACGACACATTGCCTAAACTACTCGTATCTGTGTAACTGTAGATGTTAAAAAGGTTTTGTGGCTGCGATTGATGCACTTCCACTCAATGTCAAACATACAACAGTATATGCACATGTATGTTGTTATTGCTTGTAATGGGCCTAAACTGCATATGTGTGGATACACTGACAATACAGGAATGAATACTGATCTAATGGTGACACGATATTGGAAATGCTCGAGTCACAGCACAGATGTGTTTAGATTACGTTTTGGACCTATGCAACACGTACTTAAATTCAAATGTAGCACTTACATAGTATAGTCAGGTTTGCTACATGTAAAGCATTATAAGGCTCTATTTAGTGTAAAAACAAATACTAACGCTCATTTCAATACGAAACATTGCCTAAACTACTCGTATCAATGTAACTGTAGATGTTAAAGTGGTTTGGTGGCTGAGATTTATGCACTTCCACTCAATGTCAAACATACAACAGTATATGCACATGTATGTTGTTATAGCTTGTAATGGGCCTAAACTGCATATGTGTGGATACACTGACAATACAGGAATGAATACTGATCTAATGGTGACACGATATTAGAAATGCTCGAGTCACAGCACAGATGTGTTTAGATTACGTTTTGGACCTATGCAACACGTACTTAAATTCAAATGTAGCACTTACATAGTATAGTCAGGTTTGCTACATGTAAAGCATTATAAGGCTCTATTTAGTGTAAAAACAAATACTAACGCTCATTTCAATACGAAACATTGCCTAAACTACTCGTATCAATGTAACTGTAGATGTTAAAGTGGTTTGGTGGCTGAGATTTATGCACTTCCACTCAATGTCAAACATACAACAGTATATGCACATGTATGTTGTTATAGCTTGTAATGGGCCTAAACTGCATATGTGTGGATACACTGACAATACAGGAATGAATACTGATCTAATGGTGACACGATATTAGAAATGCTCGATTCACAGCACAGATGTGTTTAGATTACGTTTTGGACCTATGCAACACGTACTTAAATTCAAATGTAGCACTTACATAGTATAGTCAGGTTTGCTACATGTAAAGCACTATAAGGCTCTATTTAGTGTAAAAACAAATACTAACGCTCATTTCACTACGAAACATTGCCTAAACTACTCGTATCAGTGTAACTGTAGATGGTAAAGTGGTTTGTTGGCTGAGATTGATGCACTTCCACTCAATGTCAAACATACAACAGTATATGCACATGTATGTTGTCATTGCTTGTAATGGGCACAAACTGCATATGAGTGCATACACTGACAATACAGGAATGAATACAGATCTAATGGTGATACGATATCAGAAATACTCGATTCACAACACAGATGTGTTTAGATTACGTTTTGGAACTATGCAACACGTACTTAAATTCAAATGTAGCACTTACATAGTATAGTCAGGTTTGCTACATTTAAAGCACTATAAGACTCTATTTAGTGTAAACACAAATACTAACGCTCATTTCAATACGAAACATTGCCTAAACTACTCGTATCAGTGTAACTGTAGATGTTAAAGTGGTTTGGTGGCTGAGATTGATGCAATTCCACTCAATGTCAAACATTCAACAGCATTTGCACATGTATGTTGTTATTGCTTGTAATGGGCCTAAACTGCATATGTGTGCATACACTGACAATACAGGAATGAATACAGATCTAATGGTGACACGATATTAGAAATGCTCGATTCACAGCACAGATGTGTTTAGATTACGTTCTGGAACTATGCAACACGTACTTAAATTCAAATGTAGCACTTACATAGCATAGTCAGGTTAGCTACATTTAAAGCACTATAAGACTCTATTTAGTGTAAAAACAAATACTAACGCTCATTTCAAAACGACACATTGCCTAAACTACTCGTATCTGTGTAACTGTAGATGTTAAAAAGGTTTTGTGGCTGCGATTGATGCACTTCCACTCAATGTCAAACATACAACAGTATATGCACATGTATGTTGTTATTGCTTGTAATGGGCCTAAACTGCATATGTGTGGATACACTGACAATACAGGAATGAATACTGATCTAATGGTGACACGATATTGGAAATGCTCGAGTCACAGCACAGATGTGTTTAGATTACGTTTTGGACCTATGCAACACGTACTTAAATTCAAATGTAGCACTTACATAGTATAGTCAGGTTTGCTACATGTAAAGCATTATAAGGCTCTATTTAGTGTAAAAACAAATACTAACGCTCATTTCAATACGAAACATTGCCTAAACTACTCGTATCAATGTAACTGTAGATGTTAAAGTGGTTTGGTGGCTGAGATTTATGCACTTCCACTCAATGTCAAACATACAACAGTATATGCACATGTATGTTGTTATAGCTTGTAATGGGCCTAAACTGCATATGTGTGGATACACTGACAATACAGGAATGAATACTGATCTAATGGTGACACGATATTAGAAATGCTCGAGTCACAGCACAGATGTGTTTAGATTACGTTTTGGACCTATGCAACACGTACTTAAATTCAAATGTAGCACTTACATAGTATAGTCAGGTTTGCTACATGTAAAGCATTATAAGGCTCTATTTAGTGTAAAAACAAATACTAACGCTCATTTCAATACGAAACATTGCCTAAACTACTCGTATCAATGTAACTGTAGATGTTAAAGTGGTTTGGTGGCTGAGATTTATGCACTTCCACTCAATGTCAAACATACAACAGTATATGCACATGTATGTTGTTATAGCTTGTAATGGGCCTAAACTGCATATGTGTGGATACACTGACAATACAGGAATGAATACTGATCTAATGGTGACACGATATTGGAAATGCTCGAGTCACAGCACAGATGTGTTTAGATTACGTTTTGGACCTATGCAACACGTACTTAAATTCAAATGTAGCACTTACATAGTATAGTCAGGTTTGCTACATGTAAAGCACTATAAGGCTCTATTTAGTGTAAAAACAAATACTAACGCTCATTTCACTACGAAACATTGCCTAAACTACTCGTATCAATGTAACTGTAGATGTTAAAGTGGTTTGGTGGCTGAGATTTATGCACTTCCACTCAATGTCAAACATACAACAGTATATGCACATGTATGTTGTTATAGCTTGTAATGGGCCTAAACTGCATATGTGTGGATACACTGACAATACAGGAATGAATACTGATCTAATGGTGACACGATATTAGAAATGCTCGAGTCACAGCACAGATGTGTTTAGATTACGTTTTGGACCTATGCAACACGTACTTAAATTCAAATGTAGCACTTACATAGTATAGTCAGGTTTGCTACATGTAAAGCATTATAAGGCTCTATTTAGTGTAAAAACAAATACTAACGCTCATTTCAATACGAAACATTGCCTAAACTACTCGTATCAATGTAACTGTAGATGTTAAAGTGGTTTGGTGGCTGAGATTTATGCACTTCCACTCAATGTCAAACATACAACAGTATATGCACATGTATGTTGTTATAGCTTGTAATGGGCCTAAACTGCATATGTGTGGATACACTGACAATACAGGAATGAATACTGATCTAATGGTGACACGATATTGGAAATGCTCGAGTCACAGCACAGATGTGTTTAGATTACGTTTTGGACCTATGCAACACGTACTTAAATTCAAATGTAGCACTTACATAGTATAGTCAGGTTTGCTACATGTAAAGCACTATAAGGCTCTATTTAGTGTAAAAACAAATACTAACGCTCATTTCACTACGAAACATTGCCTAAACTACTCGTATCAGTGTAACTGTAGATGGTAAAGTGGTTTGTTGGCTGAGATTGATGCACTTCCACTCAATGTCAAACATACAACAGTATATGCACATGTATGTTGTCATTGCTTGTAATGGGCACAAACTGCATATGAGTGCATACACTGACAATACAGGAATGAATACAGATCTAATGGTGATACGATATCAGAAATACTCGATTCACAACACAGATGTGTTTAGATTACGTTTTGGAACTATGCAACACGTACTTAAATTCAAATGTAGCACTTACATAGTATAGTCAGGTTTGCTACATTTAAAGCACTATAAGACTCTATTTAGTGTAAACACAAATACTAACGCTCATTTCAATACGAAACATTGCCTAAACTACTCGTATCAGTGTAACTGTAGATGTTAAAGTGGTTTGGTGGCTGAGATTGATGCAATTCCACTCAATGTCAAACATTCAACAGCATTTGCACATGTATGTTGTTATTGCTTGTAATGGGCCTAAACTGCATATGTGTGCATACACTGACAATACAGGAATGAATACAGATCTAATGGTGACACGATATTAGAAATGCTCGATTCACAGCACAGATGTGTTTAGATTACGTTCTGGAACTATGCAACACGTACTTAAATTCAAATGTAGCACTTACATAGTATAGTCAGGTTTGCTACATGTAAAGCACTATAAGGCTCTATTTAGTGTAAAAACAAATACTAACGATCATTTCAATACGAAACATTGCCTAAACTACTCGTATCAGTGTAACTGTAGATGGTAAAGTGGTTTGGTGGCTGAGATTGATGCATTTCCACTCAATGTCAAACATACAACAGTATATGCACATGTATGTTGTCATTGCTTGTAATGGGCCTAAACTGCATATGTGTGCATACACTGACAATACAGGAATGAATACAGATCTAATGGTGACACGATATTAGAAATGCTCGAGTCACAGCACAGATGTGTTTAGATTACATTTTGGACCTATGCAACACGTACTTAAATTCAAATGTAGCACTTACATAGTATAGTCAGGTTTGCTACATGTAAAGCACTATAAGGCTCTATTTAGTGTAAAAACAAATACTAACGCTCATTTCAATACGAAACATTGCCTAAACTACTTGTATCAGTGTAACTGTAGATGTTAAAGTGGGTTGGTGGCTGAGATTGATGCATTTTTACTCAATGTCAAACATACAACAGTATATGCACATGTATGTTGTCATTGCTTGTAATGGGCCTAAACTGCATATGTGTGCATACACTGACAATACAGGAATGAATACAGATCTAATGGTGACACGATATTAGAAATGCTCGAGTCACAGCACAGATGTGTTTAGATTACGTTTTGGACCTATGCAACACGTACTTAAATTCAAATGTAGCACTTACATAGTATAGTCAGGTTTGCTACATGTAAAGCACTATAAGGCTCTATTTAGTGTAAAAACAAATACTAACGCTCATTTCACTACGAAACATTGCCTAAACTACTCGTATCAGTGTATCTGTAGATGGTAAAGTGGTTTGTTGGCTGAGATTGATGCACTTCCACTCAATGTCAAACATACAACAGTATATGCACATGTATGTTGTCATTGCTTGTAATGGGCACAAACTGCATATGAGTGCATACACTGACAATACAGGAATGAATACAGATCTAATGGTGATACGATATCAGAAATACTCGATTCACAACACAGATGTGTTTAGATTACGTTTTGGAACTATGCAACACGTACTTAAATTCAAATGTAGCACTTACATAGTATAGTCAGGTTTGCTACATTTAAAGCACTATAAGACTCTATTTAGTGTAAACACAAATACTAACGCTCATTTCAATACGAAACATTGCCTAAACTACTCGTATCAGTGTAACTGTAGATGTTAAAGTGGTTTGGTGGCTGAGATTGATGCAATTCCACTCAATGTCAAACATTCAACAGCATTTGCACATGTATGTTGTTATTGCTTGTAATGGGCCTAAACTGCATATGTGTGCATACACTGGCAATACTGGAATGAATACAGATCTAATGGTGACACGATATTAGAAATGCTCGATTCACAGCACAGATGTGTTTAGATTACGTTCTGGAACTATGCAACACGTACTTAAATTCAAATGTAGCACTTACATAGTATAGTCAGGTTTGCTACATGTAAAGCACTATAAGGCTCTATTTAGTGTAAAAACAAATACTAACGATCATTTCAATACGAAACATTGCCTAAACTACTCGTATCAGTGTAACTGTAGATGGTAAAGTGGTTTGGTGGCTGAGATTGATGCATTTCCACTCAATGTCAAACATACAACAGTATATGCACATGTATGTTGTCATTGCTTGTAATGGGCCTAAACTGCATATGTGTGCATACACTGACAATACAGGAATGAATACAGATCTAATGGTGATACGATATCAGAAATACTCGATTCACAACACAGATGTGTTTAGATTACGTTTTGGAACTATGCAACACGTACTTAAATTCAAATGTAGCACTTACATAGTATAGTCAGGTTTGCTACATTTAAAGCACTATAAGACTCTATTTAGTGTAAACACAAATACTAACGCTCATTTCAATACGAAACATTGCCTAAACTACTCGTATCAGTGTAACTGTAGATGTTAAAGTGGTTTGGTGGCTGAGATTGATGCAATTCCACTCAATGTCAAACATTCAACAGCATTTGCACATGTATGTTGTTATTGCTTGTAATGGGCCTAAACTGCATATGTGTGCATACACTGACAATACAGGAATGAATACAGATCTAATGGTGACACGATATTAGAAATGCTCGATTCACAGCACAGATGTGTTTAGATTACGTTCTGGAACTATGCAACACGTACTTAAATTCAAATGTAGCACTTACATAGCATAGTCAGGTTAGCTACATTTAAAGCACTATAAGACTCTATTTAGTGTAAAAACAAATACTAACGCTCATTTCAAAACGACACATTGCCTAAACTACTCGTATCTGTGTAACTGTAGATGTTAAAAAGGTTTTGTGGCTGCGATTGATGCACTTCCACTCAATGTCAAACATACAACAGTATATGCACATGTATGTTGTTATTGCTTGTAATGGGCCTAAACTGCATATGTGTGGATACACTGACAATACAGGAATGAATACTGATCTAATGGTGACACGATATTGGAAATGCTCGAGTCACAGCACAGATGTGTTTAGATTACGTTTTGGACCTATGCAACACGTACTTAAATTCAAATGTAGCACTTACATAGTATAGTCAGGTTTGCTACATGTAAAGCATTATAAGGCTCTATTTAGTGTAAAAACAAATACTAACGCTCATTTCAATACGAAACATTGCCTAAACTACTCGTATCAATGTAACTGTAGATGTTAAAGTGGTTTGGTGGCTGAGATTTATGCACTTCCACTCAATGTCAAACATACAACAGTATATGCACATGTATGTTGTTATAGCTTGTAATGGGCCTAAACTGCATATGTGTGGATACACTGACAATACAGGAATGAATACTGATCTAATGGTGACACGATATTAGAAATGCTCGAGTCACAGCACAGATGTGTTTAGATTACGTTTTGGACCTATGCAACACGTACTTAAATTCAAATGTAGCACTTACATAGTATAGTCAGGTTTGCTACATGTAAAGCATTATAAGGCTCTATTTAGTGTAAAAACAAATACTAACGCTCATTTCAATACGAAACATTGCCTAAACTACTCGTATCAATGTAACTGTAGATGTTAAAGTGGTTTGGTGGCTGAGATTTATGCACTTCCACTCAATGTCAAACATACAACAGTATATGCACATGTATGTTGTTATAGCTTGTAATGGGCCTAAACTGCATATGTGTGGATACACTGACAATACAGGAATGAATACTGATCTAATGGTGACACGATATTGGAAATGCTCGAGTCACAGCACAGATGTGTTTAGATTACGTTTTGGACCTATGCAACACGTACTTAAATTCAAATGTAGCACTTACATAGTATAGTCAGGTTTGCTACATGTAAAGCACTATAAGGCTCTATTTAGTGTAAAAACAAATACTAACGCTCATTTCACTACGAAACATTGCCTAAACTACTCGTATCAGTGTAACTGTAGATGGTAAAGTGGTTTGTTGGCTGAGATTGATGCACTTCCACTCAATGTCAAACATACAACAGTATATGCACATGTATGTTGTCATTGCTTGTAATGGGCACAAACTGCATATGAGTGCATACACTGACAATACAGGAATGAATACAGATCTAATGGTGATACGATATCAGAAATACTCGATTCACAACACAGATGTGTTTAGATTACGTTTTGGAACTATGCAACACGTACTTAAATTCAAATGTAGCACTTACATAGTATAGTCAGGTTTGCTACATTTAAAGCACTATAAGACTCTATTTAGTGTAAACACAAATACTAACGCTCATTTCAATACGAAACATTGCCTAAACTACTCGTATCAGTGTAACTGTAGATGTTAAAGTGGTTTGGTGGCTGAGATTGATGCAATTCCACTCAATGTCAAACATTCAACAGCATTTGCACATGTATGTTGTTATTGCTTGTAATGGGCCTAAACTGCATATGTGTGCATACACTGACAATACAGGAATGAATACAGATCTAATGGTGACACGATATTAGAAATGCTCGATTCACAGCACAGATGTGTTTAGATTACGTTCTGGAACTATGCAACACGTACTTAAATTCAAATGTAGCACTTACATAGTATAGTCAGGTTTGCTACATGTAAAGCACTATAAGGCTCTATTTAGTGTAAAAACAAATACTAACGATCATTTCAATACGAAACATTGCCTAAACTACTCGTATCAGTGTAACTGTAGATGGTAAAGTGGTTTGGTGGCTGAGATTGATGCATTTCCACTCAATGTCAAACATACAACAGTATATGCACATGTATGTTGTCATTGCTTGTAATGGGCCTAAACTGCATATGTGTGCATACACTGACAATACAGGAATGAATACAGATCTAATGGTGACACGATATTAGAAATGCTCGAGTCACAGCACAGATGTGTTTAGATTACATTTTGGACCTATGCAACACGTACTTAAATTCAAATGTAGCACTTACATAGTATAGTCAGGTTTGCTACATGTAAAGCACTATAAGGCTCTATTTAGTGTAAAAACAAATACTAACGCTCATTTCAATACGAAACATTGCCTAAACTACTTGTATCAGTGTAACTGTAGATGTTAAAGTGGGTTGGTGGCTGAGATTGATGCATTTTTACTCAATGTCAAACATACAACAGTATATGCACATGTATGTTGTCATTGCTTGTAATGGGCCTAAACTGCATATGTGTGCATACACTGACAATACAGGAATGAATACAGATCTAATGGTGACACGATATTAGAAATGCTCGAGTCACAGCACAGATGTGTTTAGATTACGTTTTGGACCTATGCAACACGTACTTAAATTCAAATGTAGCACTTACATAGTATAGTCAGGTTTGCTACATGTAAAGCACTATAAGGCTCTATTTAGTGTAAAAACAAATACTAACGCTCATTTCACTACGAAACATTGCCTAAACTACTCGTATCAGTGTAACTGTAGATGGTAAAGTGGTTTGTTGGCTGAGATTGATGCACTTCCACTCAATGTCAAACATACAACAGTATATGCACATGTATGTTGTCATTGCTTGTAATGGGCACAAACTGCATATGAGTGCATACACTGACAATACAGGAATGAATACAGATCTAATGGTGATACGATATCAGAAATACTCGATTCACAACACAGATGTGTTTAGATTACGTTTTGGAACTATGCAACACGTACTTAAATTCAAATGTAGCACTTACATAGTATAGTCAGGTTTGCTACATTTAAAGCACTATAAGACTCTATTTAGTGTAAACACAAATACTAACGCTCATTTCAATACGAAACATTGCCTAAACTACTCGTATCAGTGTAACTGTAGATGTTAAAGTGCTTTGGTGGCTGAGATTGATGCAATTCCACTCAATGTCAAACATTCAACAGCATTTGCACATGTATGTTGTTATTGCTTGTAATGGGCCTAAACTGCATATGTGTGCATACACTGACAATACTGGAATGAATACAGATCTAATGGTGACACGATATTAGAAATGCTCGATTCACAGCACAGATGTGTTTAGATTACGTTCTGGAACTATGCAACACGTACTTAAATTCAAATGTAGCACTTACATAGTATAGTCAGGTTTGCTACATGTAAAGCACTATAAGGCTCTATTTAGTGTAAAAACAAATACTAACGATCATTTCAATACGAAACATTGCCTAAACTACTCGTATCAGTGTAACTGTAGATGGTAAAGTGGTTTGGTGGCTGAGATTGATGCATTTCCACTCAATGTCAAACATACAACAGTATATGCACATGTATGTTGTCATTGCTTGTAATGGGCCTAAACTGCATATGTGTGCATACACTGACAATACAGGAATGAATACAGATCTAATGGTGACACGATATTAGAAATGCTCGAGTCACAGCACAGATGTGTTTAGATTACATTTTGGACCTATGCAACACGTACTTAAATTCAAATGTAGCACTTACATAGTATAGTCAGGTTTGCTACATGTAAAGCACTATAAGGCTCTATTTAGTGTAAAAACAAATACTAACGCTCATTTCAATACGAAACATTGCCTAAACTACTTGTATCAGTGTAACTGTAGATGTTAAAGTGGGTTGGTGGCTGAGATTGATGCATTTTTACTCAATGTCAAACATACAACAGTATATGCACATGTATGTTGTCATTGCTTGTAATGGGCCTAAACTGCATATGTGTGCATACACTGACAATACAGGAATGAATACAGATCTAATGGTGACACGATATTAGAAATGCTCGAGTCACAGCACAGATGTGTTTAGATTACATTTTGGACCTATGCAACACGTACTTAAATTCAAATGTAGCACTTACATAGTATAGTCAGGTTTGCTACATGTAAAGCACTATAAGGCTCTATTTAGTGTAAAAACAAATACTAACGCTCATTTCAATACGAAACATTGCCTAAACTACTCGTATCAGTGTAACTGTAGATGGTAAAGTGGTTTGTTGGCTGAGATTGATGCACTTCCACTCAATGTCAAACATACAACAGTATATGCACATGTATGTTGTCATTGCTTGTAATGGGCACAAACTGCATATGAGTGCATACACTGACAATACAGCAATGAATACTGATCTAATGGTGACACGATATTAGAAATGCTCGATTCACAGCACAGATGTGTTTAGATTACGTTTTGGAACTATGCAACACGTACTTAAATTCAAATGTAGCACTTACATAGCATAGTCAGGTTTGCTACATGTAAAGCACTATAAGGCTCTATTTAGTGTAAAAACAAATGCAAACGCTCATTTCAATACGAAACATTGCCTAAACTACTTGTATCAGTGTAACTGTAGATGTTAAAGTGGGTTGGTGGCTGAGATTGATGCATTTCCACTCAATGTCAAACATACAACAGTATATGCACATGTATGTTGTTATTGCTTGTAATGGGCCTAAACTGCATATGTGTGGATACACTGACAATACAGGAATGAATACTGATCTAATGGTGACACGATATTGGAAATGCTCGAGTCACAGCACAGATGTGTTTAGATTACGTTTTGGACCTATGCAACACGTACTTAAATTCAAATGTAGCACTTACATAGTATAGTCAGGTTTGCTACATGTAAAGCATTATAAGGCTCTATTTAGTGTAAAAACAAATACTAACGCTCATTTCAATACGAAACATTGCCTAAACTACTCGTATCAATGTAACTGTAGATGTTAAAGTGGTTTGGTGGCTGAGATTTATGCACTTCCACTCAATGTCAAACATACAACAGTATATGCACATGTATGTTGTTATAGCTTGTAATGGGCCTAAACTGCATATGTGTGGATACACTGACAATACAGGAATGAATACTGATCTAATGGTGACACGATATTAGAAATGCTCGAGTCACAGCACAGATGTGTTTAGATTACATTTTGGACCTATGCAACACGTACTTAAATTCAAATGTAGCACTTACATAGTATAGTAAGGTTTGCTACATGTAAAGCACTATAAGGCTCTATTTAGTGTAAAAACAAATACTAACGATCATTTCAATACGAAACATTGCCTAAACTACTCGTATCAGTGTAACTGTAGATGTTAAAGTGGTTTGGTGGCTGAGATTGATGCAATTCCACTCAATGTCAAAGATTCAACAGCATTTGCACATGTATGTTGTTATTGCTTGTAATGGGCCTAAACTGCAAATGTGTACATACACTGACCATACAGGAATGAATACAGATCTAATGGTGACACGATATTAGAAATGCTCGATTCACAGCACAGATGTGTTTAGATTACGTTCTGGAACTATGCAACAGGTACTTAAATTCAAATGTAGCACTTACATAGTATAGTCAGGTTTGCTACATGTAAAGCACTATAAGGCTCTATTTAGTGTAAAAACAAATACTAACGCTCATTTCACTACGAAACATTGCCTAAACTACTCGTATCAGTGTAACTGTAGATGGTAAAGTGGTTTGTTGGCTGAGATTGATGCACTTCCACTCAATGTCAAACATACAACAGTATATGCACATGTATGTTGTCATTGCTTGTAATGGGCACAAACTGCATATGAGTGCATACACTTACAATACAGGAATGAATACTAATCTAATGGTGACACGATATTAGAAATGCTCGAGTCACAGCACAGATGTGTTTAGATTACGTTTTGGAACTATGCAACACGTACTTAAATTCAAATGTAGCACTTACATAGCATAGTCAGGTTAGCTACATTTAAAGCACTATAAGACTCTATTTAGTGTAAAAACAAATACTAACGCTCATTTCAAAACGACACATTGCCTAAACTACTCGTATCTGTGTAACTGTAGATGTTAAAAAGGTTTTGTGGCTGCGATTGATGCACTTCCACTCAATGTCAAACATACAACAGTATATGCACATGTATGTTGTTATTGCTTGTAATGGGCCTAAACTGCATATGTGTGGATACACTGACAATACAGGAATGAATACTGATCTAATGGTGACACGATATTGGAAATGCTCGAGTCACAGCACAGATGTGTTTAGATTACGTTTTGGACCTATGCAACACGTACTTAAATTCAAATGTAGCACTTACATAGTATAGTCAGGTTTGCTACATGTAAAGCATTATAAGGCTCTATTTAGTGTAAAAACAAATACTAACGCTCATTTCAATACGAAACATTGCCTAAACTACTCGTATCAATGTAACTGTAGATGTTAAAGTGGTTTGGTGGCTGAGATTTATGCACTTCCACTCAATGTCAAACATACAACAGTATATGCACATGTATGTTGTTATAGCTTGTAATGGGCCTAAACTGCATATGTGTGGATACACTGACAATACAGGAATGAATACTGATCTAATGGTGACACGATATTAGAAATGCTCGAGTCACAGCACAGATGTGTTTAGATTACGTTTTGGACCTATGCAACACGTACTTAAATTCAAATGTAGCACTTACATAGTATAGTCAGGTTTGCTACATGTAAAGCATTATAAGGCTCTATTTAGTGTAAAAACAAATACTAACGCTCATTTCAATACGAAAAATTGCCTAAACTACTCGTATCAATGTAACTGTAGATGTTAAAGTGGTTTGGTGGCTGAGATTTATGCACTTCCACTCAATGTCAAACATACAACAGTATATGCACATGTATGTTGTTATAGCTTGTAATGGGCCTAAACTGCATATGTGTGGATACACTGACAATACAGGAATGAATACTGATCTAATGGTGACACGATATTAGAAATGCTCGAGTCACAGCACAGATGTGTTTAGATTACGTTTTGGACCTATGCAACACGTACTTAAATTCAAATGTAGCACTTACATAGTATAGTCAGGTTTGCTACATGTAAAGCACTATAACGCTCTATTTAATGTAAAAACAAATACTAACGATCATTTCAATACGAAACATTGCCTAAACTACTCGTATCAGTGTAACTGTAGCTGTTAAAGTGGTTTGGTGGCTGAGATTGATGCAATTCCACTCAATGTCAAAGATTCAACAGCATTTGCACATGTATGTTGTTATTGCTTGTAATGGGCCTAAACTGCAAATGTGTGCATACACTGACAATACAGGAATGAATACAGATCTAATGGTGACACGATATTAGAAATGCTCGATTCACAGCACAGATGTGTTTAGATTACGTTTTGGAACTATGCAACACGTACTTAAATTCAAATGTAGCACTTACATAGTATAGTCAGGTTTGCTACATGTAAAGCACTATAAGGCTCTATTTAGTGTAAAAACAAATACTAACGCTCATTTCACTACGAAACATTGCCTAAACTACTCGTATCAGTGTAACTGTAGATGGTAAAGTGGTTTGTTGGCTGAGATTGATGCACTTCCACTCAATGTCAAACATACAACAGTATATGCACATGTATGTTGTCATTGCTTGTAATGGGCACAAACTGCATATGAGTGCATACACTGACAATACAGGAATGAATACAGATCTAATGGTGATACGATATCAGAAATGCTCGATTCACAGCACAGATGTGTTTAGATTACGTTCTGGAACTATGCAACACGTACTTAAATTCAAATGTAGCACTTACATAGTATAGTCAGGTTTGCTACATGTAAAGCACTATAACGCTCTATTTAGTGTAAAAACAAATACTAACGATCATTTCAATACGAAACATTGCCTAAACTACTCGTATCAGTGTAACTGTAGATGTTAAAGTGGTTTGGTGGCTGAGATTGATGCAATTCCACTCAATGTCAAACATTCAACAGCATTTGCACATGTATGTTGTTATTGCTTGTAATGGGCCTAAACTGCATATGTGTGCATACACTGACAATACAGGAATGAATACAGATCTAATGGTGACACGATATTAGAAATGCTCGATTCACAGCACAGATGTGTTTAGATTACGTTCTGGAACTATGCAACACGTACTTAAATTCAAATGTAGCACTTACATAGTATAGTCAGGTTTGCTACATGTAAAGCACTATAACGCTCTATTTAGTGTAAAAACAAATACTAACGATCATTTCAATACGAAACATTGCCTAAACTACTCGTATCAGTGTAACTGTAGATGGTAAAGTGGTTTGGTGGCTGAGATTGATGCATTTCCACTCAATGTCAAACATACAACAGTATATGCACATGTATGTTGTTATAGCTTGTAATGGGCCTAAACTGCATATGTGTGGATACACTGACAATACAGGAATGAATACTGATCTAATGGTGACACGATATTGGAAATGCTCGAGTCACAGCACAGATGTGTTTAGATTACGTTCTGGAACTATGCAACACGTACTTAAATTCAAATGTAGCACTTACATAGTATAGTCAGGTTTGCTACATGTAAAGCACTATAACGCTCTATTTAGTGTAAAAACAAATACTAACGATCATTTCAATACGAAACATTGCCTAAACTACTCGTATCAGTGTAACTGTAGATGGTAAAGGGGTTTGGTGGCTGAGATTGATGCATTTCCACTCAATGTCAAACATACAACAGTATATGCACATGTATGTTGTCATTGCTTGTAATGGGCCTAAACTGCATATGTGTGCATACACTGACAATACAGGAATGAACACAGATCTAATGGTGACACGATATTAGAAATGCTCGAGTCACAGCACAGATGTGTTTAGATTACATTTTGGACCTATGCAACACGTACTTAAATTCAAATGTAGCACTTACATAGTATAGTCAGGTTTGCTACATGTAAAGCACTATAAGGCTCTATTTAGTGTAAAAACAAATACTAACGCTCATTTCAATACGAAACATTGCCTAAACTACTTGCATCAGTGTAACTGTAGATGTTAAAGTGGGTTGGTGGCTGAGATTGATGCATTTTTACTCAATGTCAAACATACAACAGTATATGCACATGTATGTTGTCATTGCTTGTAATGGGCCTAAACTGCATATGTGTGCATACACTGACAATACAGGAATGAATACAGATCTAATGGTGACACGATATTAGAAATGCTCGAGTCACAGCACAGATGTGTTTAGATTACATTTTGGACCTATGCAACACGTACTTAAATTCAAATGTAGCACTTACATAGTATAGTCAGGTTTGCTACATGTAAAGCACTATAAGGCTCTATTTAGTGTAAAAACAAATACTAACGCTCATTTCAATACGAAACATTGCCTAAACTACTCGTATCAGTGTAACTGTAGATGGTAAAGTGGTTTGTTGGCTGAGATTGATGCACTTCCACTCAATGTCAAACATACAACAGTATATGCACATGTATGTTGTCATTGCTTGTAATGGGGACAAACTGCATATGAGTGCATACACTGACAATACAGCAATGAATACTGATCTAATGGTGACACGATATTAGAAATGCTCGATTCACAGCACAGATGTGTTTAGATTACGTTTTGGAACTATGCAACACGTACTTAAATTCAAATGTAGCACTTACATAGTATAGTCAGGTTTGCTACATGTAAAGCACTATAAGGCTCTATTTAGTGTAAAAACAAATACTAACGCTCATTTCACTACGAAACATTGCCTAAACTACTCGTATCAGTGTAACTGTAGATGGTAAAGTGGTTTGTTGGCTGAGATTGATGCACTTCCACTCAATGTCAAACATACAACAGTATATGCACATGTATGTTGTCATTGCTTGTAATGGGCACAAACTGCATATGAGTGCATACACTGACAATACAGGAATGAATACAGATCTAATGGTGATACGATATCAGAAATGCTCGATTCACAACACAGATGTGTTTAGATTACGTTTTGGAACTATGCAACACGTACTTAAATTCAAATGTAGCACTTACATAGTATAGTCAGGTTTGCTACATTTAAAGCACTATAAGACTCTATTTAGTGTAAACACAAATACTAACGCTCATTTCAATACGAAACATTGCCTAAACTACTCGTATCAGTGTAACTGTAGATGTTAAAGTGGTTTGGTGGCTGAGATTGATCCAATTCCACTCAATGTCAAACATTCAACAGCATTTGCACATGTATGTTGTTATTGCTTGTAATGGGCCTAAACTGCATATGTGTGCATACACTGACAATACAGGAATGAATACAGATCTAATGGTGACACGATATTAGAAATGCTCGATTCACAGCACAGATGTGTTTAGATTACGTTCTGGAACTATGCAACACGTACTTAAATTCAAATGTAGCACTTACATAGTATAGTCAGGTTTGCTACATGTAAAGCACTAAAACGCTCTATTTAGTGTAAAAACAAATACTAACGATCATTTCAATACGAAACATTGCCTAAACTACTCGTATCAGTGTAACTGTAGATGGTAAAGTGGTTTGGTGGCTGAGATTGATGCATTTCCACTCAATGTCAAACATACAACAGTATATGCACATGTATGTTGTCATTGCTTGTAATGGGCCTAAACTGCATATGTGTGCATACACTGACAATACAGGAATGAATACAGATCTAATGGTGACACGATATTAGAAATGCTCGAGTCACAGCACAGATGTGTTTAGATTACATTTTGGACCTATGCAACACGTACTTAAATTCAAATGTAGCACTTACATAGTATAGTCAGGTTTGCTACATGTAAAGCACTATAAGGCTCTATTTAGTGTAAAAACAAATACTAACGCTCATTTCAATACGAAACATTGCCTAAACTACTCGTATCAGTGTAACTGTAGATGGTAAAGTGGTTTGTTGGCTGAGATTGATGCACTTCCACTCAATGTCAAACATACAACAGTATATGCACATGTATGTTGTCATTGCTTGTAATGGGCACAAACTGCATATGAGTGCATACACTGACAATACAGCAATGAATACTGATCTGATGGTGACACGATATTAGAAATGCTCGATTCACAGCACAGATGTGTTTAGATTACGTTTTGGAACTATGCAACACGTACTTAAATTCAAATGTAGCACTTACATAGCATAGTCAGGTTTGCTACATGTAAAGCACTATAAGGCTCTATTTAGTGTAAAAACAAATGCAAACGCTCATTTCAATACGAAACATTGCCTAAACTACTTGTATCAGTGTAACTGTAGATGTTAAAGTGGGTTGGTGGCTGAGATTGATGCATTTTTACTCAATGTCAAACATACAACAGTATATGCACATGTATGTTGTCATTGCTTGTAATGGGCCTAAACTGCATATGTGTGCATACACTGACAATACAGCAATGAATTCAGATCTAATGGTGACACGATATTAGAAATGCTCGAGTCACAGCACAGATGTGTTTAGATTACATTTTGGACCTATGCAACACGTACTTAAATTCAAATGTAGCACTTACATAGTATAGTCAGGTTTGCTACATGTAAAGCACTATAACGCTCTATTTAGTGTAAAAACAAATACTAACGCTCATTTCAATACGAAACATTGCCTAAACTACTCGTATCAATGTAACTGTAGATGTTAAAGTGGTTTGGTGGCTGAGATTTATGCACTTCCACTCAATGTCAAACATACAACAGTATATGCACATGTATGTTGTTATAGCTTGTAATGGGCCTAAACTGCATATGTGTGGATACACTGACAATACAGCAATGAATACTGATCTAATAGTGACACGATATTAGAAATGCTCGAGTCACAGCACAGATGTGTTTAGATTACGTTTTGGACCTATGCAACACGTACTTAAATTCAAATGTAGCACTTACATAGTATAGTCAGGTTTGCTACATGTAAAGCACTATAACGCTCTATTTAGTGTAAAAACAAATACTAACGATCATTTCAATACGAAACATTGCCTAAACTACTCGTATCAGTGTAACTGTAGATGGTAAAGTTGTTTGGTGGCTGAGATTGATGCATTTCCACTCAATGTCAAACATACAACAGTATATGCACATGTATGTTGTCATTGCTTGTAATGGGCCTAAACTGCATATGTGTGCATACACTGACAATACAGGAATGAATACAGATCTAATGGTGACACGATATTAGAAATGCTCGAGTCACAGCACAGATGTGTTTAGATTACATTTTGGACCTATGCAACACGTACTTAAATTCAAATGTAGCACTTACATAGTATAGTCAGGTTTGCTACATGTAAAGCACTATAAGGCTCTATTTAGTGTAAACACAAATACTAACGATCATTTCAATACGAAACATTGCCTAAACTACTCGTATCAGTGTAACTGTAGATGGTAAAGTGGTTTGTTGGCTGAGATTGATGCACTTCCACTCAATGTCAAACATACAACAGTATATGCACATGTATGTTGTCATTGCTTGTAATGGGCACAAACTGCATATGAGTGCATACACTGACAATACAGCAATGAATACTGATCTAATGGTGACACGATATTAGAAATGCTCGATTCACAGCACAGATGTGTTTAGATTACGTTTTGGAACTATGCAACACGTACTTAAATTCAAATGTAGCACTTACATAGCATAGTCAGGTTTGCTACATGTAAAGCACTATAAGGCTCTATTTAGTGTAAAAACAAATGCAAACGCTCATTTCAATACGAAACATTGCCTAAACTACTTGTATCAGTGTAACTGTAGATGTTAAAGTGGGTTGGTGGCTGAGATTGATGCATTTTTACTCAATGTCAAACATACAACAGTATATGCACATGTATGTTGTCATTGCTTGTAATGGGCCTAAACTGCATATGTGTGCATACACTGACAATACAGGAATGAATTCAGATCTAATGGTGACACGATATTAGAAATGCTCGAGTCACAGCACAGATGTGTTTAGATTACATTTTGGACCTATGCATTACGTACTTAAATTCAAATGTAGCACTTACATAGTATAGTCAGGTTTGCTACATGTAAAGCACTATAACGCTCTATTTAGTGTAAAAACAAATACTAACGCTCATTTCAATACGAAACATTGCCTAAACTACTCGTATCAGTGTAACTGTAGATGGTAAAGTGGTTTGTTGGCTGAGATTGATGCACTTCCACTCAATGTCAAACATACAACAGTATATGCACATGTATGTTGTCATTGCTTGTAATGGGCACAAACTGCATATGAGTGCATACACTGACAATACAGCAATGAATACTGATCTAATGGTGACACGATATTAGAAATGCTCGATTCACAGCACAGATGTGTTTAGATTACGTTTTGGAACTATGCAACACGTACTTAAATTCAAATGTAGCACTTACATAGCATAGTCAGGTTTGCTACATGTAAAGCACTATAAGGCTCTATTTAGTGTAAAAACAAATGCAAACGCTCATTTCAATACGAAACATTGCCTAAACTACTTGTATCAGTGTAACTGTAGATGTTAAAGTGGGTTGGTGGCTGAGATTGATGCATTTCCACTCAATGTCAAACATACAACAGTATATGCACATGTATGTTGTTATTGCTTGTAATGGGCCTAAACTGCATATGTGTGGATACACTGACAATACAGGAATGAATACTGATCTAATGGTGACACGATATTGGAAATGCTCGAGTCACAGCACAGATGTGTTTAGATTACGTTTTGGACCTATGCAACACGTACTTAAATTCAAATGTAGCACTTACATAGTATAGTCAGGTTTGCTACATGTAAAGCATTATAAGGCTCTATTTAGTGTAAAAACAAATACTAACGCTCATTTCAATACGAAACATTGCCTAAACTACTCGTATCAATGTAACTGTAGATGTTAAAGTGGTTTGGTGGCTGAGATTTATGCACTTCCACTCAATGTCAAACATACAACAGTATATGCACATGTATGTTGTTATAGCTTGTAATGGGCCTAAACTGCATATGTGTGGATACACTGACAATACAGGAATGAATACTGATCTAATGGTGACACGATATTAGAAATGCTCGAGTCACAGCACAGATGTGTTTAGATTACATTTTGGACCTATGCAACACGTACTTAAATTCAAATGTAGCACTTACATAGTATAGTCAGGTTTGCTACATGTAAAGCACTATAACGCTCTATTTAGTGTAAAAACAAATACTAACGATCATTTCAATACGAAACATTGCCTAAACTACTCGTATCAGTGTAACTGTAGATGTTAAAGTGGTTTGGTGGCTGAGATTGATGCAATTCCACTCAATGTCAAACATTCAACAGCATTTGCACATGTATGTTGTTATTGCTTGTAATGGGCCTAAACTGCAAATGTGTGCATACACTGACCATACAGGAATGAATACAGATCTAATGGTGACACGATATTAGAAATGCTCGATTCACAGCATAGATGTGTTTAGATTACGTTCTGGAACTATGCAACACGTACTTAAATTCAAATGTAGCACTTACATAGTATAGTCAGGTTTGCTACATGTAAAGCACTATAACGCTCTATTTAGTGTAAAAACAAATACTAACGCTCATTTCACTACGAAACATTGCCTAAACTACTCGTATCAGTGTAACTGTAGATGTTAAAGTGGTTTGGTGGCTGAGATTGATGCACTTCCACTCAATGTCAAACATACAACAGTACATGCACATGTATGTTGTCATTGCTTGTAATGGGCACAAACTGCATATGAGTGCATACACTTACAATACAGGAATGAATACTAATCTAATGGTGACACGATATTAGAAATGCTCGAGTCACAGCACAGATGTGTTTAGATTACGTTTTGGAACTATGCAACACGTACTTAAATTCAAATGTAGCACTTACATAGCATAGTCAGGTTAGCTACATTTAAAGCACTATAAGACTCTATTTAGTGTAAAAACAAATACTAACGCTCATTTCAAAACGACACATTGCCTAAACTACTCGTATCAGTGTAACTGTAGATGTTAAAAAGGTTTTGTGGCTGCGATTGATGCACTTCCACTCAATGTCAAACATACAACAGTATATGCACATGTATGTTGTTATTGCTTGTAATGGGCCTAAACTGCATATGTGTGGATACACTGACAATACAGGAATGAATACTGATCTAATGGTGACACGATATTGGAAATGCTCGAGTCACAGCACAGATGTGTTTAGATTACGTTTTGGACCTATGCAACACGTACTTAAATTCAAATGTAGCACTTACATAGTATAGTCAGGTTTGCTACATGTAAAGCTTTATAAGGCTCTATTTAGTGTAAAAACAAATACTAACGCTCATTTCAATACGAAACATTGCCTAAACTACTCGTATCAATGTAACTGTAGATGTTAAAGTGGTTTGGTGGCTGAGATTTATGCACTTCCACTCAATGTCAAACATACAACAGTATATGCACATGTATGTTGTTATAGCTTGTAATGGGCCTAAACTGCATATGTATGGATACACTGACAATACAGGAATGAATACTGATCTAATGGTGACACGATATTAGAAATGCTCGAGTCACAGCACAGATGTGTTTAGATTACGTTTTGGACCTATGCAACACGTACTTAAATTCAAATGTAGCACTTACATAGTATAGTCAGGTTTGCTACATGTAAAGCATTATAAGGCTCTATTTAGTGTAAAAACAAATACTAACGCTCATTTCAATACGAAACATTGCCTAAACTACTCGTATCAATGTAACTGTAGATGTTAAAGTGGTTTGGTGGCTGAGATTTATGCACTTCCACTCAATGTCAAACATACAACAGTATATGCACATGTATGTTGTTATAGCTTGTAATGGGCCTAAACTGCATATGTGTGGATACACTGACAATACAGGAATGAATACTGATCTAATGGTGACACGATATTAGAAATGCTCGAGTCACAGCACAGATGTGTTTAGATTACGTTTTGGACCTATGCAACACGTACTTAAATTCAAATGTAGCACTTACATAGTATAGTCAGGTTTGCTACATGTAAAGCACTATAACGCTCTATTTAGTGTAAAAACAAATACTAACGATCATTTCAATACGAAACATTGCCTAAACTACTCGTATCAGTGTAACTGTAGATGTTAAAGTGGTTTGGTGGCTGAGATTGATGCAATTCCACTCAATGTCAAAGATTCAACAGCATTTGCACATGTATGTTGTTATTGCTTGTAATGGGCCTAAACTGCAAATGTGTGCATACACTGACAATACAGGAATGAATACAGATCTAATGGTGACACGATATTAGAAATGCTCGATTCACAGCACAGATGTGTTTAGATTACGTTCTGGAACTATGCAACACGTACTTAAATTCAAATGTAGCACTTACATAGTATAGTCAGGTTTGCTACATGTAAAGCACTATAAGGCTCTATTTAGTGTAAAAACAAATACTAACGCTCATTTCACTACGAAACATTGCCTAAACTACTCGTATCAGTGTAACTGTAGATGGTAAAGTGGTTTGTTGGCTGAGATTGATGCACTTCCACTCAATGTCAAACATACAACAGTATATGCACATGTATGTTGTCATTGCTTGTAATGGGCCTAAACTGCATATGTGTGCATACACTGACAATACAGGAATGAATACAGATCTAATGGTGACACGATATTAGAAATGCTCGAGTCACAGCACAGATGTGTTTAGATTACATTTTGGACCTATGCAACACGTACTTAAATTCAAATGTAGCACTTACATAGTATAGTCAGGTTTGCTACATGTAAAGCACTATAAGGCTCTATTTAGTGTAAAAACAAATACTAACGCTCATTTCAATACGAAACATTGCCTAAACTACTCGTATCAGTGTAACTGTAGATGGTAAAGTGGTTTGTTGGCTGAGATTGATGCACTTCCACTCAATGTCAAACATACAACAGTATATGCACATGTATGTTGTCATTGCTTGTAATGGGCACAAACTGCATATGAGTGCATACACTGACAATACAGCAATGAATACTGATCTAATGGTGACACGATATTAGAAATGCTCGATTCACAGCACAGATGTGTTTAGATTACGTTTTGGAACTATGCAACACGTACTTAAATTCAAATGTAGCACTTACATAGTATAGTCAGGTTTGCTACATGTAAAGCACTATAACGCTCTATTTAGTGTAAAAACAAATACTAACGCTCATTTCACTACGAAACATTGCCTAAACTACTCGTATCAGTGTAACTGTAGATGTTAAAGTGGTTTGGTGGCTGAGATTGATGCACTTCCACTCAATGTCAAACATACAACAGTACATGCACATGTATGTTGTCATTGCTTGTAATGGGCACAAACTGCATATGAGTGCATACACTTACAATACAGGAATGAATACTAATCTAATGGTGACACGATATTAGAAATGCTCGAGTCACAGCACAGATGTGTTTAGATTACGTTTTGGAACTATGCAACACGTACTTAAATTCAAATGTAGCACTTACATAGCATAGTCAGGTTAGCTACATTTAAAGCACTATAAGACTCTATTTAGTGTAAAAACAAATACTAACGCTCATTTCAAAACGACACATTGCCTAAACTACTCGTATCTGTGTAACTGTAGATGTTAAAAAGGTTTTGTGGCTGCGATTGATGCACTTCCACTCAATGTCAAACATACAACAGTATATGCACATGTATGTTGTTATTGCTTGTAATGGGCCTAAACTGCATATGTGTGGATACACTGACAATACAGGAATGAATACTGATCTAATGGTGACACGATATTGGAAATGCTCGAGTCACAGCACAGATGTGTTTAGATTACGTTTTGGACCTATGCAACACGTACTTAAATTCAAATGTAGCACTTACATAGTATAGTCAGGTTTGCTACATGTAAAGCTTTATAAGGCTCTATTTAGTGTAAAAACAAATACTAACGCTCATTTCAATACGAAACATTGCCTAAACTACTCGTATCAATGTAACTGTAGATGTTAAAGTGGTTTGGTGGCTGAGATTTATGCACTTCCACTCAATGTCAAACATACAACAGTATATGCACATGTATGTTGTTATAGCTTGTAATGGGCCTAAACTGCATATGTATGGATACACTGACAATACAGGAATGAATACTGATCTAATGGTGACACGATATTAGAAATGCTCGAGTCACAGCACAGATGTGTTTAGATTACGTTTTGGACCTATGCAACACGTACTTAAATTCAAATGTAGCACGTACATAGTATAGTCAGGTTTGCTACATGTAAAGCATTATAAGGCTCTATTTAGTGTAAAAACAAATACTAACGCTCATTTCAATACGAAACATTGCCTAAACTACTCGTATCAATGTAACTGTAGATGTTAAAGTGGTTTGGTGGCTGAGATTTATGCACTTCCACTCAATGTCAAACATACAACAGTATATGCACATGTATGTTGTTATAGCTTGTAATGGGCCTAAACTGCATATGTGTGGATACACTGACAATACAGGAATGAATACTGATCTAATGGTGACACGATATTAGAAATGCTCGAGTCACAGCACAGATGTGTTTAGATTACGTTTTGGACCTATGCAACACGTACTTAAATTCAAATGTAGCACTTACATAGTATAGTCAGGTTTGCTACATGTAAAGCACTATAACGCTCTATTTAGTGTAAAAACAAATACTAACGATCATTTCAATACGAAACATTGCCTAAACTACTCGTATCAGTGTAACTGTAGATGTTAAAGTGGTTTGGTGGCTGAGATTGATGCAATTCCACTCAATGTCAAAGATTCAACAGCATTTGCACATGTATGTTGTTATTGCTTGTAATGGGCCTAAACTGCAAATGTGTGCATACACTGACAATACAGGAATGAATACAGATCTAATGGTGACACGATATTAGAAATGCTCGATTCACAGCACAGATGTGTTTAGATTACGTTCTGGAACTATGCAACACGTACTTAAATTCAAATGTAGCACTTACATAGTATAGTCAGGTTTGCTACATGTAAAGCACTATAAGGCTCTATTTAGTGTAAAAACAAATACTAACGCTCATTTCACTACGAAACATTGCCTAAACTACTCGTATCAGTGTAACTGTAGATGGTAAAGTGGTTTGTTGGCTGAGATTGATGCACTTCCACTCAATGTCAAACATACAACAGTATATGCACATGTATGTTGTCATTGCTTGTAATGGGCCTAAACTGCATATGTGTGCATACACTGACAATACAGGAATGAATACAGATCTAATGGTGACACGATATTAGAAATGCTCGAGTCACAGCACAGATGTGTTTAGATTACATTTTGGACCTATGCAACACGTACTTAAATTCAAATGTAGCACTTACATAGTATAGTCAGGTTTGCTACATGTAAAGCACTATAAGGCTCTATTTAGTGTAAAAACAAATACTAACGCTCATTTCAATACGAAACATTGCCTAAACTACTCGTATCAGTGTAACTGTAGATGGTAAAGTGGTTTGTTGGCTGAGATTGATGCACTTCCACTCAATGTCAAACATACAACAGTATATGCACATGTATGTTGTCATTGCTTGTAATGGGCACAAACTGCATATGAGTGCATACACTGACAATACAGCAATGAATACTGATCTAATGGTGACACGATATTAGAAATGCTCGATTCACAGCACAGATGTGTTTAGATTACGTTTTGGAACTATGCAACACGTACTTAAATTCAAATGTAGCACTTACATAGCATAGTCAGGTTTGCTACATGTAAAGCACTATAAGGCTCTATTTAGTGTAAAAACAAATGCAAACGCTCATTTCAATACGAAACATTGCCTAAACTACTTGTATCAGTGTAACTGTAGATGTTAAAGTGGGTTGGTGGCTGAGATTGATGCATTTTTACTCAATGTCAAACATACAACAGTATATGCACATGTATGTTGTCATTGCTTGTAATGGGCCTAAACTGCATATGTGTGCATACACTGACAATACAGGAATGAATTCAGATCTAATGGTGACACGATATTAGAAATGCTCGAGTCACAGCACAGATGTGTTTAGATTACGTTTTGGACCTATGCAACACGTACTTAAATTCAAATGTAGCACTTACATAGTATAGTCAGGTTTGCTACATGTAAAGCACTATAACGCTCTATTTAGTGTAAAAACAAATACTAACGATCATTTCAATACGAAACATTGCCTAAACTACTCGTATCAGTGTAACTGTAGATGGTAAAGTTGTTTGGTGGCTGAGATTGATGCATTTCCACTCAATGTCAAACATACAACAGTATATGCACATGTATGTTGTCATTGCTTGTAATGGGCCTAAACTGCATATGTGTGCATACACTGACAATACAGGAATGAATACAGATCTAATGGTGACACGATATTAGAAATGCTCGAGTCACAGCACAGATGTGTTTAGATTACATTTTGGACCTATGCAACACGTACTTAAATTCAAATGTAGCACTTACATAGTATAGTCAGGTTTGCTACATGTAAAGCACTATAAGGCTCTATTTAGTGTAAACACAAATACTAACGATCATTTCAATACGAAACATTGCCTAAACTACTCGTATCAGTGTAACTGTAGATGGTAAAGTGGTTTGTTGGCTGAGATTGATGCACTTCCACTCAATGTCAAACATACAACAGTATATGCACATGTATGTTGTCATTGCTTGTAATGGGCACAAACTGCATATGAGTGCATACACTGACAATACAGCAATGAATACTGATCTAATGGTGACACGATATTAGAAATGCTCGATTCACAGCACAGATGTGTTTAGATTACGTTTTGGAACTATGCAACACGTACTTAAATTCAAATGTAGCACTTACATAGCATAGTCAGGTTTGCTACATGTAAAGCACTATAAGGCTCTATTTAGTGTAAAAACAAATGCAAACGCTCATTTCAATACGAAACATTGCCTAAACTACTTGTATCAGTGTAACTGTAGATGTTAAAGTGGGTTGGTGGCTGAGATTGATGCATTTTTACTCAATGTCAAACATACAACAGTATATGCACATGTATGTTGTCATTGCTTGTAATGGGCCTAAACTGCATATGTGTGCATACACTGACAATACAGGAATGAATTCAGATCTAATGGTGACACGATATTAGAAATGCTCGAGTCACAGCACAGATGTGTTTAGATTACATTTTGGACCTATGCAACACGTACTTAAATTCAAATGTAGCACTTACATAGTATAGTCAGGTTTGCTACATGTAAAGCACTATAACGCTCTATTTAGTGTAAAAACAAATACTAACGCTCATTTCAATACGAAACATTGCCTAAACTACTCGTATCAGTGTAACTGTAGATGGTAAAGTGGTTTGTTGGCTGAGATTGATGCACTTCCACTCAATGTCAAACATACAACAGTATATGCACATGTATGTTGTCATTGCTTGTAATGGGCACAAACTGCATATGAGTGCATACACTGACAATACAGCAATGAATACTGATCTAATGGTGACACGATATTAGAAATGCTCGATTCACAGCACAGATGTGTTTAGATTACGTTTTGGAACTATGCAACACGTACTTAAATTCAAATGTAGCACTTACATAGCATAGTCAGGTTTGCTACATGTAAAGCACTATAAGGCTCTATTTAGTGTAAAAACAAATGCAAACGCTCATTTCAATACGAAACATTGCCTAAACTACTTGTATCAGTGTAACTGTAGATGTTAAAGTGGGTTGGTGGCTGAGATTGATGCATTTCCACTCAATGTCAAACATACAACAGTATATGCACATGTATGTTGTTATTGCTTGTAATGGGCCTAAACTGCATATGTGTGGATACACTGACAATACAGGAATGAATACTGATCTAATGGTGACACGATATTGGAAATGCTCGAGTCACAGCACAGATGTGTTTAGATTACGTTTTGGACCTATGCAACACGTACTTAAATTCAAATGTAGCACTTACATAGTATAGTCAGGTTTGCTACATGTAAAGCATTATAAGGCTCTATTTAGTGTAAAAACAAATACTAACGCTCATTTCAATACGAAACATTGCCTAAACTACTCGTATCAATGTAACTGTAGATGTTAAAGTGGTTTGGTGGCTGAGATTTATGCACTTCCACTCAATGTCAAACATACAACAGTATATGCACATGTATGTTGTTATAGCTTGTAATGGGCCTAAACTGCATATGTGTGGATACACTGACAATACAGGAATGAATACTGATCTAATGGTGACACGATATTAGAAATGCTCGAGTCACAGCACAGATGTGTTTAGATTACATTTTGGACCTATGCAACACGTACTTAAATTCAAATGTAGCACTTACATAGTATAGTCAGGTTTGCTACATGTAAAGCACTATAACGCTCTATTTAGTGTAAAAACAAATACTAACGATCATTTCAATACGAAACATTGCCTAAACTACTCGTATCAGTGTAACTGTAGATGTTAAAGTGGTTTGGTGGCTGAGATTGATGCAATTCCACTCAATGTCAAACATTCAACAGCATTTGCACATGTATGTTGTTATTGCTTGTAATGGGCCTAAACTGCAAATGTGTGCATACACTGACCATACAGGAATGAATACAGATCTAATGGTGACACGATATTAGAAATGCTCGATTCACAGCATAGATGTGTTTAGATTACGTTCTGGAACTATGCAACACGTACTTAAATTCAAATGTAGCACTTACATAGTATAGTCAGGTTTGCTACATGTAAAGCACTATAACGCTCTATTTAGTGTAAAAACAAATACTAACGCTCATTTCACTACGAAACATTGCCTAAACTACTCGTATCAGTGTAACTGTAGATGTTAAAGTGGTTTGGTGGCTGAGATTGATGCACTTCCACTCAATGTCAAACATACAACAGTACATGCACATGTATGTTGTCATTGCTTGTAATGGGCACAAACTGCATATGAGTGCATACACTTACAATACAGGAATGAATACTAATCTAATGGTGACACGATATTAGAAATGCTCGAGTCACAGCACAGATGTGTTTAGATTACGTTTTGGAACTATGCAACACGTACTTAAATTCAAATGTAGCACTTACATAGCATAGTCAGGTTAGCTACATTTAAAGCACTATAAGACTCTATTTAGTGTAAAAACAAATACTAACGCTCATTTCAAAACGACACATTGCCTAAACTACTCGTATCAGTGTAACTGTAGATGTTAAAAAGGTTTTGTGGCTGCGATTGATGCACTTCCACTCAATGTCAAACATACAACAGTATATGCACATGTATGTTGTTATTGCTTGTAATGGGCCTAAACTGCATATGTGTGGATACACTGACAATACAGGAATGAATACTGATCTAATGGTGACACGATATTGGAAATGCTCGAGTCACAGCACAGATGTGTTTAGATTACGTTTTGGACCTATGCAACACGTACTTAAATTCAAATGTAGCACTTACATAGTATAGTCAGGTTTGCTACATGTAAAGCTTTATAAGGCTCTATTTAGTGTAAAAACAAATACTAACGCTCATTTCAATACGAAACATTGCCTAAACTACTCGTATCAATGTAACTGTAGATGTTAAAGTGGTTTGGTGGCTGAGATTTATGCACTTCCACTCAATGTCAAACATACAACAGTATATGCACATGTATGTTGTTATAGCTTGTAATGGGCCTAAACTGCATATGTATGGATACACTGACAATACAGGAATGAATACTGATCTAATGGTGACACGATATTAGAAATGCTCGAGTCACAGCACAGATGTGTTTAGATTACGTTTTGGACCTATGCAACACGTACTTAAATTCAAATGTAGCACTTACATAGTATAGTCAGGTTTGCTACATGTAAAGCATTATAAGGCTCTATTTAGTGTAAAAACAAATACTAACGCTCATTTCAATACGAAACATTGCCTAAACTACTCGTATCAATGTAACTGTAGATGTTAAAGTGGTTTGGTGGCTGAGATTTATGCACTTCCACTCAATGTCAAACATACAACAGTATATGCACATGTATGTTGTTATAGCTTGTAATGGGCCTAAACTGCATATGTGTGGATACACTGACAATACAGGAATGAATACTGATCTAATGGTGACACGATATTAGAAATGCTCGAGTCACAGCACAGATGTGTTTAGATTACGTTTTGGACCTATGCAACACGTACTTAAATTCAAATGTAGCACTTACATAGTATAGTCAGGTTTGCTACATGTAAAGCACTATAACGCTCTATTTAGTGTAAAAACAAATACTAACGATCATTTCAATACGAAACATTGCCTAAACTACTCGTATCAGTGTAACTGTAGATGTTAAAGTGGTTTGGTGGCTGAGATTGATGCAATTCCACTCAATGTCAAAGATTCAACAGCATTTGCACATGTATGTTGTTATTGCTTGTAATGGGCCTAAACTGCAAATGTGTGCATACACTGACAATACAGGAATGAATACAGATCTAATGGTGACACGATATTAGAAATGCTCGATTCACAGCACAGATGTGTTTAGATTACGTTCTGGAACTATGCAACACGTACTTAAATTCAAATGTAGCACTTACATAGTATAGTCAGGTTTGCTACATGTAAAGCACTATAAGGCTCTATTTAGTGTAAAAACAAATACTAACGCTCATTTCACTACGAAACATTGCCTAAACTACTCGTATCAGTGTAACTGTAGATGGTAAAGTGGTTTGTTGGCTGAGATTGATGCACTTCCACTCAATGTCAAACATACAACAGTATATGCACATGTATGTTGTCATTGCTTGTAATGGGCCTAAACTGCATATGTGTGCATACACTGACAATACAGGAATGAATACAGATCTAATGGTGACACGATATTAGAAATGCTCGAGTCACAGCACAGATGTGTTTAGATTACATTTTGGACCTATGCAACACGTACTTAAATTCAAATGTAGCACTTACATAGTATAGTCAGGTTTGCTACATGTAAAGCACTATAAGGCTCTATTTAGTGTAAAAACAAATACTAACGCTCATTTCAATACGAAACATTGCCTAAACTACTCGTATCAGTGTAACTGTAGATGGTAAAGTGGTTTGTTGGCTGAGATTGATGCACTTCCACTCAATGTCAAACATACAACAGTATATGCACATGTATGTTGTCATTGCTTGTAATGGGCACAAACTGCATATGAGTGCATACACTGACAATACAGCAATGAATACTGATCTAATGGTGACACGATATTAGAAATGCTCGATTCACAGCACAGATGTGTTTAGATTACGTTTTGGAACTATGCAACACGTACTTAAATTCAAATGTAGCACTTACATAGTATAGTCAGGTTTGCTACATGTAAAGCACTATAACGCTCTATTTAGTGTAAAAACAAATACTAACGCTCATTTCACTACGAAACATTGCCTAAACTACTCGTATCAGTGTAACTGTAGATGTTAAAGTGGTTTGGTGGCTGAGATTGATGCACTTCCACTCAATGTCAAACATACAACAGTACATGCACATGTATGTTGTCATTGCTTGTAATGGGCACAAACTGCATATGAGTGCATACACTTACAATACAGGAATGAATACTAATCTAATGGTGACACGATATTAGAAATGCTCGAGTCACAGCACAGATGTGTTTAGATTACGTTTTGGAACTATGCAACACGTACTTAAATTCAAATGTAGCACTTACATAGCATAGTCAGGTTAGCTACATTTAAAGCACTATAAGACTCTATTTAGTGTAAAAACAAATACTAACGCTCATTTCAAAACGACACATTGCCTAAACTACTCGTATCTGTGTAACTGTAGATGTTAAAAAGGTTTTGTGGCTGCGATTGATGCACTTCCACTCAATGTCAAACATACAACAGTATATGCACATGTATGTTGTTATTGCTTGTAATGGGCCTAAACTGCATATGTGTGGATACACTGACAATACAGGAATGAATACTGATCTAATGGTGACACGATATTGGAAATGCTCGAGTCACAGCACAGATGTGTTTAGATTACGTTTTGGACCTATGCAACACGTACTTAAATTCAAATGTAGCACTTACATAGTATAGTCAGGTTTGCTACATGTAAAGCTTTATAAGGCTCTATTTAGTGTAAAAACAAATACTAACGCTCATTTCAATACGAAACATTGCCTAAACTACTCGTATCAATGTAACTGTAGATGTTAAAGTGGTTTGGTGGCTGAGATTTATGCACTTCCACTCAATGTCAAACATACAACAGTATATGCACATGTATGTTGTTATAGCTTGTAATGGGCCTAAACTGCATATGTATGGATACACTGACAATACAGGAATGAATACTGATCTAATGGTGACACGATATTAGAAATGCTCGAGTCACAGCACAGATGTGTTTAGATTACGTTTTGGACCTATGCAACACGTACTTAAATTCAAATGTAGCACTTACATAGTATAGTCAGGTTTGCTACATGTAAAGCATTATAAGGCTCTATTTAGTGTAAAAACAAATACTAACGCTCATTTCAATACGAAACATTGCCTAAACTACTCGTATCAATGTAACTGTAGATGTTAAAGTGGTTTGGTGGCTGAGATTTATGCACTTCCACTCAATGTCAAACATACAACAGTATATGCACATGTATGTTGTTATAGCTTGTAATGGGCCTAAACTGCATATGTGTGGATACACTGACAATACAGGAATGAATACTGATCTAATGGTGACACGATATTAGAAATGCTCGAGTCACAGCACAGATGTGTTTAGATTACGTTTTGGACCTATGCAACACGTACTTAAATTCAAATGTAGCACTTACATAGTATAGTCAGGTTTGCTACATGTAAAGCACTATAACGCTCTATTTAGTGTAAAAACAAATACTAACGATCATTTCAATACGAAACATTGCCTAAACTACTCGTATCAGTGTAACTGTAGATGTTAAAGTGGTTTGGTGGCTGAGATTGATGCAATTCCACTCAATGTCAAAGATTCAACAGCATTTGCACATGTATGTTGTTATTGCTTGTAATGGGCCTAAACTGCAAATGTGTGCATACACTGACAATACAGGAATGAATACAGATCTAATGGTGACACGATATTAGAAATGCTCGATTCACAGCACAGATGTGTTTAGATTACGTTCTGGAACTATGCAACACGTACTTAAATTCAAATGTAGCACTTACATAGTATAGTCAGGTTTGCTACATGTAAAGCACTATAAGGCTCTATTTAGTGTAAAAACAAATACTAACGCTCATTTCACTACGAAACATTGCCTAAACTACTCGTATCAGTGTAACTGTAGATGGTAAAGTGGTTTGTTGGCTGAGATTGATGCACTTCCACTCAATGTCAAACATACAACAGTATATGCACATGTATGTTGTCATTGCTTGTAATGGGCCTAAACTGCATATGTGTGCATACACTGACAATACAGGAATGAATACAGATCTAATGGTGACACGATATTAGAAATGCTCGAGTCACAGCACAGATGTGTTTAGATTACATTTTGGACCTATGCAACACGTACTTAAATTCAAATGTAGCACTTACATAGTATAGTCAGGTTTGCTACATGTAAAGCACTATAAGGCTCTATTTAGTGTAAAAACAAATACTAACGCTCATTTCAATACGAAACATTGCCTAAACTACTCGTATCAGTGTAACTGTAGATGGTAAAGTGGTTTGTTGGCTGAGATTGATGCACTTCCACTCAATGTCAAACATACAACAGTATATGCACATGTATGTTGTCATTGCTTGTAATGGGCACAAACTGCATATGAGTGCATACACTGACAATACAGCAATGAATACTGATCTAATGGTGACACGATATTAGAAATGCTCGATTCACAGCACAGATGTGTTTAGATTACGTTTTGGAACTATGCAACACGTACTTAAATTCAAATGTAGCACTTACATAGCATAGTCAGGTTTGCTACATGTAAAGCACTATAAGGCTCTATTTAGTGTAAAAACAAATGCAAACGCTCATTTCAATACGAAACATTGCCTAAACTACTTGTATCAGTGTAACTGTAGATGTTAAAGTGGGTTGGTGGCTGAGATTGATGCATTTTTACTCAATGTCAAACATACAACAGTATATGCACATGTATGTTGTCATTGCTTGTAATGGGCCTAAACTGCATATGTGTGCATACACTGACAATACAGGAATGAATTCAGATCTAATGGTGACACGATATTAGAAATGCTCGAGTCACAGCACAGATGTGTTTAGATTACATTTTGGACCTATGCAACACGTACTTAAATTCAAATGTAGCACTTACATAGTATAGTCAGGTTTGCTACATGTAAAGCACTATAACGCTCTATTTAGAGTAAAAACAAATACTAACGCTCATTTCAATACGAAACATTGCCGAAACTACTCGTATCAGTGTAACTGTAGATGGTAAAGTGGTTTGTTGGCTGAGATTGATGCACTTCCACTCAATGTCAAACATACAACAGTATATGCACATGTATGTTGTCATTGCTTGTAATGGGCACAAACTGCATATGAGTGCATACACTGACAATACAGCAATGAATACTGATCTAATGGTGACACGATATTAGAAATGCTCGATTCACAGCACAGATGTGTTTAGATTACGTTTTGGAACTATGCAACACGTACTTAAATTCAAATGTAGCACTTACATAGCATAGTCAGGTTTGCTACATGTAAAGCACTATAAGGCTCTATTTAGTGTAAAAACAAATGCAAACGCTCATTTCAATACGAAACATTGCCTAAACTACTTGTATCAGTGTAACTGTAGATGTTAAAGTGGGTTGGTGGCTGAGATTGATGCATTTCCACTCAATGTCAAACATACAACAGTATATGCACATGTATGTTGTTATTGCTTGTAATGGGCCTAAACTGCATATGTGTGGATACACTGACAATACAGGAATGAATACTGATCTAATGGTGACACGATATTGGAAATGCTCGAGTCACAGCACAGATGTGTTTAGATTACGTTTTGGACCTATGCAACACGTACTTAAATTCAAATGTAGCACTTACATAGTATAGTCAGGTTTGCTACATGTAAAGCATTATAAGGCTCTATTTAGTGTAAAAACAAATACTAACGATCATTTCAATACGAAACATTGCCTAAACTACTCGTATCAGTGTAACTGTAGATGTTAAAGTGGTTTGGTGGCTGAGATTGATGCAATTCCACTCAATGTCAAAGATTCAACAGCATTTGCACATGTATGTTGTTATTGCTTGTAATGGGCCTAAACTGCAAATGTGTGCATACACTGACCATACAGGAATGAATACAGATCTAATGGTGACACGATATTAGAAATGCTCGATTCACAGCACAGATGTGTTTAGATTACGTTCTGGAACTATGCAACACGTACTTAAATTCAAATGTAGCACTTACATAGTATAGTCAGGTTTGCTACATGTAAAGCACTATAAGGCTCTATTTAGTGTAAAAACAAATACTAACGCTCATTTCACTACGAAACATTGCCTAAACTACTCGTATCAGTGTAACTGTAGATGGTAAAGTGGTTTGGTGGCTGAGATTGATGCACTTCCACTCAATGTCAAACATACAACAGTATATGCACATGTATGTTGTCATTGCTTGTAATGGGCACAAACTGCATATGAGTGCATACACTTACAATACAGGAATGAATACTAATCTAATGGTGACACGATATTAGAAATGCTCGAGTCACAGCACAGATGTGTTTAGATTACGTTTTGGAACTATGCAACACGTACTTAAATTCAAATGTAGCACTTACATAGCATAGTCAGGTTAGCTACATTTAAAGCACTATAAGACTCTATTTAGTGTAAAAACAAATACTAACGCTCATTTCAAAACGACACATTGCCTAAACTACTCGTATCTGTGTAACTGTAGATGTTAAAAAGGTTTTGTGGCTGCGATTGATGCACTTCCACTCAATGTCAAACATACAACAGTATATGCACATGTATGTTGTTATTGCTTGTAATGGGCCTAAACTGCATATGTGTGGATACACTGACAATACAGGAATGAATACTGATCTAATGGTGACACGATATTGGAAATGCTCGAGTCACAGCACAGATGTGTTTAGATTACGTTTTGGACCTATGCAACACGTACTTAAATTCAAATGTAGCACTTACATAGTATAGTCAGGTTTGCTACATGTAAAGCATTATAAGGCTCTATTTAGTGTAAAAACAAATACTAACGCTCATTTCAATACGAAACATTGCCTAAACTACTCGTATCAATGTAACTGTAGATGTTAAAGTGGTTTGGTGGCTGAGATTTATGCACTTCCACTCAATGTCAAACATACAACAGTATATGCACATGTATGTTGTTATAGCTTGTAATGGGCCTAAACTGCATATGTGTGGATACACTGACAATACAGGAATGAATACTGATCTAATGGTGACACGATATTAGAAATGCTCGAGTCACAGCACAGATGTGTTTAGATTACGTTTTGGACCTATGCAACACGTACTTAAATTCAAATGTAGCACTTACATAGTATAGTCAGGTTTGCTACATGTAAAGCACTATAACGCTCTATTTAGTGTAAAAACAAATACTAACGATCATTTCAATACGAAACATTGCCTAAACTACTCGCATCAGTGTAACTGTAGATGTTAAAGTGGTTTGGTGGCTGAGATTGATGCAATTCCACTCAATGTCAAAGATTCAACAGCATTTGCACATGTATGTTGTTATTGCTTGTAATGGGCCTAAACTGCAAATGTGTGCATACACTGACAATACAGGAATGAATACAGATCTAATGGTGACACGATATTAGAAATGCTCGATTCACAGCACAGATGTGTTTAGATTACGTTTTGGACCTATGCAACACGTACTTACATTCAAATTCAGCACTTACATAGTATAATCAGGTTAGCTACATTTAAAGCACTATAAGACTCTATTTAGTGTAAAAACAAATACTAACGCTCATTTCAAAACGACACATTGCCTAAAGTACTCGTATCTGTGTAACTGTAGATGTTAAAAAGGTTTTGTGGCTGCGATTGATGCACTTCCACTCAATGTCAAACATACAACAGTATATGCACATGTATATTGTTATTGCTTGTAATGGGCCTAAACTGCATATGTGTGGATACACTGACAATACAGGAATGAATACTGATCTAATGGTGACACGATATTGGAAATGCTCGATTCACAGCACAGATGTGTTTAGATTACGTTCTGCAACTATGCAACACGTACTTAAATTCAAATGTAGCACTTACATAGTATAGTCAGGTTTGCTACAAGTAAAGCACTATAAGGCTCTATTTAGTGTAAAAACAAATACTAACGCTCATTTCAATACGAAACATTGCCTAAACTACTCGTATCAGTGTAACTGTAGATGTTAAAGTGGTTTGGTGGCTGAGATTGATGCAATTCCACTCAATGTCAAAGATTCAACAGCATTTGCACATGTATGTTGTTATTGCTTGTAATGGGCCTAAACTGCAAATGTGTGCATACACTGACAATACAGGAATGAATACAGATCTAATGGTGACACGATATTAGAAATGCTCGATTCACAGCACAGATGTGTTTAGATTACGTTCTGCAACTATGCAACACGTACTTAAATTCAAATGTAGCACTTACATAGTATAGTCAGGTTTGCTACATGTAAAGCACTATAAGGCTCTATTTAGTGTAAAAACAAATACTAACGCTCATTTCACTACGAAACATTGCCTAAACTACTCGTATCAGTGTAACTGTAGATGGTAAAGTGGTTTGTTGGCTGAGATTGATGCACTTCCACTCAATGTCAAACATACAACAGTATATGCACATGTATGTTGTTATAGCTTGTAATGGGCCTAAACTGCATATGTGTGGATACACTGACAATACAGCAATGAATACTGATCTAATGGTGACACGATATTAGAAATGATCGAGTCACAGCACAGATGTGTTTAGATTACGTTTTGGACCTATGCAACACGTACTTAAATTCAAATGTAGCACTTACATAGTATAGTCAGGTTTGCTACAAGTAAAGCACTATAAGGCTCTATTTAGTGTAAAAACAAATACTAACGCTCATTTCAATACGAAACATTGCCTAAACTATTCGTATCAGTGTAACTGTAGATGTTAAAGTGGTTTTGTGGCTGAGATTGATGCACTTCCACTCAATGTCAAACATACAACAGAATATGCACATGTACGTTGTCATTGCTTGTAATGGGCCTAAACTGCATATGTCTGCATACACTGACAATACAGGAATGAATACAGATCTAATGGTGATACGATATCAGAAATGCTCGATTTACAACACAGATGTGTTTAGATTACGTTTTGGAACTATGCAACACGTACTTAAAGTCAAATGTAGCACTTACATAGTATAGTCAGGTTTGCTACATGTAAAGCACTATAAGACTCTATTTAGTGTAAACACAAATACTAACGCTCATTTCAATACGAAACATTGCCTAAACTACTCGTATCAGTGTAACTGTAGATGTTAAAGTGGTTTGGTGGCTGAGATTGATGCATTTCCACTCAATGTCAAACATACAACAGTATATGCACATCTATGTTGTCATTGCTTGTAATGGGCCTAAACTGCATATGTGTGGATACACTGACAATACAGGAATGAATACTGATCTAATGGTGACACGATATTAGAAATGCTCGATTCACAGCACAGATGTGTTTAGATTACGTTTTGGACCTATGCAACACGTACTTACATTCAAATTCAGCACTTACATAGTATAATGAGGTTTGCTACATTTAAAGCACTATAAGACTCTATTTAGTGTAAAAACAAATACTAACGCTCATTTCAAAACGACACATTGCCTAAAGTACTCGTATCAGTGTAACTGTAGATGGTAAAGTGGTTTGTTGGCTGAGATTGATGCACTTCCACTCAATGTCAAACATACAACAGTATATGCACATGTATGTTGTTATAGCTTGTAATGGGCCTAAACTGCATATGTGTGGATACACTGACAATACAGCAATGAATACTGATCTAATGGTGACACGATATTAGAAATGATCGAGTCACAGCACAGATGTGTTTAGATTACGTTTTGGACCTATGCAACACGTACTTAAATTCAAATGTAGCACTTACATAGTATAGTCAGGTTTGCTACAAGTAAAGCACTATAAGGCTCTATTTAGTGTAAAAACAAATACTAACGCTCATTTCAATACGAAACATTGCCTAAACTATTCGTATCAGTGTAACTGTAGATGTTAAAGTGGTTTTGTGGCTGAGATTGATGCACTTCCACTCAATGTCAAACATACAACAGAATATGCACATGTACGTTGTCATTGCTTGTAATGGGCCTAAACTGCATATGTCTGCATACACTGACAATACAGGAATGAATACAGATCTAATGGTGATACGATATCAGAAATGCTCGATTTACAACACAGATGTGTTTAGATTACGTTTTGGAACTATGCAACACGTACTTAAAGTCAAATGTAGCACTTACATAGTATAATCAGGTTAGCTACATTTAAAGCACTATAAGACTCTATTTAGTGTAAAAACAAATACTAACGCTCATTTCAAAACGACACATTGCCTAAAGTACTCGTATCTGTGTAACTGTAGATGTTAAAAAGGTTTTGTGGCTGCGATTGATGCACTTCCACTCAATGTCAAACATACAACAGTATATGCACATGTATGTTGTTATTGCTTGTAATGGGCCTAAACTGCATATGTGTGGATACACTGACAATACAGGAATGAATACTGATCTAATGGTGACACGATATTGGAAATGCTCGAGTCACAGCACAGATGTGTTTAGATTACGTTTTGGACCTATGCAACACGTACTTAAATTCAAATGTAGCACTTACATAGTATAGTCAGGTTTGCTACATGTAAAGCATTATAAGGCTCTATTTAGTGTAAAAACAAATACTAACGCTCATTTCAATACGAAATATTGCCTAAACTACTCGTATCAGAGTAACTGTAGATGTTAAAGTGGTTTGGTGGCTGAGATTTATGCACTTCCACTCAATGTCAAACATACAACAGTATATGCACATGTATGTTGTTATAGCTTGTAATGGGCCTAAACTGCATATGTGTGGATACACTGACAATACAGGAATGAATACTGATCTAATGGTGACACGATATTAGAAATGCTCGAGTCACAGCACAGATGTGTTTAGATTACATTTTGGACCTATGCAACACGTACTTAAATTCAAATGTAGCACTTACATAGTATAGTCAGGTTTGCTACATGTAAAGCACTATAAGGCTCTATTTAGTGTAAAAACAAATACTAACGCTCATTTCACTACGAAACATTGCCTAAACTACTCGTATCAGTGTAACTGTAGATGGTAAAGTGGTTTGTTGGCTGAGATTGATGCACTTCCACTCAATGTCAAACATACAACAGTATATGCACATGTATGTTGTCATTGCTTGTAATGGGCACAAACTGCATATGAGTGCATACACTTACAATACAGGAATGAATACTAATCTAATGGTGACACGATATTAGAAATGCTCGAGTCACAGCACAGATGTGTTTAGATTACGTTTTGGACCTATGCAACACGTACTTAAATTCAAATGTAGCACTTACATAGCATAGTCAGGTTTGCTACATGTAAAGCACTATAAGGCTCTATTTAGTGTAAAAACAAATACTAACGCTCATTTCACTACGAAACATTGCCTAAACTACTCGTATCAGTGTAACTGTAGATGGTAAAGTGGTTTGTTGGCTGAGATTGATGCACTTCCACTCAATGTCAAACATACAACAGTATATGCACATGTATGTTGTCATTGCTTGTAATGGGCACAAACTGCATATCAGTGCATACACTGACAATACAGCAATGAATACTGATCTAATGGTGACACGATATTAGAAATGCTCGATTCACAGCACAGATGTGTTTAGATTACGTTTTGGAACTATGCAACACGTACTTAAATTCAAATGTAGCACTTACATAGCATAGTCAGGTTAGCTATATTTAAAGCACTATAAGACTCTATTTAGTGTAAAAACAAATACTAACGCTGATTTCAAAACGACGCATTGCCTAAAGTACTCGTATCTGTGTAACTGTAGATGTTAAAAAGGTTGTGTGGCTGCGATTGATGCACTTCCACTCAATGTCAAACATACAACAGTATATGCACATGTATGTTGTTATTGCTTGTAATGGGCCTAAACTGCATATGTGTGGATACACTGACAATACAGGAATGAATACTGATCTAATGGTGACACGATATTGGAAATGCTCGAGTCACAGCACAGATGTGTTTAGATTACGTTTTGGACCTATGCAACACGTACTTAAATTCAAATGTAGCACTTACATAGTATAGTCAGGTTTGCTACATGTAAAGCATTATAAGGCTCTATTTAGTGTAAAAACAAATACTAACGCTCATTTCAATACGAAATATTGCCTAAACTACTCGTATCAGAGAAACTGTAGATGTTAAAGTGGTTTGGTGGCTGAGATTTATGCACTTCCACTCAATGTCAAACATACAACAGTATATGCACATGTATGTTGTTATACCTTGTAATGGGCCTAAACTGCATATGTGTGGATACACTGACAATACAGGAATGAATACTGATCTAATGGTGACACGATATTAGAAATGCTCGAGTCACAGCACAGATGTGTTTAGATTACATTTTGGACCTATGCAACACGTACTTAAATTCAAATGTAGCACTTACATAGTATAGTCAGGTTTGCTACATGTAAAGCACTATAAGGCTCTATTTAGTGTAAAAACAAATACTAACGCTCATTTCACTACGAAACATTGCCTAAACTACTCGTATCAGTGTAACTGTAGATGGTAAAGTGGTTTGTTGGCTGAGATTGATGCACTTCCACTCAATGTCAAACATACAACAGTATATGCACATGTATGTTGTCATTGCTTGTAATGGGCACAAACTGCATATGAGTGCATACACTTACAATACAGGAATGAATACTAATCTAATGGTGACACGATATTAGAAATGCTCGAGTCACAGCACAGATGTGTTTAGATTACGTTTTGGACCTATGCAACACGTACTTAAATTCAAATGTAGCACTTACATAGCATAGTCAGGTTTGCTACATGTAAAGCACTATAAGGCTCTATTTAGTGTAAAAACAAATACTAACGCTCATTTCACTACGAAACATTGCCTAAACTACTCGTATCAGTGTAACTGTAGATGGTAAAGTGGTTTGTTGGCTGAGATTGATGCACTTCCACTCAATGTCAAACATACAACAGTATATGCACATGTATGTTGTCATTGCTTGTAATGGGCACAAACTGCATATGAGTGCATACACTGACAATACAGCAATGAATACTGATCTAATGGTGACACGATATTAGAAATGCTCGATTCACAGCACAGATGTGTTTAGATTACGTTTTGGAACTATGCAACACGTACTTAAATTCAAATGTAGCACTTACATAGCATAGTCAGGTTAGCTATATTTAAAGAACTATAAGACTCTATTTAGTGTAAAAACAAACACTAACGCTGATTTCAAAACGACGCATTGCCTAAAGTACTCGTATCTGTGTAACTGTAGATGTTAAAAAGGTTGTGTGGCTGCGATTGATGCACTTCCACTCAATGTCAAACATACAACAGTATATGCACATGTATGTTGTTATTGCTTGTAATGGGCCTAAACTGCATATGTGTGCATACACTGACAATACAGGAATGAATACTGATCTAATGGTGACACGATATTGGAAATGCTCGAGTCACAGCACAGATGTGTTTAGATTACGTTTTGGACCTATGCAACACGTACTTAAATTCAAATGTAGCACTTACATAGTATAGTCAGGTTTGCTACATGTAAAGCATTATAAGGCTCTATTTAGTGTAAAAACAAATACTAACGCTCATTTCAATACGAAACATTGCCTAAACTACTCGTATCAATGTAACTGTAGATGTTAAAGTGGTTTGGTGGCTGAGATTTATGCACTTCCACTCAATGTCAAACATACAACAGTATATGCACATGTATGTTGTTATAGCAGGTAATGGGCCTAAACTGCATATATGTGGATACACTGACAATACAGGAATGAATACTGATCTAATGGTGACACGATATTAGAAATGATCGAGTCACAGCACAGAAGTGTTTAGATTACGTTTTGGACCTATGCAACACGTACTTAAATTCAAATGTAGCACTTACATAGTATAGTCAGGTTTGCTACAAGTAAAGCACTATAAGGCTCTATTTAGTGTAAATACAAATACTAACGCTCATTTCAATACGACACATTGCCTAAACTACTCGTATCAGTGTAACTGTAGATGGTAAAGTGGTTTGTTGGCTGAGATTGATGCACTTCCACTCAATGTCAAACATACAACAGTATATGCACATGTATGTTGTCATTGCTTGTAATGGGCACAAACTGCATATGAGTGCATACACTGACAATACAGCAATGAATACTGATCTAATGGTGACACGATATTAGAAATGCTCGATTCACAGCACAGATGTGTTTAGATTACGTTCTGGAACTATGCAACACGTACTTAAATTCAAATGTAGCACTTACATAGTATAGTCAGGTTTGCTACATGTAAAGCACTATAAGGCTCTATTTAGTGTAAAAACAAATACTAACGCTCATTTCACTACGAAACATTGCCTAAACTACTCGTATCAGTGTAACTGTAGATGGTAAAGTGGTTTGTTGGCTGAGATTGATGCACTTCCACTCAATGTCAAACATAAAACAGTATATGCACATGTATGTTGTCATTGCTTGTAATGGGCACAAACTGCATATGAGTGCATACACTGACAATACAGCAATGAATACTGATCTAATGGTGACACGATATTAGAAATGCTCGATTCACAGCACAGATGTGTTTAGATTACGTTTTGGAACTATGCAACACGTACTTAAATTCAAATGTAGCACTTACATAGCATAGTCAGGTTTGCTACATGTACAGCACTATAAGGCTCTATTTAGTGTAAAAACAAATGCAAACGCTCATCTCAATACGAAACATTGCCTAAACTACTCGTATCAGTGTAACTGTAGATGTTAAAGTGGTTTGGTGGCTGAGATTGATGCACTTCCACTCAATGTCAAACATACAACAGTATATGCACATGTATGGTGTCATTGCTTGTAATGGGCCTAAACTGCATATGTGTGCATACACTGACAATACAGGAATGAATACAGATCTAATGGTGATACGATATTAGAAATGCTCGATTCACAGCACAGATGTGTTTAGATTACGTTTTGGAACTATGCAACACGTACTTAAATTCAAATGTAGCACTTTGATAGTATAGTCAGGTTCGCTACATGTAAAGCACTATAACGCTCTATTTAGTGTAATAACAAATACTAACGCTCATTTCCATAGGAAACATTGCCTAAACTACTCGTATCAGTGTAACTGTAGATGTTAAAGTGGTTTGGTGGCTGAGATTGATGCATTTCCACTCAATGTCAAACATACAACAGTATATGCACATGTATGTTGTCATTGCTTGTAATGGGCCTAAACTGCATATGTGTGGATACACTGACAATACAGGAATGAATACTGATCTAATGGTGACACGATATTGGAAATGCTCGAGTCACAGCACAGATGTGTTTAGATTACGTTTTGGACCTATGCAACACGTACTTAAATTCAAATGTAGCACTTACATAGTATAGTCAGGTTTGCTACATGTAAAGCATTATAAGGCTCTATTTAGTGTAAAAACAAATACTAACGCTCATTTCAATACGAAATATTGCCTAAACTACTCGTATCAGAGTAACTGTAGATGTTAAAGTGGTTTGGTGGCTGAGATTTATGCACTTCCACTCAATGTCAAACATACAACAGTATATGCACATGTATGTTGTTATAGCTTGTAATGGGCCTAAACTGCATATGTGTGGATACACTGACAATACAGGAATGAATACTGATCTAATGGTGACACGATATTAGAAATGCTCGAGTCACAGCACAGATGTGTTTAGATTACATTTTGGACCTATGCAACACGTACTTAAATTCAAATGTAGCACTTACATAGTATAGTCAGGTTTGCTACATGTAAAGCACTATAAGGCTCTATTTAGTGTAAAAACAAATGCTAACGCTCATTTCACTACGAAACATTGCCTAAACTACTCGTATCAGTGTAACTGTAGATGGTAAAGTGGTTTGTTGGCTGAGATTGATGCACTTCCACTCAATGTCAAACATACAACAGTATATGCACATGTATGTTGTCATTGCTTGTAATGGGCACAAACTGCATATGAGTGCATACACTTACAATACAGGAATGAATACTAATCTAATGGTGAACCGATATTAGAAATGCTCGAGTCACAGCACAGATGTGTTTAGATTACGTTTTGGACCTATGCAACACGTACTTAAATTCAAATGTAGCACTTACATAGCATAGTCAGGTTTGCTACATGTAAAGCACTATAAGGCTCTATTTAGTGTAAAAACAAATACTAACGCTCATTTCACTACGAAACATTGCCTAAACTACTCGTATCAGTGTAACTGTAGATGGTAAAGTGGTTTGTTGGCTGAGATTGATGCACTTCCACTCAATGTCAAACATACAACAGTATATGCACATGTATGTTGTCATTGCTTGTAATGGGCACAAACTGCATATCAGTGCATACACTGACAATACAGCAATGAATACTGATCTAATGGTGACACGATATTAGAAATGCTCGATTCACAGCACAGATGTGTTTAGATTACGTTTTGGAACTATGCAACACGTACTTAAATTCAAATGTAGCACTTACATAGCATAGTCAGGTTAGCTATATTTAAAGCACTATAAGACTCTATTTAGTGTAAAAACAAACACTAACGCTGATTTCAAAACGACGCATTGCCTAAAGTACTCGTATCTGTGTAACTGTAGATGTTAAAAAGGTTGTGTGGCTGCGATTGATGCACTTCCACTCAATGTCAAACATACAACAGTATATGCACATGTATGTTGTTATTGCTTGTAATGGGCCTAAACTGCATATGTGTGCATACACTGACAATACAGGAATGAATACTGATCTAATGGTGACACGATATTGGAAATGCTCGAGTCACAGCACAGATGTGTTTAGATTACGTTTTGGACCTATGCAACACGTACTTAAATTCAAATGTAGCACTTACATAGTATAGTCAGGTTTGCTACATGTAAAGCACTATAACGCTCTATTTAGTGTAAAAACAAATACTAACGCTCATTTCAATACGAAACATTGCCTAAACTACTCGTATCAATGTAACTGTAGATGTTAAAGTGGTTTGGTGGCTGAGATTTATGCACTTCCACTCAATGTCAAACATACAACAGTATATGCACATGTATGTTGTTATAGCAGGTAATGGGCCTAAACTGCATATGTGTGGATACACTGACAATACAGGAATGAATACTGATCTAATGGTGACACGATATTAGAAATGATCGAGTCACAGCACAGAAGTGTTTAGATTACGTTTTGGACCTATGCACCACGTACTTAAATTCAAATGTAGCACTTACATAGTATAATCAGGTTTGCTACATGTAAAGCACTATAAGGCTCTATTTAGTGTAAATACAAATACTAACGCTCATTTCAATACGACACATTGCCTAAACTACTCGTATCAGTGTAACTGTAGATGGTAAAGTGGTTTGTTGGCTGAGATTGATGCACTTCCACTCAATGTCAAACATACAACAGTATATGCACATGTATGTTGTCATTGCTTGTAATGGGCACAAACTGCATATGAGTGCATACACTGACAATACAGCAATGAATACAGATCTAATGGTGACACGATATTAGAAATGCTCGATTCACAGCACAGATGTGTTTAGATTACGTTCTGGAACTATGCAACACGTACTTAAATTCAAATGTAGCACTTACATAGTATAGTCAGGTTTGCTACATGTAAAGCACTATAAGGCTCTATTTAGTGTAAAAACAAATACTAACGCTCATTTCACTACGAAACATTGCCTAAACTACTCGTATCAGTGTAACTGTAGATGGTAAAGTGGTTTGTTGGCTGAGATTGATGCACTTCCACTCAATGTCAAACATAAAACAGTATATGCACATGTATGTTGTCATTGCTTGTAATGGGCAGAAACTGCATATGAGTGCATACACTGACAATACAGCAATGAATACTGATCTAATGGTGACACGATATTAGAAATGCTCGATTCACAGCACAGATGTGTTTAGATTACGTTTTGGAACTATGCAACACGTACTTAAATTCAAATGTAGCACTTACATAGCATAGTCAGGTTTGCTACATGTACAGCACTATAAGGCTCTATTTAGTGTAAAAACAAATGCAAACGCTCATCTCAATACGAAACATTGCCTAAACTACTCGTATCAGTGTAACTGTAGATGTTAAAGTGGTTTGGTGGCTGAGATTGATGCACTTCCACTCAATGTCAAACATACAACAGTATATGCACATGTATGGTGTCATTGCTTGTAATGGGCCTAAACTGCATATGTGTGCATACACTGACAATACAGGAATGAATACAGATCTAATGGTGATACGATATTAGAAATGCTCGATTCACAGCACAGATGTGTTTAGATTACGTTTTGGAACTATGCAACACGTACTTAAATTCAAATGTAGCACTTTGATAGTATAGTCAGGTTCGCTACATGTAAAGCACTATAACGCTCTATTTAGTGTAATAACAAATACTAACGCTCATTTCCATAGGAAACATTGCCTAAACTACTCGTATCAGTGTAACTGTAGATGTTAAAGTGGTTTGGCGGCTGAGATTGATGCAATTCCACTCAATGTCAAACATACAACAGTATATGCACATGTATGTTGTTATAGCTTGTAATGGGCCTAAACTGCATATGTGTGGATACACTGACAATACAGGAGTGAATACTGATCTAATGGTGACACGATATTAGAAATGCTCGAGTCACATCACAGATGTGTTTAGATTACGTTTTGGACCTATGCAACACGTACTTAAATTCAAATGTAGCACTTACATAGTATAGTCAGGTTTGCTACATGTAAAGCACTATAACGCTCTATTTAGTGTAAAAACAAATACTTACGCTCATTTCAATACGAAACATTGCCTAAACTACTCGTATCAGTGTAACTGTAGATGTTAAAGTGGTTTGGTGGCTGAGATTGATGCACTTCCACTCAATGTCAAACATACAACAGTATATGCACATGTATGGTGTCATTGCTCGTAATGGGCCTAAACTGCATATGTGTGCATACACTGACAATACAGGAATGAATACAGATCTAATGGTGATACGATATTAGAAATGCTCGATTCACAGCACAGATGTGTTTAGATTACGTTTTGGAACTATGCAACACGTACTTAAATTCAAATGTAGCACTTACATAGTATAGTCAGGTTCGCTACATGTAAAGCACTATAAGGCTCTATTTAGTGTAAAACCAAATGCAAACGCTCATATCAATACGAAACATTGCCTAAACTACTCGTATCAGTGTAACTGTAGATGTTAAAGTGGTTTGGTGGCTGAGATTGATGCACTTCCACTCAATGTCAAACATACAACAGTATATGCACATGTATGGTGTCATTGCTTGTAATGGGCCTAAACTGCATATGTGTGCATACACTGACAATACAGGAATGAATACAGATCTAATGGTGATACGATATTAGAAATGCTCGATTCACAGCACAGATGTGTTTAGATTACGTTTTGGAACTATGCAACACGTACTTAAATTCAAATGTAGCACTTTGATAGTATAGTCAGGTTCGCTACATGTAAAGCACTATAACGCTCTATTTAGTGTAATAACAAATACTAACGCTCATGTCAATAGGAAACATTGCCTAAACTACTCCTATCAGTGTAACTGTAGATGTTAAAGTGGTTTGGTGGCTGAGATTGATGCACTTCCACTCAATGTCAAACATACAACAGTATATGCACTTGTATGTTGTTATTGCTTGTAATGGGCCTAAACTGCATATGTGTGGATACACTGACAATACAGGAATGAATACTGATCTAATGGTGACACGATATTAGAAATGCTCGAGTCACATCACAGATGTGTTTAGATTACGTTTTGGACCTATGCAACACGTACTTAAATTCAAATGTAGCACTTACATAGTATAGTCAGGTTTGCTACATGTAAAGCACTATAACGCTCTATTTAGTGTAATAACAAATACTAACGCTCATTTCAATACGAAACATTGCCTAAACTACTCGTATCAGTGTAACTGTAGATGGTAAAGTGGTTTGGTGGCTGAGATTGATGCACTTCCACTCAATGTCAAACATACAACAGTATATGCACTTGTATGTTGTTATTGCTTGTAATGGGCCTAAACTGCATATGTGTGCATACACTGACAATACAGGAATGAATACTGATCTAATGGTGACACGATATTAGAAATGCTCGAGTCACATCACAGATGTGTTTAGATTACGTTTTGGACCTATGCAACACGTACTTAAATTCAAATGTAGCACTTACATAGTATAGTCAGGTTTGCTACATGTAAAGCACTATAACGCTCTATTTAGTGTAATAACAAATACTAACGCTCATTTCAATACGAAACATTGCCTAAACTACTCGTATCAGTGTAACTGTAGATGGTAAAGTGGTTTGGTGGCTGAGATTGATGCACTTCCACTCAATGTCAAACATACAACAGTATATGCACTTGTATGTTGTTATTGCTTGTAATGGGCCTAAACTGCATATGTGTGGATACACTGACAATACAGGAATGAATACTGATCTAATGGTGACACGATATTAGAAATGCTCGAGTCACATCACAGATGTGTTTAGATTACGTTTTGGACCTATGCAACACGTACTTAAATTCAAATGTAGCACTTACATAGTATAGTCAGGTTTGCTACATGTAAAGCACTATAACGCTCTATTTAGTGTAATAACAAATACTAACGCTCATTTCAATACGAAACATTGCCTAAACTACTCGTATCAGTGTAACTGTAGATGGTAAAGTGGTTTGGTGGCTGAGATTGATGCACTTCCACTCAATGTCAAACATACAACAGTATATGCACATGTACGTTGTCATTGCTTGTAATGGGCCTAAACTGCATATGTGTGCATACACTGACAATACAGGAATGAATACAGATCTAATGGTGATACGATATTAGAAATGCTCGATTCACAGCACAGATGTGTTTAGATTACGTTTTGGAACTATGCAACACGTACTTAAATTCAAATGTAGCACTTTGATAGTATAATCAGGTTTGCTACATGTAAAGCACTATAAGGCTCTATTTAGTGTAAAAACAAATACTAACGCTCATTTCAATACGAAACATTGCCTAAACTACTCGTATCAGTGTAACTGTAGATGTTAAAGTGGTTTGTTGGCTGAGATTGATGCACTTCCACTCAATTTCAAATATACAACAGTATATGCACATGTATGTTGTTAATGCTTGTAATGGGCCTAAACTGCATATGTGTGGATACACTGAGAATACAGGAATGAATACTGATCTAATGGTGACACGATATTGGAAATGCTCGAGTCACAGCACAGATGTGATTAGATTACGTTTTGGAACTATGCAACACGTACTTAAATTCAAATGTAGCACTTACATAGTATAGTCAGGTTTGCTACATGTAAAGCACTATAAGGCTCTATTTAGTGTAAAAACAAATACTAACGCTCAGTTCAATACGAAACATTGCCTAAACTAGTCGTATCAGTGGAACTGTGGATGTTAAAGTGGTTTGGTGACTGAGATTGATGCACTTCCACTCAATGTCAAACATACAACAGTATATGCTCATGCATGTTGTCACTTCTTTTAATAGGCCTAAACTGCATATGTGTGGATACACTGACAATACAGGAATGAATACTGATCTAATGGTGACACGATATTGGAAATGCTCGAGTCACAGCACAGATGTGTGTAGATTACGTTGTAGAACTATGCAACACGTACTTAAATTCAAATTTAGCACTTACATAGTATAATCAGGTCAGCTACATTTAAAGCACTATAAGACTCTATTTAGTGTAAAAACAAATACTAACGCTCATTTCAAAACGACACATTGCCTAAAGTACTCGTATCTGTGTAACTGTAGATGTTAAAAAGGTTTTGTGGCTGCGATTGATGCACTTCCACTCAATGTCAAACATACAACAGTATATCCACATGTATGTTGTTATTGCTTGTAATGGGCCTAAACTGCATATGTGTGCATACACTGACAATACAGCAATGAATACTGATCTAATGGTGACACGATATTGGAAATGCTCGATTCACAGCACAGATGTGTTTAGATTACGTGTTGGAACTATGCAACACGTACTTAAATTCAAATGTAGCACTTACATAGTATAGTCAGGTTTGCTACATGTAAAGCACTATAAGGCTCTATTTAGTGTAAAAACAAATACTAACGCTCATTTCAATACGAAACATTGCCTAAACTACTCGTATCAGTGTAACTGTAGATGTTAAAGTGGTTTGGTGGCTGAGATTGATGCACTTCCACTCAATGTCAAACATACAACAGTATATGCACATGTACGTTGTCGTTGCTTGTAATGGGCCTAAACTGCATATGTGTGCATACACTGACAATACAGGAATGAATACAGATCTAATGGTGATACGATATTAGAAATGCTCGATTCACAGCACAGATGTGTTTAGATTACGTTTTGGAACTATGCAACACGTACTTAAATTCAAATGTAGCACTTTGATAGTATAATCAGGTTTGCTACATGTACAGCACTATAAGGCTCTATTTAGTGTAAAAACAAATGCAAACGCTCATCTCAATACGAAACATTGCCTAAACTACTCGTATCAGTGTAACTGTAGATGTTAAAGTGGTTTGGTGGCTGAGATTGATGCACTTCCACTCAATGTCAAACATACAACAGTATATGCAAATGTATGTTGTCATTGCTTGTAATGGGCCTAAACTGCATATGTGTGCATACACTGACAATACAGGAATGAATACACATCTAATGGTGATACGATATTAGAAATGCTCGATTCACAGCACAGATGTGTTTAGATTACGTTTTGGAACTATGCAACACGTACTTAAATTCAAATGTAGCACTTTGATAGTATAGTCAGGTTCGCTACATGTAAAGCACTATAACGCTCTATTTAGTGTAATAACAAATACTAACGCTCATTTCCATAGGAAACATTGCCTAAACTACTCGTATCAGTGTAACTGTAGATGTTAAAGTGGTTTGGCGGCTGAGATTGATGCACTTCCACTCAATGTCAAACATACAACAGTATATGCACATGTACGTTGTCATTGCTTGTAATGGGCCTAAACTGCATATGTGTGCATACACTGACAATACAGGAATGAATACAGATCTAATGGTGATACGATATTAGAAATGCTCGATTCACAGCACAGATGTGATTAGATTACGTTTTGGAACTATGCAACACGTACTTAAATTCAAATGTAGCACTTACATAGTATAGTCAGGTTTGCTACATGTAAAGCACTATAAGGCTCTATTTAGTGTAAAAACAAATACTAACGCTCAGTTCAATACGAAACATTGCCTAAACTACTCGTATCAGTGGAACTGTGGATGTTAAAGTGGTTTGGTGACTGAGATTGATGCACTTCCACTCAATGTCAAACATACAACAGTATATGATCATGCATGTTGTCACTTCTTTTAATAGGCCTAAACTGCATATGTGTGGATACACTGACAATACAGGAATGAATACAGATCTAATGGTGATACGATATTAGAAATGCTCGATTCACAGCACAGATGTGTTTAGATTACGTTTTGGAACTATGCAACACGTACTTAAATTCAAATGTAGCACTTTGATAGTATAGTCAGGTTCGCTACATGTAAAGCACTATAAGGCTCTATTTAGTGTAAAAACAAATGCAAACGCTCATCTCAATACGAAACATTGCCTAAACTACTCGTATCAGTGTAACTGTAGATGTTAAAGTGGTTTGGTGGCTGAGATTGATGCACTTCCACTCAATGTCAAACATACAACAGTATATGCACATGTATGGTGTCATTGCTTGTAATGGGCCTAAACTGCATATGTGTGCATACACTGACAATACAGGAATGAATACAGATCTAATGGTGATACGATATTAGAAATGCTCGATTCACAGCACAGATGTGATTAGATTACGTTTTGGAACTATGCAACACGTACTTAAATTCAAATGTAGCACTTTGATAGTATAGTCAGGTTCGCTACATGTAAAGCACTATAACGCGCTATTTAGTGTAATAACAAATACTAACGCTCATTTCCATAGGAAACATTGCCTAAACTACTCGTATCAGTGTAACTGTAGATGTTAAAGTGGTTTGGCGGCTGAGATTGATGCACTTCCACTCAATGTCAAACATACAACAGTATATGCACATGTACGTTGTCATTGCTTGTAATGGGCCTAAACTGCATATGTGTGCATACACTGACATCACAGGAATGAATACTGATCTAATGGTGACACGATATTAGAAATGCTCGATTCACAGCACAGATGTGTTTAGATTACGTTTTGGAACTATGCAACACGTACTTAAATTCAAATGTAGCACTTTGATAGTATAGTCAGGTTCGCTACATGTAAAGCACTATAACGCTCTATTTAGTGTAATAACAAATACTAACGCTCATTTCCATAGGAAACATTGCCTAAACTACTCGTATCAGTTCAACTGTAGATGTTAAAGTGGTTTGGCGGCTGAGATTGATGCACTTCCACTCAATGTCAAACATACAACAGTATATGCACATGTACGTTGTCATTGCTTGTAATGGGCCTAAACTGCATATGTGTGCATACACTGACAATACAGGAATGAATACAGATCTAATGGTGATACGATATCAGAAATGCTCGATTCACAACACAGATGTGTTTAGATTACGTTTTGGAACTATGCAACACGTACTTAAATTCAAATGTAGCACTTACATAGTATAATCAGGTTAGCTACATTTAAAGCACTGTAAGACTCTATTTAGTGTAAACACAAATACTAACGCTCATTTCAATACGAAACATTGCCTAAACTACTCGTATCAGTGTAACTGTAGATGTTAAAGTGGTTTGGTGGCTGAGATTGATGCAATTCCACTCAATGTCAAACATTCAACAGCATTTGCACATGTATGTTGTTATTGCTCGTAATGGGCCTAAACTGCATATGTGTGCATACACTGACAATACAGGAATGAATACAGATCTAATGGTGACACGATATTAGAAATGCTCGATTCACAGCACAGATGTGTTTAGATTACGTTCTGGAACTATGCAACACGTACTTAAATTCAAATGTAGCACTTACATAGTATAGTCAGGTTTGCTACATGTAAAGCATTATAAGGCTCTATTTAGTGTAAAAACAAATACTAACGCTCATTTCACTACGAAACATTGCCTAAACTACTCGTATCAGTGTAACTGTAGATGTTAAAGTGGTTTGTTGGCTGAGATTGATGCACTTCCACTCAATGTCAAACATACAACAGTATATGCACATGTATGTTGTTATAGCTTGTAATGGGCCTAAACTGCATATGTGTGGATACACTCACAATACAGGAATGAATACAGATCTAATGGTGACACGATATTAGAAATGCTCGATTCACATTACAGATGTGTTTAGATTTCGTTTTGGAACTATGCAACACGTACTTAAATTCAAATGTAGCACTTTGATAGTATAGTCAGGTTCGCTACATGTAAAGCACTATAACGCTCTATTTAGTGTAATAACAAATACTAACGCTCATTTCAATAGGAAACATTGCCTAAACTACTCGTATCAGTGTAACTGTAGATGTTAAATTGGTTTGGTGGCTGAGATTGATGCACTTCCACTCAATGTCAAACATACAACAGTATATGCACATGTACGTTGTCATTGCTTGTAATGGGCCTAAACTGCATATGTGTGGATACACTGACAATACAGGAATGAATACAGATCTAATGGTGATACGATATTACAAATGCTCGATTCACAGCACAGATGTGTTTAGAGTACGTTTTGGAACTATGCAACACGTACTTAAATTCAAATGTAGCACTTTGATAGTATAATCAGGTTTGCTACATGTAAAGCACTATAAGGCTTTATTTAGTGTAAAAACAAATACTAACGCTCATTTCAATACGAAACATTGCCTAAACTACTCGTATCAGTGTAACTGTAGATGTTAAAGTGGTTTGTTGGCTGAGATTGATGCACTTCCACTCAATTTCAAACATACAACAGTATATGCACATGTATGTTGTTAATGCTTGTAATGGGCCTAAACTGCATATGTGTGGATACACTGACAATACAGGAATGAATACTGATCTAATGGTGACACGATATTGGAAATGCTCGAGTCACAGCACAGATGTGATTAGATTACGTTTTGGAACTATGCAACACGTACTTAAATTCAAATGTAGCACTTACATAGTATAGTCAGGTTTGCTACATGTAAAGCACTATAAGGCTCTATTTAGTGTAAAAACAAAGACTAACGCTCAGTTCAATACGAAACATTGCCTAAACTACTCGTATCAGTGGAACTGTGGATGTTAAAGTGGTTTGGTGACTGAGATTGATGCACTTCCACTCAATGTCAAACATACAACAGTATATGCTCATGCATGTTGTTATTGCTTGTAATGGGCCTAAACTGCATATGTGTGCATACACTGACAATACAGCAATGAATACTGATCTAATGGTGACACGATATTGGAAATGCTCGATTCACAGCACAGATGTGTTTAGATTACGTGTTGGAACTATGCAACACGTACTTAAATTCAAATGTAGCACTTACATAGTATAGTCAGGTTTGCTACATGTAAAGCACTATAAGGCTCTATTTAGTGTAAACACAAATACTAACGCGCATTTCAATACGAAACATTGCCTAAACTACTCGTATCAGTGTAACTGTAGATGTTAAAGTGGTTTGGTGGCTGAGATTGATGCACTTCCACTCAATGTCAAACATACAACAGTATATGCACATGTACGTTGTCATTGCTTGTAATGGGCCTAAACTGCATATGTGTGCATACACTGACAATACAGGAATGAATACAGATCTAATGGTGATACGATATTAGAAATGCTCGATTCACAGCACAGATGTGTTTAGAGTACGTTTTGGAACTATGCAACACGTACTTAAATTCAAATGTAGCACTTTGATAGTATAATGAGGTTTGCTACATGTAAAGCACTATAAGGCTCTATTTAGTGTAAAAACAAATACTAACGCTCATTTCAATACGAAACATTGCCTAAACTACTCGTATCAGTGTAACTGTAGATGTTAAAGTGGTTTGGTGGCTGAGATTGATGCACTTCCACTCAATGTCAAACATACAACAGTATATGCAAATGTATGTTGTCATTGCTTGTAATGGGCCTAAACTGCATATGTGTGCATACACTGACAATACAGGAATGAATACACATCTAATGGTGATACGATATTAGAAATGCTCGATTCACAGCACAGATGTGTTTAGATTACGTTTTGGAACTATGCAACACGTACTTAAATTCAAATGTAGCACTTTGATAGTATAGTCAGGTTCGCTACATGTAAAGCACTATAACGCTCTATTTAGTGTAATAACAAATACTAACGCTCATTTCCATAGGAAACATTGCCTAAACTACTCGTATCAGTGTAACTGTAGATGTTAAAGTGGTTTGGCGGCTGAGATTGATGCACTTCCACTCAATGTCAAACATACAACAGTATATGCACATGTACGTTGTCATTGCTTGTAATGGGCCTAAACTGCATATGTGTGCATACACTGACAATACAGGAATGAATACAGATCTAATGGTGATACGATATTAGAAATGCTCGATTCACAGCACAGATGTGATTAGATTACGTTTTGGAACTATGCAACACGTACTTAAATTCAAATGTAGCACTTACATAGTATAGTCAGGTTTGCTACATGTAAAGCACTATAAGGCTCTATTTAGTGTAAAAACAAATACTAACGCTCAGTTCAATACGAAACATTGCCTAAACTACTCGTATCAGTGGAACTGTGGATGTTAAAGTGGTTTGGTGACTGAGATTGATGCACTTCCACTCAATGTCAAACATACAACAGTATATGATCATGCATGTTGTCACTTCTTTTAATAGGCCTAAACTGCATATGTGTGGATACACTGACAATACAGGAATGAATACAGATCTAATGGTGATACGATATTAGAAATGCTCGATTCACAGCACAGATGTGTTTAGATTACGTTTTGGAACTATGCAACACGTACTTAAATTCAAATGTAGCACTTTGATAGTATAGTCAGGTTCGCTACATGTAAAGCACTATAAGGCTCTATTTAGTGTAAAAACAAATGCAAACGCTCATCTCAATACGAAACATTGCCTAAACTACTCGTATCAGTGTAACTGTAGATGTTAAAGTGGTTTGGTGGCTGAGATTGATGCACTTCCACTCAATGTCAAACATACAACAGTATATGCACATGTATGGTGTCATTGCTTGTAATGGGCCTAAACTGCATATGTGTGCATACACTGACAATACAGGAATGAATACAGATCTAATGGTGATACGATATTAGAAATGCTCGATTCACAGCACAGATGTGATTAGATTACGTTTTGGAACTATGCAACACGTACTTAAATTCAAATGTAGCACTTTGATAGTATAGTCAGGTTCGCTACATGTAAAGCACTATAACGCGCTATTTAGTGTAATAACAAATACTAACGCTCATTTCCATAGGAAACATTGCCTAAACTACTCGTATCAGTGTAACTGTAGATGTTAAAGTGGTTTGGCGGCTGAGATTGATGCACTTCCACTCAATGTCAAACATACAACAGTATATGCACATGTACGTTGTCATTGCTTGTAATGGGCCTAAACTGCATATGTGTGCATACACTGACATCACAGGAATGAATACTGATCTAATGGTGACACGATATTAGAAATGCTCGATTCACAGCACAGATGTGTTTAGATTACGTTTTGGAACTATGCAACACGTACTTAAATTCAAATGTAGCACTTTGATAGTATAGTCAGGTTCGCTACATGTAAAGCACTATAACGCTCTATTTAGTGTAATAACAAATACTAACGCTCATTTCCATAGGAAACATTGCCTAAACTACTCGTATCAGTTCAACTGTAGATGTTAAAGTGGTTTGGCGGCTGAGATTGATGCACTTCCACTCAATGTCAAACATACAACAGTATATGCACATGTACGTTGTCATTGCTTGTAATGGGCCTAAACTGCATATGTGTGCATACACTGACAATACAGGAATGAATACAGATCTAATGGTGATACGATATCAGAAATGCTCGATTCACAACACAGATGTGTTTAGATTACGTTTTGGAACTATGCAACACGTACTTAAATTCAAATGTAGCACTTACATAGTATAGTCAGGTTTGCTACATGTAAAGCATTATAAGGCTCTATTTAGTGTAAAAACAAATACTAACGCTCATTTCACTACGAAACATTGCCTAAACTACTCGTATCAGTGTAACTGTAGATGTTAAAGTGGTTTGTTGGCTGAGATTGATGCACTTCCACTCAATGTCAAACATACAACAGTATATGCACATGTATGTTGTTATAGCTTGTAATGGGCCTAAACTGCATATGTGTGGATACACTCACAATACAGGAATGAATACAGATCTAATGGTGACACGATATTAGAAATGCTCGATTCACATTACAGATGTGTTTAGATTTCGTTTTGGAACTATGCAACACGTACTTAAATTCAAATGTAGCACTTTGATAGTATAGTCAGGTTCGCTACATGTAAAGCACTATAACGCTCTATTTAGTGTAATAACAAATACTAACGCTCATTTCAATAGGAAACATTGCCTAAACTACTCGTATCAGTGTAACTGTAGATGTTAAATTGGTTTGGTGGCTGAGATTGATGCACTTCCACTCAATGTCAAACATACAACAGTATATGCACATGTACGTTGTCATTGCTTGTAATGGGCCTAAACTGCATATGTGTGGATACACTGACAATACAGGAATGAATACAGATCTAATGGTGATACGATATTACAAATGCTCGATTCACAGCACAGATGTGTTTAGAGTACGTTTTGGAACTATGCAACACGTACTTAAATTCAAATGTAGCACTTTGATAGTATAATCAGGTTTGCTACATGTAAAGCACTATAAGGCTTTATTTAGTGTAAAAACAAATACTAACGCTCATTTCAATACGAAACATTGCCTAAACTACTCGTATCAGTGTAACTGTAGATGTTAAAGTGGTTTGTTGGCTGAGATTGATGCACTTCCACTCAATTTCAAACATACAACAGTATATGCACATGTATGTTGTTAATGCTTGTAATGGGCCTAAACTGCATATGTGTGGATACACTGACAATACAGGAATGAATACTGATCTAATGGTGACACGATATTGGAAATGCTCGAGTCACAGCACAGATGTGATTAGATTACGTTTTGGAACTATGCAACACGTACTTAAATTCAAATGTAGCACTTACATAGTATAGTCAGGTTTGCTACATGTAAAGCACTATAAGGCTCTATTTAGTGTAAAAACAAAGACTAACGCTCAGTTCAATACGAAACATTGCCTAAACTACTCGTATCAGTGGAACTGTGGATGTTAAAGTGGTTTGGTGACTGAGATTGATGCACTTCCACTCAATGTCAAACATACAACAGTATATGCTCATGCATGTTGTTATTGCTTGTAATGGGCCTAAACTGCATATGTGTGCATACACTGACAATACAGCAATGAATACTGATCTAATGGTGACACGATATTGGAAATGCTCGATTCACAGCACAGATGTGTTTAGATTACGTGTTGGAACTATGCAACACGTACTTAAATTCAAATGTAGCACTTACATAGTATAGTCAGGTTTGCTACATGTAAAGCACTATAAGGCTCTATTTAGTGTAAACACAAATACTAACGCGCATTTCAATACGAAACATTGCCTAAACTACTCGTATCAGTGTAACTGTAGATGTTAAAGTGGTTTGGTGGCTGAGATTGATGCACTTCCACTCAATGTCAAACATACAACAGTATATGCACATGTACGTTGTCATTGCTTGTAATGGGCCTAAACTGCATATGTGTGCATACACTGACAATACAGGAATGAATACAGATCTAATGGTGATACGATATTAGAAATGCTCGATTCACAGCACAGATGTGTTTAGAGTACGTTTTGGAACTATGCAACACGTACTTAAATTCAAATGTAGCACTTTGATAGTATAATGAGGTTTGCTACATGTAAAGCACTATAAGGCTCTATTTAGTGTAAAAACAAATACTAACGCTCATTTCAATACGAAACATTGCCTAAACTACTCGTATCAGTGTAACTGTAGATGTTAAAGTGGTTTGGTGGCTGAGATTGATGCACTTCCACTCAATGTCAAACATACAACAGTATATGCACATGTACGTTGTCATTGCTTGTAATGGGCCTAAACTGCATATGTGTGCATACACTGACAATACAGGAATGAATACAGATCTAATGGTGATACGATATTAGAAATGCTCGATTCACAGCACAGATGTGTTTAGATTACGTTTTGGAACTATGCAACACGTACTTAAATTCAAATGTAGCACTTTGATAGTATAATGAGGTTTGCTACATGTAAAGCACTATAAGGCTCTATTTAGTGTAAAAACAAATACTAACGCTCATTTCACTACGAAACATTGCCTAAACTACTCGTATCAGTGTAACTGTAGATGTTAAAGTGGTTTGTTGGCTGAGATTGATGCACTTCCACTCAATGTCAAACATACAACAGTATATGCACATGTATGTTGTTATAGCTTGTAATGGGCCTAAACTGCATATGTGTGGATACACTCACAATACAGGAATGAATACAGATCTAATGGTGACACGATATTAGAAATGCTCGATTCACATTACAGATGTGTTTAGATTTCGTTTTGGAACTATGCAACACGTACTTAAATTCAAATGTAGCACTTTGATAGTATAATCAGGTTTGCTACATGTAAAGCACTATAAGGCTCTATTTAGTGTAAAAACAAATACTAACGCTCAGTTCAATACGAAACATTGCCTAAACTACTCGTATCAGTGGAACTGTGGATGTTAAAGTGGTTTGGTGACTGAGATTGATGCACTTCCACTCAATGTCAAACATACAACAGTATATGCTCATGCATGTTGTCACTTCTATTAATAGGCCTAAACTGCATATGTGTGGATACACTGACAATACAGGAATGAATACTGATCTGATGGTGACACGATATTGGAAATGCTCGAGTCACAGCACAGATGTGTTTAGATTACGTTGTAGAACTATGCAACACGTACTTAAATTCAAATTTAGCACTTACATAGTATAATCAGGTCAGCTACATTTAAAGCACTATAAGACTCTATTTAGTGTAAAAACAAATACTAACGCTCATTTCAAAACGACACATTGCCTAAAGTACTCGTATCTGTGTAACTGTAGATGTTAAAAAGGTTTTGTGGCTGCGATTGATGCACTTCCACTCAATGTCAAACATACAACAGTATATGCACATGTATGTTGTTATTGCTTGTAATGGGCCTAAACTGCATATGTGTGCATACACTGACAATACAGCAATGAATACTGATCTAATGGTGACACGATATTGGAAATGCTCGATTCACAGCACAGATGTGTTTAGATTACGTGTTGGAACTATGCAACACGTACTTAAATTCAAATGTAGCACTTACATAGTATAGTCAGGTTTGCTACATGTAAAGCACTATAACGCTCTATTTAGTGTAAAAACAAATACTAACGCGCATTTCAATACGAAACATTGCCTAAACTACTCGTATCAGTGTAACTGTAGATGTTAAAGTGGTTTGGTGGCTGAGATTGATGCACTTCCACTCAATGTCAAACATACAACAGTATATGCACATGTACGTTGTCATTGCTTGTAATGGGCCTAAACTGCATATGTGTGCATACACTGACAATACAGGAATGAATACAGATCTAATGGTGATACGATATTAGAAATGCTCGATTCACAGCACAGATGTGTTTAGAGTACGTTTTGGAACTATGCAACACGTACTTAAATTCAAATGTAGCACTTTGATAGTATAATGAGGTTTGCTACATGTAAAGCACTATAAGGCTCTATTTAGTGTAAAAACAAATACTAACGCTCATTTCAATACGAAACATTGCCTAAACTACTCGTATCAGTGTAACTGTAGATGTTAAAGTGGTTTGGTGGCTGAGATTGATGCACTTCCACTCAATGTCAAACATACAACAGTATATGCACATGTATGTTGTCATTGCTTGTAATGGGCCTAAACTGCATATGTGTGCATACACTGACAATACAGGAATGAATACAGATCTAATGGTGATACGATATTAGAAATGCTCGCTTCACAGCACAGATGTGTTTAGATTACGTTTTGGAACTATGCAACACGTACTTAAATTCAAATGTAGCACTTTGATAGTATAATGAGGTTTGCTACATGTAAAGCACTATAAGGCTCTATTTAGTGTAAAAACAAATACTAACGCTCATTTCAATACGAAACATTGCCTAAACTACTCGTATCAGTGTAACTGTAGATGTTAAAGTGGTTTGTTGGCTGAGATTGATGCACTTCCACTCAATTTCAAACATACAACAGTATATGCACATGTATGTTGTTAATGCTTGTAATGGGCCTAAACTGCATATGTGTGGATACACTGACAATACAGGAATGAATACTGATCTAATGGTGACACGATATTGGAAATGCTCGAGTCACAGCACAGATGTGTTTAGATTACGTTGTAGAACTATGCAACACGTACTTAAATTCAAATTTAGCACTTACATAGTATAATCAGGTCAGCTACATTTAAAGCACTATAAGACTCTATTTAGTGTAAAAACAAATACTAACGCTCATTTCAAAACGACACATTGCCTAAAGTACTCGTATCTGTGTAACTGTAGATGTTAAAAAGGTTTTGTGGCTGCGATTGATGCACTTCCACTCAATGTCAAACATACAACAGTATATGCACATGTATGTTGTTATTGCTTCTAATGGGCCTAAACTGCATATGTGTGCATACACTGACAATACAGCAATGAATACTGATCTAATGGTGACACGATATTGGAAGTGCTCGATTCACAGCACAGATGTGTTTAGATTACGTGTTGGAACTATGCAACACGTACTTAAATTCAAATGTAGCACTTACATAGTATAGTCAGGTTTGCTACATGTAAAGCACTATAAGGCTCTATTTAGTGTAAAAACAAATACTAACGCTCATTTCAATACGAAACATTGCCTAAACTACTCGTATCAGTGTAACTGTAGATGTTAAAGTGGTTTGGTGGCTGAGATTGATGCACTTCCACTCAATGTCAAACATACAACAGTATATGCACATGTACGTTGTCATTGCTTGTAATGGGCCTAAACTGCATATGTGTGCATACACTGACAATACAGGAATGAACACAGATCTAATGGTGATACGATATTAGAAATGCTCGATTCACAGCACAGATGTGTTTAGATTACGTTTTGGAACTATGCAACACGTACTTAAATTCAAATGTAGCACTTTGATAGTATAATGAGGTTTGCTACATGTAAAGCACTATAAGGCTCTATTTAGTGTAAAAACAAATACTAACGCTCATTTCAATACGAAACATTGCCTAAACTACTCGTATCAGTGTAACTGTAGATGTTAAAGTGGTTTGTTGGCTGAGATTGATGCACTTCCACTCAATTTCAAACATACAACAGTATATGCACATGTATGTTGTTAATGCTTGTAATGGGCCTAAACTGCATATGTGTGGATACACTGACAATACAGGAATGAATACTGATCTAATGGTGACACGATATTGGAAATGCTCGAGTCACAGCACAGATGTGATTAGATTACGTTTTGGAACTATGCAACACGTACTTAAATTCAAATGTAGCACTTACATAGTATAGTCAGGTTTGCTACATGTAAAGCACTATAAGGCTCTATGTAGTGTAAATACAAATACTAACGCTCAGTTCAATACGAAACATTGCCTAAACTACTCGTATCAGTGGAACTGTGGATGTTAAAGTGGTTTGGTGACTGAGATTGATGCACTTCCACTCAATGTCAAACATACAACAGTATATGCTCATGCATGTTGTCACTTCTTTTAATAGGCCTAAACTGCATATGTGTGGATACACTGACAATACAGGAATGAATACTGATCTAATGGTGACACGATATTAGAAATGCTCGAGTCACAGCACAGATGTGTTTAGATTACGTTGTAGAACTATGCAACACGTACTTAAATTCAAATTTAGCACTTACATAGTATAATCAGGTCAGCTACATTTAAAGCACTATAAGACTCTATTTAGTGTAAAAACAAATACTAACGCTCATTTCAAAACGACACATTGCCTAAAGTACTCGTATCTGTGTAACTGTAGATGTTAAAAAGGTTTTGTGGCTGCGATTTATGCACTTCCACTCAATGTCAAACATACAACAGTACATGCACATGTATGTTGTTATTGCTTATAATGGGCCTAAACTGCATATGTGTGCATACACTGACAATACAGCAATGAATACTGATCTAATGGTGACACGATATTGGAAATGCTCGATTCACAGCACAGATGTGTTTAGATTACGTGTTGGAACTATGCAACACGTACTTAAATTCAAATGTAGCACTTACATAGTATAGTCAGGTTTGCTACATGTAAAGCACTATAAGGCTCTATTTAGTGTAAAAACAAATACTAACGCTCATGTCAATACGAAACATTGCCTAAACTACTCGTATCAGTGTAACTGTAGATGTTAAAGTGGTTTGGTGGCTGAGATTGATGCACTTCCACTCAATGTCAAACATACAACAGTATATGCACATGTATGTTGTTATAGCTTGTAATGGGCCTAAACTGCATATGTGTGGATACACTGACAATACAGGAATGAATACTGATCTAATGGTGACACGATATTAGAAATGCTCGAGTCACAGCATAGATGTGTTTAGATTACGTTTTGGACCTATGCAACACGTACTTAAATTCAAATGTAGCACTTACATAGCATAGTCAGGTTTGCTACATGTAAAGCACTATAAGGCTCTATTTAGTGTAAAAACAAATACTAACGCTCATTTCAATACGAAACATTGCCTAAACTACTCGTATCAGTGTAACTGTAGATGTTAAAGTGGTTTGTTGGCTGAGATTGATGCACTTCCACTCAATTTCAAACATACAACAGTATATGCACATGTATGTTGTTAATGCTTGTAATGGGCCTAAACTGCATATGTGTGGATACACTGACAATACAGGAATGAATACTGATCTAATGGTGACACGATATTGGAAATGCTCGAGTCACAGCACAGATGTGATTAGATTACGTTTTGGAACTATGCAACACGTACTTAAATTCAAATGTAGCACTTACATAGTATAGTCAGGTTTGCTACATGTAAAGCACTATAAGGCTCTATGTAGTGTAAATACAAATACTAACGCTCAGTTCAATACGAAACATTGCCTAAACTACTCGTATCAGTGGAACTGTGGATGTTAAAGTGGTTTGGTGACTGAGATTGATGCACTTCCACTCAATGTCAAACATACAACAGTATATGCTCATGCATGTTGTCACCTCTTTTAATAGGCCTAAACTGCATATGTGTGGATACACTGACAATACAGGAATGAATACTGATCTAATGGTGACACGATATTAGAAATGCTCGAGTCACAGCACAGATGTGTTTAGATTACGTTGTAGAACTATGCAACACGTACTTAAATTCAAATTTAGCACTTACATAGTATAATCAGGTCAGCTACATTTAAAGCACTATAAGACTCTATTTAGTGTAAAAACAAATACTAACGCTCATTTCAAAACGACACATTGCCTAAAGTACTCGTATCTGTGTAACTGTAGATGTTAAAAAGGTTTTGTGGCTGCGATTTATGCACTTCCACTCAATGTCAAACATACAACAGTACATGCACATGTATGTTGTTATTGCTTATAATGGGCCTAAACTGCATATGTGTGCATACACTGACAATACAGCAATGAATACTGATCTAATGGTGACACGATATTGGAAATGCTCGATTCACAGCACAGATGTGTTTAGATTACGTGTTGGAACTATGCAACACGTACTTAAATTCAAATGTAGCACTTACATAGTATAGTCAGGTTTGCTACATGTAAAGCACTATAACGCTCTATTTAGTGTAAAAACAAATACTAACGCTCATTTCAATACGAAACATTGCCTAAACTACTCGTATCAGTGTAACTGTAGATGTTAAAGTGTTTTGGTGGCTGAGATTGATGCACTTCCACTCAATGTCAAACATACAACAGTATATGCACATGTATGTTGTTATAGCTTGTAATGGGCCTAAACTGCATATGTGTGGATACACTGACAATACAGGAATGAATACTGATCTAATGGTGACACGATATTAGAAATGCTCGAGTCACAGCATAGATGTGTTTAGATTACGTTTTGGACCTATGCAACACGTACTTAAATTCAAATGTAGCACTTACATAGCATAGTCAGGTTTGCTACATGTAAAGCACTATAAGGCTCTATTTAGTGTAAAAACAAATACTAACGCTCATTTCAATACGAAACATTGCCTAAACTACTCGTATCAGAGTAACTGTAGATGTTAAAGTGGTTTGGTGGCTGAGATTGATGCACTTCCACTCAATGTCAAACATACAACAGAATATGCACATGTACGTTGTCATTGCTTGTAATGGGCCTAAACTGCATATGTGTGGATACACTGACAATACAGGAATGAATACAGATCTAATGGTGACACGATATTGGAAATGCTCGATTCACAGCACAGATGTGTTTAGATTACGTTTTGGAACTATGCAACACGTACTTAAATTCAAATGTAGCACTTACATAGTATAGTCAGGTTTGCTACATGTAAAGCACTATAAGGCTCTATTTAGTGTAAAAACAAATACTAACGCTCATTTCAATAGGAAACATTGCCTAAACTACTCGTATCAGTGTAACTGTAGATGTTAAAGTGGTTTGGTGGCTGAGATTGATGCACTTCCACTCAATGTCAAACATACAACAGTATATGCACATGTACGTTGTCATTGCTTGTAATGGGCCTAAACTGCATATGTGTGCATACACTGACAATACAGGAATGAATACAGATCTAATGGTGATACGATATTAGAAATGCTCGATTCACAGCACAGATGTGTTTAGATTACGTTTTGGAACTATGCAACACGTACTTAAATTCAAATGTAGCACTTTGATAGTATAATGAGGTTTGCTACATGTAAAGCACTATAAGGCTCTATTTAGTGTAAAAACAAATACTAACGCTCATTTCAATACGAAACATTGCCTAAACTACTCGTATCAGTGTAACTGTAGATGTTAAAGTGGTTTGTTGGCTGAGATTGATGCACTTCCACTCAATTTCAAACATACAACAGTATATGCACATGTATGTTATTAATGCTTGTAATGGGCCTAAACTGCATATGTGTGGATACACTGAGAATACAGGAATGAATACTGATCTAATGGTGACACGATATTGGAAATGCTCGAGTCACAGCACAGATGTGATTAGATTACGTTTTGGAACTATGCAACACGTACTTAAATTCAAATGTAGCACTTACATAGTATAGTCAGGTTTGCTACATGTAAAGCACTATAAGGCTCTATTTAGTGTAAAAACAAATACTAACGCTCAGTTCAATACGAAACATTGCCTAAACTACTCGTATCAGTGGAACTGTGGATGTTAAAGTGGTTTGGTGACTGAGATTGATGCACTTCCACTCAATGTCAAACATACAACAGTATATGCTCATGCATGTTGTCACTTCTTTTAATAGGCCTAAACTGCATATGTGTGCATACACTGACAATACAGGAATGAATACTGATCTAATGGTGACACGATATTAGAAATGCTCGAGTCACAGCACAGATGTGTTTAGATTACGTTGTAGAACTATGCAACACGTACTTAAATTCAAATTTAGCACTTACATAGTATAATCAGGTCAGCTACATTTAAAGCACTATAAGACTCTATTTAGTGTAAAAACAAATACTAACGCTCATTTCAAAACGACACATTGCCTAAAGTACTCGTATCTGTGTAACTGTAGATGTTAAAAAGGTTTTGTGGCTGCGATTTATGCACTTCCACTCAATGTCAAACATACAACAGTATATGCACATGTATGTTGTTATTGCTTGTAATGGGCCTAAACTGCATATGTGTGCATACACTGACAATACAGCAATGAATACTGATCTAATGGTGACACGATATTGGAAATGCTCGATTCACAGCACAGATGTTTTTAGATTACGTGTTGGAACTATGCAACACGTACTTAAATTCAAATGTAGCACTTACATAGTATAGTCAGGTTTGCTACATGTAAAGCACTATAACGCTCTATTTAGTGTAAAAAGAAATACTAACGCTCATTTCAATACGAAACATTGCCTAAACTACTCGTATCAGTGTAACTGTAGATGTTAAAGTGGTTTGGTGGCTGAGATTGATGCACTTCCACTCAATGTCAAACATACAACAGTATATGCACATGTATGTTGTTATAGCTTGTAATGGGCCTAAACTGCATATGTGTGGATACACTGACAATACAGGAATGAATACTGATCTAATGGTGACACGATATTAGAAATGCTCGAGTCACAGCATAGATGTGTTTAGATTACGTTTTGGACCTATGCAACACGTACTTAAATTCAAATGTAGCACTTACATAGCATAGTCAGGTTTCCTACATGTAAAGCACTATAAGGCTCTATTTAGTGTAAAAACAAATACTAACGCTCATTTCAATACGAAACATTGCCTAAACTACTCGTATCAGTGTAACTGTAGATGTTAAAGTGGTTTGGTGGCTGAGATTGATGCACTTCCACTCAATGTCAACCATACAACAGAATATGCACATGTACGTTGTCATTGCTTGTAATGGGCCTAAACTGCATATGTGTGGATACACTGACAATACAGGAATGAATACAGATCTAATGGTGACACGATATTGGAAATGCTCGATTCACAGCACAGATGTGTTTAGATTACGTTTTGGAACTATGCAACACGTACTTAAATTCAAATGTAGCACTTACATAGTATAGTCAGGTTTGCTACATGTAAAGCACTATAAGGCTCTATTTAGTGTAAACACAAATACTAACGCTCATTTCAATACGAAACATTGCCTAAACTACTCGTATCGGTGTAACTGTAGATGTTAAAGTGGTTTGGTGGCTGAGATTGATGCACTTCCACTCAATGTCAAACATAAAACAGTTAATGCACATGTACGTTGTCATTGCTTGTAATGGGCCTAAACTGCATATGTGTGGATACACTGACAATACAGGAATGAATACAGATCTAATGGTGACACGATATTGGAAATGCTCGATTCACAGTACAGATGTGATTAGATTACGGTTTGGAACTATGCAACACGTACTTAAATTCAAATGTAGCACTTACATAGTATAGTCAGGTTTGCTACATGTAAAGCACTATAAGGCTCTATTTAGTGTAAAAACAAATACTAACGCTCAGTTCAATACGAAACATTGCCTAAACTACTCGTATCAGTGGAACTGTGGATGTTAAAGTGGTTTGGTGACTGAGAGTGATGCACTTCCACTCAATGTCAAACATACAACAGTATATGCTCATGCATGTTGTCACTTCTTTTAATAGGCCTAAACTGCATATGTGTGGATACACTGACAATACAGGAATGAATACTGATCTAATCGTGACACGATATTGGAAATGCTCGAGTCACGGCACAGATGTGTTTAGATTACGTTTTAGACCTATGCAACACGTACTTAAATTCAAATTTAGCACTTACATAGTATAATCAGGTTAGCTACATTTAACGCACTATAGGACTCTATTTAGTGTAAAAACAAATACTAACGCTCATTTCAAAACGACACATTGCCTAAAGTACTCGTATCTGTGTAACTGTAGATGTTAAAAAGATTTTGTGGCTGCGATTGATGCACTTCCACTCAATGTCAAACATGCAACAGTATATGCACATGTATGTTGTTATTGCTTGTAATGGGCCTAAACTGCATATGTGTGGATACACTGACAATACAGGAATGACTACTGATCTAATGGTGACACGATATTGGAAATGCTCGATTCACAGCACAGATGTGTTTAGATTACGTTTTGGAACTATGCAACACGTACTTAAATTCAAATGTAGCACTTACATAGTTTGGTCAGGTTTGCTACATTTAAAGCACTATAAGGCTCTATTTAGTGTAAACACAAATACTACCGCTCATTTCAATACGAAACATTGCCTAAACTACTCGTATCAGTGTAACTGTAGATGGTAAAGTGGTTTGGTGGCTGAGATTGATGCACTTCCACTCAATGTCAAACATACAACAGTATATGCACATGTATGTTGTTATTGCTTGTAATGGGCCTAAACTGCATATGTGTGGATACACTGAGAATACAGGAATGAATACTGATCTAATGGTGACACGATATTGGAAATGCTCGAGTCACAGCACAGATGTGTTTAGATTACGTGTTGGAACTATGCAACACGTACTTAAAGTCAAATGTAGCACTTACATAGTATAGTCAGGTTTGCTACATGTAAAGCACTATAACGCTCTATGTAGTGTAAAAACAAATACTAACGCTCATTTCAATACGAAACATTGCCTAAACTACTCGTATCAGTGTAACTGTAGATGTTAAAGTGGTTTGGTGGCTGAGATTGATGCACTTCCACTCAATGTCAAACATACAACAGTATATGCACATTTATGTTGTTATAGCTTGTAATGGGCCTAAACTGCATATGTGTGGATACACTGACAATACAGGAATGAATACTGATCTAATGGTGACACGATATTGGAAATGCTCGATTCACAGCACAGATGTGTTTAGATTACGTGTTGGAACTATGCAACACGTACTTAAATTCAAATGTAGCACTTACATAGTATAGTCAGGTTTGCTACATGTAAAGCACTATAACGCTCTATTTAGTGTAAAAACAAATACTAACGCTCATTTCAATACGAAGCATTGCCTAAACTACTCGTATCAGTGTAACTGTAGATGTTAAAGTGGTTTGGTGGCTGAGATTGATGCACTTCCACTCAATGTCAAACATACAACAGTATATGCACATGTACGTTGTCATTGCTTGTAATGGGCCTAAACTGCATATGTGTGCATACACTGACAATACAGGAATGAATACAGATCTAATGGTGATACGATATTAGAAATGCTCGATTCACAGCACAGATGTGTTTAGATTACATTTTGGACCTATGCAACACGTACTTAAATTCAAATGTAGCACTTACATAGTATAATCAGGTTTGCTACATGTAAAGCACTATAAGGCTCTATTTAGTGTAAACACAAATACTAACGCTCATTTCAATACGAAACATTGCCTAAACTACTCGTATCGGTGTAACTGTAGATGTTAAAGTGGTTTGGTGGCTGAGATTGATGCACTTCCACTCAATGTCAAACATAAAGCAGTTAATGCACATGTATGTTGTTATTTCTTGTAATGGGCCTAAACTGCATATGTGTGGATACACTGAGAATACAGGAATGAATACTGATCTAATGGTGACACGATATTGGAAATGCTCGAGTCACAGCACAGATGTGATTAGATTACGTTTTGGAACTATGCAACACGTACTTAAATTCAAATGTAGCACTTACATAGTATAGTCAGGTTTGCTACATGTAAAGCACTATAAGGCTCTATTTAGTGTAAAAACAAATACTAACGCTCAGTTCAATACGAAACATTGCCTAAACTACTCGTATCAGTGGAACTGTGGATGTTAAAGTGGTTTGGTGGCTGAGATTGATGCACTTCCACTCAATGTCAAACATACAACAGTATATGCTCATGCATGTTGTCACTTCTTTTAATAGGCCTAAACTGCATATGTGTGGATACACTGACAATACAGGAATGAATACTGATCTAATGGTGACACGATATTGGAAATGCTCGAATCACAGCACAGATGTGTTTAGATTACGTTTTAGACCTATGCAACACGTACTTAAATTCAAATATAGCACTTACATAGTATAATCAGGGTAGCTACATTTAAAGCACTATAGGACTCTATTTAGTGTAAAAACAAATACTAACGCTCATTTCAAAACGACACATTGCCTAAACTACTCGTATCAGTGGAACTGTGGATGTTAAAGTGGTTTGGTGGCTGAGATTGATGCACTTCCACTCAATGTCAAACATACAACAGTATATGCTCATGCATGTTGTCACTTCTTTTAATAGGCCTAAACTGCATATGTGTGGATACACTGACAATACAGGAATGAATACTGATCTAATGGTGACACGATATTGGAAATGCTCGAATCACAGCACAGATGTGTTTAGATTACGTTTTAGACCTATGCAACACGTACTTAAATTCAAATATAGCACTTACATAGTATAATCAGGTTAGCTACATTTAAAGCACTATAGGACTCTATTTAGTGTAAAAACAAATACTAACGCTCATTTCAAAACGACACATTGCCTAAAGTACTCGTATCTGTGTAACTGTAGATGTTAAAAAGATTTTGTGGCTGCGATTGATGCACTTCCACTCAATGTCAAACATGCAACAGTATATGCACATGTATGTTGTTATTGCTTGTAATGGGCCTAAACTGCATATGTGTGGATACACTGACAATACAGGAATGACTACTGATCTAATGGTGACACGATATTGGAAATGCTCGATTCACAGCACAGATGTGTTTAGATTACGTTTTGGAACTATGCAACACGTACTTAAATTCAAATGTAGCACTTACATAGTTTGGTCAGGTTTGCTACATTTAAAGCACTATAAGGCTCTATTTAGTGTAAACACAAATACTACCGCTCATTTCAATACGAAACATTGCCTAAACTACTCGTATCAGTGTAACTGTAGATGTTAAAGTGGTTTGGTGGCTGAGATTGATGCACTTCCACTCAATGTCAAACATACAACAGTATATGCACATTTATGTTGTTATAGCTTGTAATGGGCCTAAACTGCATATGTGTGGATACACTGACAATACAGGAATGAATACTGATCTAATGGTGACACGATATTGGAAATGCTCGATTCACAGCACAGATGTGTTTAGATTACGGTTTGGAACTATGCAACACGTACTTAAATTCAAATGTAGCACTTACATAGTATAGTCAGGTTTGCTACATGTAAAGCACTATAACGCTCTATTTAGTGTAAAAACAAATACTAACGCTCATTTCAATACGAAGCATTGCCTAAACTACTCGTATCAGTGTAACTGTAGATGTTAAAGTGGTTTGGTGGCTGAGATTGATGCACTTCCACTCAATGTCAAACATACAACAGTATATGCTCATGCATGTTGTCACTTCTTTTAATAGGCCTAAACTGCATATGTGTGGATACACTGACAATACAGGAATGAATACTGATCTAATGGTGACACGATATTGGAAATGCTCGAATCACAGCACAGATGTGTTTAGATTACGTTTTAGACCTATGCAACACGTACTTAAATTCAAATATAGCACTTACATAGTATAATCAGGTTAGCTACATTTAAAGCACTATAAGACTCTATTTAGTGTAAAAACAAATACTAACGCTCATTTCAAAACGACACATTGCCTAAAGTACTCGTATCTGTGTAACTGTAGATGTTAAAAAGGTTTGGTGGCTGAGATTGATGCACTTCCACTCACTGTCAAACATACAACAGTATATGCACATGTACGTTGTCTTTGCTTGTAATGGGCCTAAACTGCATATGTGTGCATACACTGACAATACAGGAATGAATACAGATCTAATGGTGATACGATGTTAGAAATGCTCGATTCACAGCACAGATGTGTTTAGATTACGTTTTGGACCTATGCAACACGTACTTAAATTCAAATTTAGCACTTACATAGTATAATCAGGTTTGCTACATTTAAAGCACTATAAGGCTCTATTTAGTGTAAAAACAAATACTAACGCTCATTTCAATACGAAACATTGCCTAAACTACTCGTATCAGTGTAACTGTAGATGTTAAAGTGGTTTGGTGGCTGAGATTGATGCACTTCCACTCAATGTCAAACATACAACAGTATATGCACATGTATGTTGTTATTGCTTGTAATGGGCCTTAACTGCATATGTGTGGATACACTGAGAATACAGGAATAAATACTGACCTAATGGTGACACGATATTGGAAATGCTCGAGTCACAGCACAGATGTGTTTAGATCACGTTTTGGAACTGTTCAACACGTACTTAAATTCAAATGTAGCACTTACATAGTATAGTCAGGTTTGCTACATGTAAAGCACTATAAGGCTCTATTTAGTGTAAAAGCACATATTAACGCTCAGTCCAATACGACACATTGCCTAAACTACTCGTATCAGTGTAACTGTAGATGTTAAAGTGGGTTGGTGGCTGAGATTGATGCACTTCCACTCAATGTCAAACATACAACAGTATATGCACATGTACGTTGTCATTGCTTGTAATGGGCCTAAACTGCATATGTGTGCATACACTGACATCACAGGAATGAATACTGATCTAATGGTGACACGATATTAGAAATGCTCGATTCACAGCACAGATGTGTTTAGATTACGGTTTGGAACTATGCAACACGTACTTAAATTCAAATTTTGCCCTTACATAGTATAATCAGGTTTGCTACATTTAAAGCACTATAAGGCTCTATTTAGTGTAAACACAAATACTAACGCTCATTTCAATACGAAACATTGCCTAAACTACTCGTATCAGTGTAACTGTAGATGTTAAAGTGGTTTGGTGGCTGAGATTGATGCACTTCCACTCAATGTCAAACATACAACAGTATATGCACATGTATGTTGTTATTGCTTGTAATGGGCCTAAACTGCATATGTGTGAATACACTGAGAATACAGGAATAAATACTGATCTAATGGTGACACGATATTGGAAATGCTCGAGTCACAGCACAGATGTGTTTAGATTACGTTTTGGAACTGTGCAACACGTACTTAAATTCAAATGTAGCACTTACATAGTATAGTCAGGTTTGCTACATGTAAAGCACTATAAGGCTCTATTTAGTGTAAAAACAAATACTAACGCTCATTTCAATACGAAACATTGCCTAAACTACTCGTATCAGTGTAACTGTAGATGTTAAAGTGGTTTGGTGGCTGAGATTGATGCACTTCCACTCAATGTCAAACATACAACAGTATATGCACATGCATGTTGTTATAGCTTGTAATGGGCCTAAACTGCATATGTGTGCATACAATGACAATACAGGAATGACTACAGATCTAATGGTGATACGATGTTAGAAATGCTCGATTCACAGCACAGATGTGTTTAGATTACATTTTGGACCTATGCAACACGTACTTAAATTCAAATTTAGCACTTACATAGTATAATCAGGTTTGCTACATTTAAAGCACTATAAGGCTCTATTTAGTGTAAAAACAAATACTAACGCTCATTTCAATACGAAACATTGCCTAAACTACTCGTATCAGTGTAACTGTAGATGTTAAAGTGGTTTGGTGGCTGAGATTGATGCACTTCCACTCAATGTCAAACATACAACAGTATATGCACATGTATGTTGTTATTGCTTGTAATGGCCTTAACTGCATATGTGTGGATACACTGAGAATACAGGAATAAATACTGACCTAATGGTGACACGATATTGTAAATGCTCGAGTCACAGCACAGATGTGTTTAGATCACGTTTTGGAACTGTTCAACACGTACTTAAATTCAAATGTAGCACTTACATAGTATAGTCAGGTGTGCTACATGTAAAGCACTATAAGGCTCTATTTAGTGTAAAAGCACATATTAACGCTCAGTCCAATACGACACATTGCCTAAACTACTCGTATCAGTGTAACTGTAGATGTTAAAGTGGGTTGGTGGCAAGATTGATGCACTTCCACTCAATGTCAAACATACAACAGTATATGCACATGCATGTTGTTATAGCTTGTAATGGGCCTAAACTGCATATGTGTGCATACAATGACAATACAGGAATGACTACAGATCTAATGGTGATACGATGTTAGAAATGCTCGATTCACAGCACAGATGTGTTTAGATTACATTTTGGACCTATGCAACACGTACTTAAATTCAACTTTAGCACTTACATAGTATAATCAGGTTTGCTACATTTAAAGCACTATAAGGCTCTATTTAGTGTAAAAACAAATACTAACGCTCATTTCAATACGAAACATTGCCTAAACTACTCGTATCAGTGTAACTGTAGATGTTAAAGTGGTTTGGTGGCTGAGATTGATGCACTTCCACTCAATGTCAAACATACAACAGTATATGCACATGTATGTTGTTATTGCTTGTAATGGCCTTAACTGCATATGTGTGGATACACTGAGAATACAGGAATAAATACTGACCTAATGGTGACACAATATTGGAAATGCTCGAGTCACAGCACAGATGTGTTTAGATCACGTTTTGGAACTGTTCAACACGTACTTAAATTCAAATGTAGCACTTACATAGTATAGTCAGGTTTGCTACATGTAAAGCACTATAAGGCTCTATTTAGTGTAAAAGCACATATTAACGCTCAGTCCAATACGACACATTGCCTAAACTACTCGTATCAGTGTAACTGTAGATGTTAAAGTGGGTTGGTGGCTGAGATTGATGCACTTCCACTCAATGTCAAACATACAACAGTATATGCACATGTACGTTGTCATTGCTTGTAATGGGCCTAAACTGCATATGTGTGCATACACTGACATCACAGGAATGAATACTGATCTAATGGTGACACGATATTAGAAATGCTCGATTCACAGCACAGATGTGTTTAGATTACTGTTTGGAACTATGCAACACGTACTTAAATTCAAATTTAGCACTTACATAGTATAATCAGGTTTGCTACATTTAAAGCACTATAAGGCTCTATTTAGTGTAAACACAAATACTAACGCTCATTTCAATACGAAACATTGCCTAAACTACTCGTATCAGTGTAACTGTAGATGTTAAAGTGGTTTGGTGGCTGAGATTGATGCACTTCCACTCATTGTCAAACATACAACAGTATATGCACATGTATGTTGTTATTGCTTGTAATGGGCCTAAACTGCATATGTGTGAATACACTGAGAATACAGGAATAAATACTGATCTAATGGTGACACGATATTGGAAATGCTCGAGTCACAGCACAGACGTGTTTAGATTACGTTTTGGACCTATGCAACACGTACTTAAATTCAAATGTAGCACTTACATAGTATAGTGAGGTTTGCTACATGTAAAGCACTATAACGCTCTATTTAGTGTAAAAACAAATACTAACGCTCATTTCAATACGAAACATTGCCTAAACTACTCGTATCAGAGTAACTGTAGATGTTAAAGTGGTTTGGTGGCTGAGATTGATGCACTTCCACTCAATGTCAAACATACAACAGAATATGCACATGTATGTTGTTATAGCTTGTAATGGGCCTAAACTGCATATGTGTGGATACACTGACAATACAGGAATGACTACTGATCTAATGGTGACACGATATTAGAAATGCTCGAGTCACAGCACAGATGTGTTTAGATTACGTTTTGGACCTATGCAACACGTACTTAAATTCAAATGTAGCACTTACATAGTATAGTCAGGTTTGCTACATGTAAAGCACTATAAGGCTCTATTTAGTGTAAAAGCACATATTAACGCTCAGTCCAATACGACACATTGCCTAAACTACTCGTATCAGTGTAACTGTAGATGTTAAAGTGGTTTGGTGGCTGAGATTGATGCACTTCCACTCAATGTCAAACATACAACAGTATATGCACATGTACGTTGTCATTGCTTGTAATGGGCCTAAACTGCATATGTGTGCATACACTGACATCACAGGAATGAATACTGATCTAATGGTGACACGATATTAGAAATGCTCGATTCACAGCACAGATGTGTTTAGATTACGGTTTGGAACTATGCAACACGTACTTAAATTCAAATTTAGCACTTACATAGTATAATCAGGTTTGCTACATTTAAAGCACTATAAGGCTCTATTTAGTGTAAACACAAATACTCACGCTCATTTCAATACGAAACATTGCCTAAACTACTCGTATCAGTGTAACTGTAGATGTTAAAGTGGTTTGGTGGCTGAGATTGATGCACTTCCACTCAATGTCAAACATACAACAGTATATGCACATGTATGTTGTTATTGCTTGTAATGGGCCTAAACTGCATATGTGTGAATACACTGAGAATACAGGAATAAATACTGATCTAATGGTGACACGATATTGGAAATGCTCGAGTCACAGCACAGATGTGTTTAGATTACGTTTTGGACCTATGCAACACGTACTTAAATTCAAATGTAGCACTTACATAGTATAGTCAGGTTTGCTACATGTAAAGCACTATAACGCTCTATTTAGTGTAAAAACAAATACTAACGCTTATTTCAATACGAAACATTGCCTAAACTACTCGTATCAGAGTAACTGTAGATGTTAAAGTGGTTTGGTGGCTGAGATTGATGCACTTCCACTCAATGTCAAACATACAACAGAATATGCACATGTATGTTGTTATAGCTTGTAATGGGCCTAAACTGCATATATGTGGATACACTGACAATACAGGAATGACTACTGATCTAATGGTGACACGATATTAGAAATGCTCGAGTCACAGCACAGATGTGTTTAGATTACGTTTTGGACCTATGCAACACGTACTTAAATTCAAATGTAGCACTTACATAGTATAGTCAGGTTTGCTACATGTAAAGCACTATAAGGCTCTATTTAGTGTAAAAACAAATACTAACGCTCATTTCAATACGAAACATTGCCAAAACTACCCGTATCAGTGTAACTGTAGATGTTAAAGTGGTTTGGTGGCTGAGATTGATGCACTTCCACTCAATGTCAAACATACAACAGTATATGCACATGTATGTTGTTATAGCTTGTAATGGGCCTAAACTGCATATGTGTGCATACACTGACAATACAGGAATGAATACTGATCTAATGGTGACACGATATTAGAAATGCTCGAGTCACAGCACAGATGTGTTTAGATTACGTTTTGGACCTATGCAACACGTACCTAAATTCAAATGTAGCACTTACATAGTATAGTCAGGTTTGCTACATGTAAAGCACTATAAGGCTCTATTTAGTGTAAAAACAAATACTAACGCTCATTTCAATACGAAACATTGCCTAAACTACTCGTATCAGTGTAACTGTAGATGTTAAAGTGGTTTGGTGGCTGAGATTGATGCACTTCCACTCAATGTCAAACATACAACAGTATATGCACATGCATGTTGTTATAGCTTGTAATGGGCCTAAACTGCAAATGTGTGCATACACTGACAATACAGGAATGACTACAGATCTAATGGTGATTCGATATTAGAAATGCTCGATTCACAGCACAGATGTGTTTAGATTACGTTTTGGACCTATGCAACACGTACTTAAATTCAAATGTAGCACTTACATAGTATAATCAGGTTTGCTACATTTAAAGCACTATAAGACTCTATTTAGTGTAAAAACAAATACTAACGCTCATTTGAAAACGACACATTGCCTAACGTACTCGTATCTGTGTAACTGTAGATGTTAAACAGGTTTTGTGGCTGCGATTGATGCACTTCCACTCAATGTCAAACTTACAACAGTATATGCACATGCATGTTGTTATAGCTTGTAATGGGCCTAAACTGCATATGTGTGCATACACTGACAATACAGGAATGAATACTGATCTAATGGTAACACGATATTAGAAATGCTCGAGTAACAGCACAGATGTGTTTAGATTACGTTTTGGACCTATGCAACACGTACTTAAATTCAAATGTAGCACTTACATAGTATAGTCAGGTTTGCTACATGTAAAGCACTATAACGCTCTATTTAGTGTAAAAACAAATACTAACGCTCATTTCAATACCAAACATTGCCTAAACTACTCGTATCAGAGGAACTGTAGATGTTAAAGTGGTTTGGTGGCTGAGATTGATGCACTTCCACTCAATGTCAAACATACAACAGTATATGCACATGTATGTTGTTATAGCTTGTAATGGGCCTAAACTGCATATGTGTGGATACACTGACAATACAGCAATGAATACTGATCTAATCGTGACACGATATTAGAAATGCTCGAGTCACAGCACAGATGTGTGTAGATTACGTTTTGGACCTATGCAACACGTACTTAAATTCAAATGTAGCACTTACATAGTATAATCAGGTTTGCTACATGTAAAGCACTATAAGGCTCTATTTAGTGTAAAAACAAATACTAACGCTCATTTCAATACGAAACATTGCCTAAACTACTCGTATCAGTGTAACTGTAGATGTTAAAGTGGTTTGGTGGCTGAGATTGATGCACTTCCACTCAATGTCAAACATACAACAGTATATGCACATGTATGTTGTCATTGCTTGTAATGGGTCTAAACTGCATATGTGTGCATACACTGACAATACAGGAATGAATACAGATCTAATGGTGATACGATATTAGAAATGCTCGATTCACAGCACAGATGTGTTTAGATTACATTTTGGACCTATGCAACACGTACTTAAATTCAAATTTAGCACTTACATAGTATAATCAGGTTTGCTACATTTAAAGCACTATAAGGCTCTATTTAGTGTAAACACAAATACTCACGCTCATTTCAATACGAAACATTGCCTAAACTACTCGTATCAGTGTAACTGTAGATGTTAAAGTGGTTTGGTGGCTGAGATTGATGCACTTCCACTCAATGTCAAACATACAACAGTATATGCACATGTATGTTGTTATAGCTTGTAATGGGCCTAAACTGCATATGTGTGGATACACTGACAATACAGGAATGACTACTGATCTAATGGTGACAGGATATTAGAAATGCTCGAGTCACAGCACAGATGTGTTTAGATTACGTTTTGGACCTATGCAACACGTACTTAAATTCAAATGTAGCACTTACATAGTATAGTCAGGTTTGCTACATGTAAAGCACTATAAGGCTCTATTTAGTGTAAAAACAAATACTAACGCTCATTTCAATACGAAACATTGCCTAAACTACTCGTATCAGTGTAACTGTAGATGTTAAAGTGGTTTGGTGGCTGAGATTGATGCACTTCCACTCAATGTCAAACATACAACAGTATATGCACATGTACGTTGTCATTGCTTGTAATGGGTCTAAACTGCATATGTGTGCATACACTGACAATACAGGAATGAATACAGATCTAATGGTGATACGATATTAGAAATGCTCGATTCACAGCACAGATGTGTTTAGATTACATTTTGGACCTATGCAACACGTACTTAAATTCAAATTTAGCACTTACATAGTATAATCAGGTTTGCTACATTTAAAGCACTATAAGGCTCTATTTAGTGTAAACACAAATACTCACGCTCATTTCAATACGAAACATTGCCTAAACTACTCGTATCAGTGTAACTGTAGATGTTAAAGTGGTTTGGTGGCTGAGATTGATGCACTTCCACTCAATGTCAAACATACAACAGTATATGCACATGTATGTTGTTATTGCTTGTAATGGGCCTAAACTGCATATGTGTGGATACACTGAGAATACAGGAATGAATACTGATCTAATGGTGACACGATATTGGAAATGCTCGAGTCACAGCACAGATGTGTTTAGATTATGTTTTGGAACTGTGCAACACGTACTTAAATTCAAATGTAGCACTTACATAGTATAGTCAGGTTTGCTACATGTAAAGCACTATAAGGCTCTATTTAGTTTAAAAACAAATACTAACGCTCATTTCAATACGAAACATTGCCTAAACTACTCGTATCAGAGTACCTGTAGATGTTAAAGTGGTTTGGTGGCTGAGATTGATGCACTTCCACTCAATGTCAAACATACAACAGTATATGCACATGTATGTTGTTATAGCTTGTAATGGGCCTAAACTGCATATGTGTGCATACACTGACATCACAGGAATGAATACTGATCTAATGGTGACACGATATTAGAAATGCTCGATTCACAGCACAGATGTGTTTAGATTACTGTTTGGAACTATGCAACACGTACTTAAATTCAAATTTAGCACTTACATAGTATAATCAGGTTTGCTACATTTAAAGCACTATAAGGCTCTATTTAGTGTAAACACAAATACTAACGCTCATTTCAATACGAAACATTGCCTAAACTACTCGTATCAGTGTAACTGTAGATGTTAAAGTGGTTTGGTGGCTGAGATTGATGCACTTCCACTCATTGTCAAACATACAACAGTATATGCACATGTATGTTGTTATTGCTTGTAATGGGCCTAAACTGCATATGTGTGAATACACTGAGAATACAGGAATAAATACTGATCTAATGGTGACACGATATTGGAAATGCTCGAGTCACAGCACAGACGTGTTTAGATTACGTTTTGGACCTATGCAACACGTACTTAAATTCAAATGTAGCACTTACATAGTATAGTGAGGTTTGCTACATGTAAAGCACTATAACGCTCTATTTAGTGTAAAAACAAATACTAACGCTCATTTCAATACGAAACATTGCCTAAACTACTCGTATCAGAGTAACTGTAGATGTTAAAGTGGTTTGGTGGCTGAGATTGATGCACTTCCACTCAATGTCAAACATACAACAGAATATGCACATGTATGTTGTTATAGCTTGTAATGGGCCTAAACTGCATATGTGTGGATACACTGACAATACAGGAATGACTACTGATCTAATGGTGACACGATATTAGAAATGCTCGAGTCACAGCACAGATGTGTTTAGATTACGTTTTGGACCTATGCAACACGTACTTAAATTCAAATGTAGCACTTACATAGTATAGTCAGGTTTGCTACATGTAAAGCACTATAAGGCTCTATTTAGTGTAAAAGCACATATTAACGCTCAGTCCAATACGACACATTGCCTAAACTACTCGTATCAGTGTAACTGTAGATGTTAAAGTGGTTTGGTGGCTGAGATTGATGCACTTCCACTCAATGTCAAACATACAACAGTATATGCACATGTACGTTGTCATTGCTTGTAATGGGCCTAAACTGCATATGTGTGCATACACTGACATCACAGGAATGAATACTGATCTAATGGTGACACGATATTAGAAATGCTCGATTCACAGCACAGATGTGTTTAGATTACGGTTTGGAACTATGCAACACGTACTTAAATTCAAATTTAGCACTTACATAGTATAATCAGGTTTGCTACATTTAAAGCACTATAAGGCTCTATTTAGTGTAAACACAAATACTCACGCTCATTTCAATACGAAACATTGCCTAAACTACTCGTATCAGTGTAACTGTAGATGTTAAAGTGGTTTGGTGGCTGAGATTGATGCACTTCCACTCAATGTCAAACATACAACAGTATATGCACATGTATGTTGTTATTGCTTGTAATGGGCCTAAACTGCATATGTGTGAATACACTGAGAATACAGGAATAAATACTGATCTAATGGTGACACGATATTGGAAATGCTCGAGTCACAGCACAGATGTGTTTAGATTACGTTTTGGACCTATGCAACACGTACTTAAATTCAAATGTAGCACTTACATAGTATAGTCAGGTTTGCTACATGTAAAGCACTATAACGCTCTATTTAGTGTAAAAACAAATACTAACGCTTATTTCAATACGAAACATTGCCTAAACTACTCGTATCAGAGTAACTGTAGATGTTAAAGTGGTTTGGTGGCTGAGATTGATGCACTTCCACTCAATGTCAAACATACAACAGAATATGCACATGTATGTTGTTATAGCTTGTAATGGGCCTAAACTGCATATATGTGGATACACTGACAATACAGGAATGACTACTGATCTAATGGTGACACGATATTAGAAATGCTCGAGTCACAGCACAGATGTGTTTAGATTACGTTTTGGACCTATGCAACACGTACTTAAATTCAAATGTAGCACTTACATAGTATAGTCAGGTTTGCTACATGTAAAGCACTATAAGGCTCTATTTAGTGTAAAAACAAATACTAACGCTCATTTCAATACGAAACATTGCCAAAACTACCCGTATCAGTGTAACTGTAGATGTTAAAGTGGTTTGGTGGCTGAGATTGATGCACTTCCACTCAATGTCAAACATACAACAGTATATGCACATGTATGTTGTTATAGCTTGTAATGGGCCTAAACTGCATATGTGTGCATACACTGACAATACAGGAATGAATACTGATCTAATGGTGACACGATATTAGAAATGCTCGAGTCACAGCACAGATGTGTTTAGATTACGTTTTGGACCTATGCAACACGTACCTAAATTCAAATGTAGCACTTACATAGTATAGTCAGGTTTGCTACATGTAAAGCACTATAAGGCTCTATTTAGTGTAAAAACAAATACTAACGCTCATTTCAATACGAAACATTGCCTAAACTACTCGTATCAGTGTAACTGTAGATGTTAAAGTGGTTTGGTGGCTGAGATTGATGCACTTCCACTCAATGTCAAACATACAACAGTATATGCACATGCATGTTGTTATAGCTTGTAATGGGCCTAAACTGCAAATGTGTGCATACACTGACAATACAGGAATGACTACAGATCTAATGGTGATTCGATATTAGAAATGCTCGATTCACAGCACAGATGTGTTTAGATTACGTTTTGGACCTATGCAACACGTACTTAAATTCAAATGTAGCACTTACATAGTATAATCAGGTTTGCTACATTTAAAGCACTATAAGACTCTATTTAGTGTAAAAACAAATACTAACGCTCATTTGAAAACGACACATTGCCTAACGTACTCGTATCTGTGTAACTGTAGATGTTAAACAGGTTTTGTGGCTGCGATTGATGCACTTCCACTCAATGTCAAACTTACAACAGTATATGCACATGCATGTTGTTATAGCTTGTAATGGGCCTAAACTGCATATGTGTGCATACACTGACAATACAGGAATGAATACTGATCTAATGGTAACACGATATTAGAAATGCTCGAGTAACAGCACAGATGTGTTTAGATTACGTTTTGGACCTATGCAACACGTACTTAAATTCAAATGTAGCACTTACATAGTATAGTCAGGTTTGCTACATGTAAAGCACTATAACGCTCTATTTAGTGTAAAAACAAATACTAACGCTCATTTCAATACCAAACATTGCCTAAACTACTCGTATCAGAGGAACTGTAGATGTTAAAGTGGTTTGGTGGCTGAGATTGATGCACTTCCACTCAATGTCAAACATACAACAGTATATGCACATGTATGTTGTTATAGCTTGTAATGGGCCTAAACTGCATATGTGTGGATACACTGACAATACAGCAATGAATACTGATCTAATCGTGACACGATATTAGAAATGCTCGAGTCACAGCACAGATGTGTGTAGATTACGTTTTGGACCTATGCAACACGTACTTAAATTCAAATGTAGCACTTACATAGTATAATCAGGTTTGCTACATGTAAAGCACTATAAGGCTCTATTTAGTGTAAAAACAAATACTAACGCTCATTTCAATACGAAACATTGCCTAAACTACTCGTATCAGTGTAACTGTAGATGTTAAAGTGGTTTGGTGGCTGAGATTGATGCACTTCCACTCAATGTCAAACATACAACAGTATATGCACATGTATGTTGTCATTGCTTGTAATGGGTCTAAACTGCATATGTGTGCATACACTGACAATACAGGAATGAATACAGATCTAATGGTGATACGATATTAGAAATGCTCGATTCACAGCACAGATGTGTTTAGATTACATTTTGGACCTATGCAACACGTACTTAAATTCAAATTTAGCACTTACATAGTATAATCAGGTTTGCTACATTTAAAGCACTATAAGGCTCTATTTAGTGTAAACACAAATACTCACGCTCATTTCAATACGAAACATTGCCTAAACTACTCGTATCAGTGTAACTGTAGATGTTAAAGTGGTTTGGTGGCTGAGATTGATGCACTTCCACTCAATGTCAAACATACAACAGTATATGCACATGTATGTTGTTATAGCTTGTAATGGGCCTAAACTGCATATGTGTGGATACACTGACAATACAGGAATGACTACTGATCTAATGGTGACAGGATATTAGAAATGCTCGAGTCACAGCACAGATGTGTTTAGATTACGTTTTGGACCTATGCAACACGTACTTAAATTCAAATGTAGCACTTACATAGTATAGTCAGGTTTGCTACATGTAAAGCACTATAAGGCTCTATTTAGTGTAAAAACAAATACTAACGCTCATTTCAATACGAAACATTGCCTAAACTACTCGTATCAGTGTAACTGTAGATGTTAAAGTGGTTTGGTGGCTGAGATTGATGCACTTCCACTCAATGTCAAACATACAACAGTATATGCACATGTACGTTGTCATTGCTTGTAATGGGTCTAAACTGCATATGTGTGCATACACTGACAATACAGGAATGAATACAGATCTAATGGTGATACGATATTAGAAATGCTCGATTCACAGCACAGATGTGTTTAGATTACATTTTGGACCTATGCAACACGTACTTAAATTCAAATTTAGCACTTACATAGTATAATCAGGTTTGCTACATTTAAAGCACTATAAGGCTCTATTTAGTGTAAACACAAATACTCACGCTCATTTCAATACGAAACATTGCCTAAACTACTCGTATCAGTGTAACTGTAGATGTTAAAGTGGTTTGGTGGCTGAGATTGATGCACTTCCACTCAATGTCAAACATACAACAGTATATGCACATGTATGTTGTTATTGCTTGTAATGGGCCTAAACTGCATATGTGTGGATACACTGAGAATACAGGAATGAATACTGATCTAATGGTGACACGATATTGGAAATGCTCGAGTCACAGCACAGATGTGTTTAGATTATGTTTTGGAACTGTGCAACACGTACTTAAATTCAAATGTAGCACTTACATAGTATAGTCAGGTTTGCTACATGTAAAGCACTATAAGGCTCTATTTAGTTTAAAAACAAATACTAACGCTCATTTCAATACGAAACATTGCCTAAACTACTCGTATCAGAGTACCTGTAGATGTTAAAGTGGTTTGGTGGCTGAGATTGATGCACTTCCACTCAATGTCAAACATACAACAGTATATGCACATGTATGTTGTTATAGCTTGTAATGGGCCTAAACTGCATATGTGTGCATACACTGACAATACAGGAATGAATACAGATCTAATGTTGAGACGATATTAGAAATGTTCGATTCACAGCACAGATGTGTTTAGATTACGTTGTGGAACTATGCAACACGTACTTAAATTCAAATGTAGCACTTACATAGTATAGTCAGGTTTCTACATGTAAAGCACTATAAGGCTCTATTTAGTGTAAAAACAAATACTAACGCTAAGTCCAATACGACACATTGCCTAAACTACTCGTATCAGTGTAACTGTAGATGTTAAAGTGGTTTGGTGGCTGAGATTGATGCACTTCCACTCAATGTCAAGCATACAACAGAATATGCACATGTACGTTGTCATTGCTTGTAATGGGCCTAAACTGCATATGTCTGCATACACTGACAATACAGGAATGAATACAGATCTAATGTTGAGACGATATTAGAAATGCTCGATTCATAGCACAGATGTGTTTAGATTACGTTGTGGAACTATGCAACACGTACTTAAATTCAAAAGTAGCACTTACATAGTATAGTCAGGTTTGCTACATGTAAAGCACTATAAGACTCTATTTAGTGTAAAAACAAATACTAACGCTCATTTCAATACGAAACATTGCTTAAACTACTCGTATCAGTGTAACTGTAGATGTTAAGGTGGGTTGGTGGCTGAGATTGATGCACTTCCACTCAATGTCAAACATACCCCAGTATATGCACATATATGTTGTTATAGCTTGTAATGGGCCTAAACTGCATATGTGTGGATACACTGACAATACAGGAATGAATACTGATCTAATGGTGACACGATATTGGAAATGCTCGAGTCACAGCACAGATGTGTTTAGATTACGTTTTGGACCTATGCAACACGTACTTAAATTCAAATTTAGCACTTACATAGTATAATCAGGTTTGCTACATTTAAAGCACTATAAGGCTCTATTTAGTGTAAACACAAATACTAACGCTCATTTCAATACGAAACATTGCCTAAACTACTCGTATCAGTGTAACTGTAGATGTTAAAGTGGTTTGGTGGCTGAGATTGATGCACTTCCACTCAATGTCAAACATACAACAGTATATGCACATGTATGTTGTTATTGCTTGTAATGGGCCTAAACTGCATATGTGTATCCACACATAAGTACACTGAGAACACTGAGAATACAGGAATAAATACTGATCTAATGGTGACACGATATTGGAAATGCTCGAGTCACAGCACAGGTGTGTTTAGATTACGTTTTGGAACTGTGCAACACGTACTTAAATTCAAATGTAGCACTTACATAGTATAGTCAGGTTTGCTACATGTAAAGCACTATAAGGCTCTATTTAGTGTAAAAACAAATACTAACGCTCATTTCAATACGAAACATTGCCTAAACTACTCGTATCAGTGTAACTGTAGATGTTAAAGTGGTTTGGTGGCAGAGATTGATGCACTTCCACTCAATGTCAAACATACAACAGTATATGCACATGTATGTTGTTATTGCTTGTAATGGGCCTAAACTGCATATGTGTGGATACACTGACAATACAGGAATGAATACTGATCTAATGGTGACACGATATTAGACATGCTCGACTCACATCACAGATGTGTTTAGATTACATTTTGGACCTATGCAACACGTACTTAAATTCAAATTTAGCACTTACATAGTATAGTCAGGTTTGCTACATTTAAAGCACTATAAGACTCTATTTAGTGTAAAAACAAATACTAACGCTCATTTCAATACGAAACATTGCCTAAACTACTCGTATCAGTGTAACTGTAGATGTTAAAGTGGTTTGGTGGCTGAGATTGATGCACTTCCACTCAATGTCAAGCATACAACAGAATATGCACATGTACGTTGTCATTGCTTGTAATGGGCCTAAACTGCATATGTGTGCATACACTGACAATACAGGAATGAATACTGATCTAATGGTGACACGATATTAGACATGCTCGACTCACATCACAGATGTGTTTAGATTACATTTTGGACCTATGCAACACGTACTTAAATTCAAATTTAGCACTTACATAGTATAGTCAGGTTTGCTACATTTAAAGCACTATAAGACTCTATTTAGTGTAAAAACAAATACTAACGCTCATTTCAATACGAAACATTGCCTAAACTACTCGTATCAGTGTAACTGTAGATGTTAAAGTGGTTTGGTGGCTGAGATTGATGCACTTCCACTCAATGTCAAGCATACAACAGAATATGCACATGTACGTTGTCATTGCTTGTAATGGGCCTAAACTGCATATGTGTGCATACACTGACAATACAGGAATGAATACTGATCTAATGGTGACACGATATTAGAAATGCTCGATTCACAGCACAGATGTTTTTAGATTACGTTTTGGAACTATGCAACACGTACTTAAATTCAAATGTAGCACTTACATAGTATAGTCAGGTTTGCTACATTTAAAGCACTATAAGACTCTATTTAGTGTAAAAACAAATACTAACGCTCATTTCAATACGAAACATTGCTTAAACTACTCGTATCAGTGTAACTGTAGATGTTAAGGTGGGTTGGTGGCTGAGATTGATGCACTTCCACTCAATGTCAAACATACAACAGTATATGCACATATATGTTGTTATAGCTTGTAATGGGCCTAAACTGCATATGTGTGGATACACTGACAATACAGGAATGAATACTGATCTAATGGTGACACGATATTGGAAATGCTCGATTCACAGCACAGATGTGTTTAGATTACGTTTTGGACCTATGCAACACGTACTTAAATTCAAATGTAGCACTTACATAGTATAGTCAGGTTTGCTACATTTAAAGCACTATAAGACTCTAGTTAGTGTAAAAACAAATACTAACGCTCATTTCAATACGAAACATTGCCTAAACTACTCGTATCAGTGTAACTGTAGATGTTAAAGTGGTTTGGTGGCTGAGATTGATGCACTTCCACTCAATGTCAAGCATACAACAGTATATGCACATGTACGTTGTCATTGCTTGTAATGGGCCTAAACTGCATATGTGTGCATACACTGACAATACAGGAATGAATACTGATCTAATGGTGACACGATATTAGAAATGCTCGATTCACAGCACAGATGTTTTTAGATTACGTTTTGGAACTATGCAACACGTACTTAAATTCAAATGTAGCACTTACATAGTATAGTCAGGTTTGCTACATTTAAAGCACTATAAGACTCTATTTAGTGTAAAAACAAATACTAACGCTCATTTCAATACGAAACATTGCTTAAACTACTCGTATCAGTGTAACTGTAGATGTTAAGGTGGGTTGGTGGCTGAGATTGATGCACTTCCACTCAATGTCAAACATACAACAGTATATGCACATATATGTTGTTATAGCTTGTAATGGGCCTAAACTGCATATGTGTGGATACACTGACAATACAGGAATGAATACTGATCTAATGGTGACACGATATTGGAAATGCTCGATTCACAGCACAGATGTGTTTAGATTACGTTTTGGACCTATGCAACACGTACTTAAATTCAAATTTAGCACTTACATAGTATAATCAGGTTTGCTACATGTAAAGCACTATAAAGCTCTATTTAGTGTAAACACAAATACTAACGCTCATTTCAATACGAAACATTGCCTAAACTACTCGTATCAGTGTAACTGTAGATGTTAAAGTGGTTTGGTGGCTGAGATTGATGCACTTCCACTCAATGTCAAACATACAACAGTATATGCACATGTATGTTGTTATAGCTTGTAATGGGCCTAGACTGCATATGTGTGGATACACTGACAATACAGGAATGAATACTGATCTAATGGTGACACGATATTAGACATGATCGAGTCACAGCATAGATGTGTTTAGCTTACATTTTGGACCTATGCAACACGTACTTAAATTCAAATTTAGCACTTACATAGTATAATCAGGTTTGCTACATGTAAAGCACTATAAGGCTCTATTTAGTGTAAACACAAATACTAACGCTCATTTCAATACGAAACATTGCCTAAACTACTCGTATCAGTGTAACTGTAGATGTTAAAGTGGTTTGGTGGCTGAGATTGATGCACTTCCACTCAATGTCAAACATACAACAGTATATGCACATGTATGTTGGTATAGCTTGTAATGGGCCTAAACTGCATATGTGTGGATACACTGACAATACAGGAATGAATACTGATCTAATGGTGACACGATATTAGAAATGATCGAGTCACAGCATAGATGTGTTTAGATTACGTTTTGGAACTATGCAACACGTACTTCAATTCAAATGTAGCACTTACATAGTATAGTCAGGTTTGCTACATGTAAAGCACTATAAGGCTCTATTTAGTGTAAAAACAAATACTAACGCTCATTTCAATACGAAATATTGCCTAAACTACTCGTATCAGAGTAACTGTAGATGTTAAAGTGGTTTGGTGGCTGAGGTTGATGCACTTCCCCTCAATGTCAAACATACAACAGTATATGCACATGTATGTTGTTATAGCTTGTAATGGGCCTACACTGCATATGTGTGGATACACTGACAATACAGGAATGACTACTGATCTAATGTTGACACGATATTAGAAATGCTCGAGTCACAGCACAGATGTGTTTAGATTACGTTTTGGACCTATGCAACACGTACTTAAATTCAAATGTAGCACTTACATAGTATAGTCAGGTTTGCTACATGTAAAGCACTATAAGGCTCTATTTAGTGTAAAAACAAATACTAACGCTCATTTCAATACGAATTATTGCCTAAACTACTCGTATCAGTGTAACTGTAGATGTTAAAGTGGTTTGGTGGCTGAGATTGATGCACTTCCCCTCAATGTCAAACATACAACAGTATATGCACATGTATATTGTTATAGCTTGTAATGGGCCTAAACTGCATATGTGTGGATACACTGACAATACAGGAATGACTACTGATCTAATGGTGACACGATATTAGAAATGCTCGAGTCACAGCACAGATGTGTTTAGATTACGTTTTGGACCTATGCAACACGTACTTAAATTCAAATGTAGCACTTACATAGTATAGTCAGGTTTGGTACATGTAAAGCACTATATGGCTCTATTTAGTGTAAAAACAAATACTAACGCTCATTTCAATACGAAACATTGCCTAAACTACTCGTATCAGTGTAACTGTAGATGTTAAAGTGGTTTGGTGTCTGAGATTGATGCACTTCCACTCAATGTCAAACATACAACAGTATATGCACATCTATGTTGTTATAGCTTGTAATGGGCCTAAACTGCATATGTGTGCATACACTGACAATACAGGAATGACTACAGATCTAATGGTGATACGATATTAGAAATGCTCGAGTCACAGCACAGATGTGTTTAGATTACGTTTTGGACCTATGCAACATGTACTTAAATTCATATTTAGCACTTACATAGTATAATCAGGTTTGCTACATTTAAAGCACTATAAGGCTCTATTTAGTGTAAACACAAATACTAACGCTCATTTCAATACGAAACATTGCCTAAACTACTCGTATCAGTGTAACTGTAGATGTTAAAGTGGTTTGGTGACTGAGATTGATGCACTTCCACTCAATGTCAAACATACAACAGTATATGCACATGTATGTTGTTATAGCTTGTAATGGGCCTAAACGGCATATGTGTGGATACACTGACAATACAGGAATGAATACTGATCTAATGGTGACACGATATTAGAAATGATCGAGTCACAGCATAGATGTGTTTAGATTACGTTTTGGACCTATGCAACACGTACTTAAATTCAAATGTAGCACTTACATAGTATAGTCAGGTTTGCTACATGTAAAGCACTATAAGGCTCTATTTAGTGTAAACACAAATACTAACGCTCATTTCAATACGAAACATTGCCTAAACTACTCGTATCAGTGTAACTGTAGATGTTAAAGTGGTTTGGTGGCTGAGATTGATGCACTTCCACTCAATGTCAAACATACAACAGTATATGCACATGTATGTTGTTATAGCTTGTAATGGGCCTAAACTGCATATGTGTGGATACACTGACAATACAGGAATGAATACTGATCTAATGGTGACACGATATTAGAAATGCTCGAGTCACAGCACAGATGTGTTTAGATTACGTTTTGGACCTATGCAACACGTACTTAAATTCAAATGTAGCACTTACATAGTATAGTCAGGTTTGCTACATGTAAAGCACTATAAGGCTCTATTTAGTGTAAAAACAAATACTAACGCTCATTTCAATACGAAACATTGCCTAAACTACTCGTATCAGTGTAACTGTAGATGTTAAAGTGGTTTGGTGGCTGAGATTGATGCACTTCCACTCAATGTCAAACATACAACAGTATATGCACATGTATGTTGTTATAGCTTGTAATGGGCCTAAACTGCATATGTGTGGATACACTGACAATACAGGAATGAATACTGATCTAATGGTGACACGATATTAGAAATGCTCGAGTCACAGCACAGATGTGTTTAGATTACGTTTTGGAACTATGCAACACGTACTTAAATTCAAATTTAGCACTTACATAGTATAATCAGGTTTGCTACATGTAAAGCACTATAAGGCTCTATTTAGTGTAAACACAAATACTAACGCTCATTTCAATACGAAACATTGCCTAAACTACTCGTATCAGTGTAACTGTAGATGTTAAAGTGGTTTGGTGGCTGAGATTGATGCACTTCCACTCAATGTCAAACATACAACAGTATATGCACATGTATGTTGGTATAGCTTGTAATGGGCCTAAACTGCATATGTGTGGATACACTGACAATACAGGAATGAATACTGATCTAATGGTGACACGATATTAGAAATGATCGAGTCACAGCATAGATGTGTTTAGATTACGTTTTGGAACTATGCAACACGTACTTCAATTCAAATGTAGCACTTACATAGTATAGTCAGGTTTGCTACATGTAAAGCACTATAAGGCTCTATTTAGTGTAAAAACAAATACTAACGCTCATTTCAATACGAAATATTGCCTAAACTACTCGTATCAGAGTAACTGTAGATGTTAAAGTGGTTTGGTGGCTGAGGTTGATGCACTTCCCCTCAATGTCAAACATACAACAGTATATGCACATGTATGTTGTTATAGCTTGTAATGGGCCTAAACTGCATATGTGTGGATACACTGACAATACAGGAATGACTACTGATCTAATGTTGACACGATATTAGAAATGCTCGAGTCACAGCACAGATGTGTTTAGATTACGTTTTGGACCTATGCAACACGTACTTAAATTCAAATGTAGCACTTACATAGTATAGTCAGGTTTGCTACATGTAAAGCACTATAAGGCTCTATTTAGTGTAAAAACAAATACTAACGCTCATTTCAATACGAATTATTGCCTAAACTACTCGTATCAGTGTAACTGTAGATGTTAAAGTGGTTTGGTGGCTGAGATTGATGCACTTCCCCTCAATGTCAAACATACAACAGTATATGCACATGTATATTGTTATAGCTTGTAATGGGCCTAAACTGCATATGTGTGGATACACTGACAATACAGGAATGACTACTGATCTAATGGTGACACGATATTAGAAATGCTCGAGTCACAGCACAGATGTGTTTAGATTACGTTTTGGACCTATGCAACACGTACTTAAATTCAAATGTAGCACTTACATAGTATAGTCAGGTTTGGTACATGTAAAGCACTATATGGCTCTATTTAGTGTAAAAACAAATACTAACGCTCATTTCAATACGAAACATTGCCTAAACTACTCGTATCAGTGTAACTGTAGATGTTAAAGTGGTTTGGTGTCTGAGATTGATGCACTTCCACTCAATGTCAAACATACAACAGTATATGCACATCTATGTTGTTATAGCTTGTAATGGGCCTAAACTGCATATGTGTGCATACACTGACAATACAGGAATGACTACAGATCTAATGGTGATACGATATTAGAAATGCTCGAGTCACAGCACAGATGTGTTTAGATTACGTTTTGGACCTATGCAACATGTACTTAAATTCATATTTAGCACTTACATAGTATAATCAGGTTTGCTACATTTAAAGCACTATAAGGCTCTATTTAGTGTAAACACAAATACTAACGCTCATTTCAATACGAAACATTGCCTAAACTACTCGTATCAGTGTAACTGTAGATGTTAAAGTGGTTTGGTGACTGAGATTGATGCACTTCCACTCAATGTCAAACATACAACAGTATATGCACATGTATGTTGTTATAGCTTGTAATGGGCCTAAACGGCATATGTGTGGATACACTGACAATACAGGAATGAATACTGATCTAATGGTGACACGATATTAGAAATGATCGAGTCACAGCATAGATGTGTTTAGATTACGTTTTGGACCTATGCAACACGTACTTAAATTCAAATGTAGCACTTACATAGTATAGTCAGGTTTGCTACATGTAAAGCACTATAAGGCTCTATTTAGTGTAAACACAAATACTAACGCTCATTTCAATACGAAACATTGCCTAAACTACTCGTATCAGTGTAACTGTAGATGTTAAAGTGGTTTGGTGGCTGAGATTGATGCACTTCCACTCAATGTCAAACATACAACAGTATATGCACATGTATGTTGTTATAGCTTGTAATGGGCCTAAACTGCATATGTGTGGATACACTGACAATACAGGAATGAATACTGATCTAATGGTGACACGATATTAGAAATGCTCGAGTCACAGCACAGATGTGTTTAGATTACGTTTTGGACCTATGCAACACGTACTTAAATTCAAATGTAGCACTTACATAGTATAGTCAGGTTTGCTACATGTAAAGCACTATAAGGCTCTATTTAGTGTAAAAACAAATACTAACGCTCATTTCAATACGAAACATTGCCTAAACTACTCGTATCAGTGTAACTGTAGATGTTAAAGTGGTTTGGTGGCTGAGATTGATGCACTTCCACTCAATGTCAAACATACAACAGTATATGCACATGTATGTTGTTATAGCTTGTAATGGGCCTAAACTGCATATGTGTGGATACACTGACAATACAGGAATGAATACTGATCTAATGGTGACACGATATTAGAAATGCTCGAGTCACAGCACAGATGTGTTTAGATTACGTTTTGGACCTATGCAACACGTACTTAAATTCAAATGTAGCACTTACATAGTATAGTCAGGTTTGCTACATGTAAAGCACTATAACGCTCTATTTAGTGTAAACACAAATACTAACGATCATTTCAATACGAAACATTGCCTAAACTACTCGTATCAGAGTAACTGTAGATGTTAAAGTGGTTTGGTGGCTGAGATTGATGCACCTCCACTCAATGTCAAACATACAACAGTATATGCACATGTATGTTGGTATAGCTTGTAATGGGCCTAAACTGCATATGTGTGGATACACTGACAATACAGGAATGAATACTGATCTAATGGTGACACGATATTAGAAATGATCGAGTCACAGCATAGATGTGTTTAGATTACGTTTTGGAACTATGCAACACGTACTTCAATTCAAATGTAGCACTTACATAGTATAGTCAGGTTTGCTACATGTAAAGCACTATAAGGCTCTATTTAGTGTAAAAACAAATACTAACGCTCATTTCAATACGAAATATTGCCTAAACTACTCGTATCAGAGTAACTGTAGATGTTAAAGTGGGTTGGTGGCTGAGGTTGATGCACTTCCCCTCAATGTCAAACATACAACAGTATATGCACATGTATGTTGTTATAGCTTGTAATGGGCCTAAACTGCATATGTGTGGATACACTGACAATACAGGAATGACTACTGATCTAATGGTGACACGATATTAGAAATGCTCGAGTCACAGCACAGATGTGTTTAGATTACGTTTTGGACCTATGCAACACGTACTTAAATTCAAATGTAGCACTTACATAGTATAGTCAGGTTTGCTACATGTAAAGCATTATAAGGCTCTATTTAGTGTAAAAACAAATACTAACGCTCATTTCAATACGAAATATTGCCTAAACTACTCGTATCAGAGTAACTGTAGATGTTAAAGTGGTTTGGTGGCTGAGATTGATGCACTTCCCCTCAATGTCAAACATACAACAGTATATGCACATGTATGTTGTTATAGCTTGTAATGGGCCTAAACTGCATATGTGTGGATACACTGACAATACAGGAATGACTACTGATCTAATGGTGACACGATATTAGAAATGCTCGAGTCACAGCACAGATGTGTTTAGATTACGTTTTGGACCTATGCAACACGTACTTAAATTCAAATGTAGCACTTACATAGTATAGTCAGGTTTGGTACATGTAAAGCACTATAAGGCTCTATTTAGTGTAAAAACAAATACTAACGCTCATTTCAATACGAAACATTGCCTAAACTACTCGTATCAGTGTAACTGTAGATGTTAAAGTGGTTTGGTGGCTGAGATTGATGCACTTCCACTCAATGTCAAACATACAACAGTATATGCACATGCATGTTGTTATAGCTTGTAATGGGCCTAAACTGCATATGTGTGGATACACTGACAATACAGGAATGACTACAGATCTAATGGTGATACGATATTAGAAATGCTCGATTCACAGCATAGATGTGTTTAGATTACGTTTTGGACCTATGCAACATGTACTTAAATTCAAATTTAGCACTTACATAGTATACTCAGGTTTGCTACATGTAAAGCACTATAAGGCTCTATTTAGTGTAAACACAAATACTAACGCTCATTTCAATACGAAACATTGCCTAAACTACTCGTATCAGTGTAACTGTAGATGTTAAAGTGGTTTGGTGGCTGAGATTGATGCACTTCCACTCAATGTCAAACATACAACAGTATATGCACATGTATGTTGTTATAGCTTGTAATGGGCCTAAACTGCATATGTGTGGATACACTGACAATACAGGAATGAATACTGATCTAATGGTGACACGATATTAGACATGATCGAGTCACAGCATAGATGTGTTTAGATTACGTTTTGGACCTATGAAACACGTACTTAAATTCAAATGTAGCACTTACATAGTATAGTCAGGTTTGCTACATGTAAAGCACTATAAGGCTCTATTTAGTGTAAAAACAAATACTAACGCTCATTTCAATACGAAACGTTGCCTAAACTACTCGTATCAGTGTAACTGTAGATGTTAAAGTGGTTTGGTGGCTGAGATTGATGCACTTCCACTCAATGTCAAACATACAACAGTATATGCACATGCATGTTGTTATTGCTTGTAATGGGCCTAAACTGCATATGTGTGCATACACTGACAATACAGGAATGACTACAGATCTAATGGTGATACGATATTAGAAATGCTCGATTCACAGCACAGATGTGTTTAGATTACGTTTTGGACCTATGCAACACGTACTTAAATTCAAATTTAGCACTTACATAGTATAATCAGGTGTGCTACATTTAAAGCACTATAAGGCTCTATTTAGTGTAAACACAAATACTAACGCTCATGTCAATACGAAACATTGCCTAAACTACTCGTATCAGTGTAACTGTAGATGTTAAAGTGGTTTGGTGGCTGAGATTGATGCACTTCCACTCAATGTCAAACATACAACAGTATATGCACATGTATGTTGTTATAGCTTGTAATGGGCCTAAACTGCATATGTGTGGATACACTGACAATACAGGAATGAATACTGATCTAATGGTGACACGATATTGGAAATGATCGAGTCACAGCATAGATGTGTTTAGATTACGTTTTGGACCTATGCAACACGTACTTAAATTCAAATTTAGCACTTACATAGTAAAGTCAGGTTTGCTACATGTAAAGCACTATAAGGCTCTATTTAGTGTAAAAACAAATACTAACGCTCATTTCAAAACGAAACATTGCCTAAACTACTCGTATCAGAGTAACTGTAGATGTTAGAGTGGTTTGGTGGCTGAGATTGATGCACTTCCACTCAATGTCAAACATACAACAGTATATGCACATGTACGTTGTCATTGCTTGTAATGGGCCTAAACTGCATATGTGTGGATACACTGACAATACAGGAATGACTACAGATCTAATGGTGATACGATATTAGAAATGCTCTATTCACAGCACAGATGTGTTTAGATTACGTTTTGGACCTATGCAACACGTACTTAAATTCAAATTTAGCACTTACATAGTATAATCAGGTTTGCTACATTTAAAGCACTATAAGGCTCTATTTAGTGTAAACACAAATACTAACGCTCATTTCAATACGAAACATTGCCTAAACTACTCGTATCAGTGTAACTGTAGATGTTAAAGTGGTGTGGTGGCTGAGATTGATGCACTTCCACTCAATGTCAAACATACAACAGTATATGCACATGTATGTTGTTATAGCTTGTAATGGGCCTAAACTGCATATGTGTGGATACACTGACAATACAGGAATGAATACTGATCTAATGGTGACACGATATTAGAAATGATCGAGTCACAGCATAGATGTGTTTAGATTACGTTTTGGACCTATGCAACACGTACTTAAATTCAAATGTAGCACTTACATAGTATAGTCAGGTTTGCTACATGTAAAGCACTATAAGGCTCTATTTAGTGTAAAAACAAATACTAACGCTCATTTCAATACGAAATATTGCCTAAACTACTCGTATCAGAGTAGCTGTAGATGTTAAAGTGGTTTGGTGGCTGAGATTGATGCACTTCCACTCAATGTCAAACATACAACAGTATATGCACATGTATGTTGTTATAGGTTGTAATGGGCCTAAACTGCATATGTGTGGATACACTGACAATACAGGAATGAATACTGATCTAATGGTGACACGATATTGGAAATGCTCGAGTCACAGCATAGATGTGTTTAGATTACGTTTTGGAACTATGCAACACGTACTTAAAGTCAAATGTAGCACTTACATAGTATAGTCAGGTTTGCTACATGTAAAGCACTATAAGGCTCTATTTAGTGTAAAAACAAATACTAAGGCTCATGTCAATACGAAACATTGCCTAAACTACTCGTATCAGTGTAACTGTAGATGTGAAAGTGGTTTTGTGGCTGAGATTGATGCACTTCCACTCAATGTCAACCATACAACAGTATATGCACATGTACGTTGTCATTACTTGTAGTGGGCCTAAACTGCATATGTGTGCATACACTGACAATACAGGAATGACTACAGATCTAATGGTGATACGATATTAGAAATGCTCGATTCACAGCACAGATGTGTTTAGATTACGTTTTGGAACTATGCAACACGTACTTAAATTCAAATGTAGCACTTACATCATATAGTCAGGTTTGCTACATTTAAAGCACTATAAGACTCTATTTAGTGTAAAAACAAATACTAACGCTCATTTCACTACGAAACATTGCCTAAACTACTCGTATCAGTGTAACTGTAGATGTTAAAGTGGTTTGTTGGCTGAGATTGATGCACTTCCACTCAATGTCAAACATACAACAGTATATGCACATGTATGTTGTTATTGCTTGTAATGGGCCTAAACTGCATATGTGTGGATACACTGACAATACAGGAATGACTACAGATCTAATGGTGATACGATATTAGAAATGCTCGATTCACAGCATAGATGTGTTTAGATTACGTTTTGGACCTATGCAACATGTACTTAAATTCAAATTTAGCACTTACATAGTATACTCAGGTTTGCTACATGTAAAGCACTATAAGGCTCTATTTAGTGTAAACACAAATACTAACGCTCATTTCAATACGAAACATTGCCTAAACTACTCGTATCAGTGTAACTGTAGATGTTAAAGTGGTTTGGTGGCTGAGATTGATGCACTTCCACTCAATGTCAAACATACAACAGTATATGCACATGTATGTTGTTATAGCTTGTAATGGGCCTAAACTGCATATGTGTGGATACACTGACAATACAGGAATGAATACTGATCTAATGGTGACACGATATTGGAAATGATCGAGTCACAGCATAGATGTGTTTAGATTACGTTTTGGACCTATGCAACACGTACTTAAATTCAAATTTAGCACTTACATAGTAAAGTCAGGTTTGCTACATGTAAAGCACTATAAGGCTCTATTTAGTGTAAAAACAAATACTAACGCTCATTTCAAAACGAAACATTGCCTAAACTACTCGTATCAGAGTAACTGTAGATGTTAGAGTGGTTTGGTGGCTGAGATTGATGCACTTCCACTCAATGTCAAACATACAACAGTATATGCACATGTACGTTGTCATTGCTTGTAATGGGCCTAAACTGCATATGTGTGGATACACTGACAATACAGGAATGACTACAGATCTAATGGTGATACGATATTAGAAATGCTCTATTCACAGCACAGATGTGTTTAGATTACGTTTTGGACCTATGCAACACGTACTTAAATTCAAATTTAGCACTTACATAGTATAATCAGGTTTGCTACATTTAAAGCACTATAAGGCTCTATTTAGTGTAAACACAAATACTAACGCTCATTTCAATACGAAACATTGCCTAAACTACTCGTATCAGTGTAACTGTAGATGTTAAAGTGGTGTGGTGGCTGAGATTGATGCACTTCCACTCAATGTCAAACATACAACAGTATATGCACATGTATGTTGTTATAGCTTGTAATGGGCCTAAACTGCATATGTGTGGATACACTGACAATACAGGAATGAATACTGATCTAATGGTGACACGATATTAGAAATGATCGAGTCACAGCATAGATGTGTTTAGATTACGTTTTGGACCTATGCAACACGTACTTAAATTCAAATGTAGCACTTACATAGTATAGTCAGGTTTGCTACATGTAAAGCACTATAAGGCTCTATTTAGTGTAAAAACAAATACTAACGCTCATTTCAATACGAAATATTGCCTAAACTACTCGTATCAGAGTAGCTGTAGATGTTAAAGTGGTTTGGTGGCTGAGATTGATGCACTTCCACTCAATGTCAAACATACAACAGTATATGCACATGTATGTTGTTATAGGTTGTAATGGGCCTAAACTGCATATGTGTGGATACACTGACAATACAGGAATGAATACTGATCTAATGGTGACACGATATTGGAAATGCTCGAGTCACAGCATAGATGTGTTTAGATTACGTTTTGGAACTATGCAACACGTACTTAAAGTCAAATGTAGCACTTACATAGTATAGTCAGGTTTGCTACATGTAAAGCACTATAAGGCTCTATTTAGTGTAAAAACAAATACTAAGGCTCATGTCAATACGAAACATTGCCTAAACTACTCGTATCAGTGTAACTGTAGATGTGAAAGTGGTTTTGTGGCTGAGATTGATGCACTTCCACTCAATGTCAACCATACAACAGTATATGCACATGTACGTTGTCATTACTTGTAGTGGGCCTAAACTGCATATGTGTGCATACACTGACAATACAGGAATGACTACAGATCTAATGGTGATACGATATTAGAAATGCTCGATTCACAGCACAGATGTGTTTAGATTACGTTTTGGAACTATGCAACACGTACTTAAATTCAAATGTAGCACTTACATCATATAGTCAGGTTTGCTACATTTAAAGCACTATAAGACTCTATTTAGTGTAAAAACAAATACTAACGCTCATTTCACTACGAAACATTGCCTAAACTACTCGTATCAGTGTAACTGTAGATGTTAAAGTGGTTTGTTGGCTGAGATTGATGCACTTCCACTCAATGTCAAACATACAACAGTATATGCACATGTATGTTGTTATTGCTTGTAATGGGCCTAAACTGCATATGTGTGGATACACTGACAATACAGGAATGAATACTGATCTAATGGTGACACGATATTGGAAATGCTCGAGTCACAGCACAGATGTGTTTAGATTACGTTTTGGACCTATGCAACACGTACTTAAATTCAAAAGTAGCACTTACATGGTATAGTCAGGTTTGCTACATTTAAAGCACTATAAGACTCTATTTAGTGTAAAAACAAATACTAACGCTCATTTCAATACGAAACGTTGCCTAAACTACTCGTATCAGTGTAACTGTAGATGTTAAAGTGGTTTTGTGGCTGAGATTGATGCACTTCCACTCAATGTCAAACATACAACAGTATATGCACATGTACGTTGTCATTGCTTGTAATGGGCCTAAACTGCATATGTGTGGATACACTGACAATACAGGACTGAATACTGATCTAATGGTGACACGATATTAGAAATGCTCGAGTCACAGCACAGATATGTGTTTAGATTACGTTTTGGAACTATGCAACACGTACTTAAATTCAAATGTAGCACTTACATAGTATAGTCAGGTTTGCTACATGTAAAGCACTATAACGCTCTATTTAGTGTAAAAACAAATACTAACGCTCATTTCAATACGAAACGTTGCCTAAACTACTCGTATCAGTGTAACTGTAGATGTTAAAGTGGTTTGGTGGCTGAGATTGATGCACTTCCACTCAATGTCAAACATACAACAGTATATGCACATGTATGTTGTTATAGCTTGTAATGGGCCTAAACTGCATATGTGTGGATACACTGACAATACAGGAATGAATACTGATCTAATGGTGACACGATATTAGAAATGATCGAGTCACAGCATAGATGTGTTTAGATTACGTTTTGGACCTATGCAACACGTACTTAAATTCAAATGTAGCACTTACATAGTATAGTCAGGTTTGCTACATGTAAAGCACTATAAGGCTCTATTTAGTGTAAAAACAAATACTAACGCTCATTTCAATACGAAATATTGCCTAAACTACTCGTATCAGAGTAGCTGTAGATGTTAAAGTGGTTTGGTGGCTGAGATTGATGCACTTCCACTCAATGTCAAACATACAACAGTATATGCACATGTATGTTGTTATAGGTTGTAATGGGCCTAAACTGCATATGTGTGGATACACTGACAATACAGGAATGAATACTGATCTAATGGTGACACGATATTGGAAATGCTCGAGTCACAGCATAGATGTGTTTAGATTACGTTTTGGAACTATGCAACACGTACTTAAAGTCAAATGTAGCACTTACATAGTATAGTCAGGTTTGCTACATGTAAAGCACTATAAGGCTCTATTTAGTGTAAAAACAAATACTAAGGCTCATGTCAATACGAAACATTGCCTAAACTACTCGTATCAGTGTAACTGTAGATGTGAAAGTGGTTTTGTGGCTGAGATTGATGCACTTCCACTCAATGTCAACCATACAACAGTATATGCACATGTACGTTGTCATTACTTGTAGTGGGCCTAAACTGCATATGTGTGCATACACTGACAATACAGGAATGACTACAGATCTAATGGTGATACGATATTAGAAATGCTCGATTCACAGCACAGATGTGTTTAGATTACGTTTTGGAACTATGCAACACGTACTTAAATTCAAATGTAGCACTTACATCATATAGTCAGGTTTGCTACATTTAAAGCACTATAAGACTCTATTTAGTGTAAAAACAAATACTAACGCTCATTTCACTACGAAACATTGCCTAAACTACTCGTATCAGTGTAACTGTAGATGTTAAAGTGGTTTGTTGGCTGAGATTGATGCACTTCCACTCAATGTCAAACATACAACAGTATATGCACATGTATGTTGTTATTGCTTGTAATGGGCCTAAACTGCATATGTGTGGATACACTGACAATACAGGAATGAATACTGATCTAATGGTGACACGATATTGGAAATGCTCGAGTCACAGCACAGATGTGTTTAGATTACGTTTTGGACCTATGCAACACGTACTTAAATTCAAAAGTAGCACTTACATGGTATAGTCAGGTTTGCTACATTTAAAGCACTATAAGACTCTATTTAGTGTAAAAACAAATACTAACGCTCATTTCAATACGAAACGTTGCCTAAACTACTCGTATCAGTGTAACTGTAGATGTTAAAGTGGTTTTGTGGCTGAGATTGATGCACTTCCACTCAATGTCAAACATACAACAGTATATGCACATGTACGTTGTCATTGCTTGTAATGGGCCTAAACTGCATATGTGTGGATACACTGACAATACAGGACTGAATACTGATCTAATGGTGACACGATATTAGAAATGCTCGAGTCACAGCACAGATATGTGTTTAGATTACGTTTTGGAACTATGCAACACGTACTTAAATTCAAATGTAGCACTTACATAGTATAGTCAGGTTTGCTACATGTAAAGCACTATAACGCTCTATTTAGTGTAAAAACAAATACTAACGCTCATTTCAATACGAAACGTTGCCTAAACTACTCGTATCAGTGTAACTGTAGATGTTAAAGTGGTTTGGTGGCTGAGATTGATGCACTTCCACTCAATGTCAAACATACAACAGTATATGCACATGTATGTTGTCATTGCTTGTAATGGGCACAAACTGCATATGAGTGCATACACTGACAATGCAGCAATGAATACTGATCTAATGGTGACACGATATTAGAAATGCTCGATTCACAGCACAGATGTGTTTAGATTACGTTTTGGACCTATGCAACACGTACTTAAATTCAAATGTAGCACTTACATAGTATAATCAGGTTTGCTACATTTAAAGCACTATAACGCTCTATTTAGTGTAAAAACAAATACTAACGCTCATTTCAATACGAAACGTTGCCTAAACTACTCGTATCAGTGTAACTGTAGATGTTAAAGTGGTTTGGTGGCTGAGATTGATGCACTTCCACTCAATGTCAAACATACAACAGTATATGCACATGTATGTTGTTATTGCTTGTAATGGGCCTAAACTGCATATGTGTGGATACACTGAGAATACAGGAATGAATACTGATCTAATGGTGACACGATATTGGAAATGCTCGAGTCACAGCACAGATGTGTTTAGATTACGTTTTGGAACTGTGCAACACGTACTTAAATTCAAATGTAGCACTTACATAGTATAGTCAGGTTTGCTACATGTAAAGCACTATAAGGCTCTATTTAGTGTAAAAACAAATACTAACGCTCATTTCAATACGAAACATTGCCTAAACTACTCGTATCAGTGTAACTGTAGATGTTAAAGTGGTTTCGTGGCTGAGATTGATGCACTTCCACTCAATGTCAAACATACAACAGTATATGCACATGTATGTTGTTATAGCTTGTAATGGGCCTAAACTGCATATGTGTGGATACACTGACAATACAGGAATGAATACTGATCTAATGGTGACACGATATTAGAAATGCTCGAGTCACAGCACAGATGTGTTTAGATTACGTTTTGGACCTATGCAACACGTACTTAAATTCAAATGTAGCACTTACATAGTATAGTCAGGTTTGCTACATGTAAAGCACTATAACGCTCTATTTAGTGTACAAACAAATACTAACGCTCATTTCAATACGAAACGTTGCCTAAACTACTCGTATCAGTGTAACTGTAGATGTTAAAGTGGTTTGGTGGCTGAGATTGATGCACTTCCACTCAATGTCAAACATACAACAGTATATGCACATGTATGTTGTCATTGCTTGTAATGGGCACAAACTGCATATGAGTGCATACACTGACAATACAGCAATGAATACTGATCTAATGGTGACACGATATTAGAAATGCTCGATTCACAGCACAGATGTGTTTAGATTACGTTTTGGACCTATGCAACACGTACTTAAATTCAAATGTAGCACTTACATAGTATAATCAGGTTTGCTACATTTAAAGCACTATAACGCTCTATTTAGTGTAAAAACAAATACTAACGCTCATTTCAATACGAAACATTGCTTAAACTACTCGTATCAGTGTAACTGTAGATGTTAAAGTGGTTTGGTGGCTGAGATTGATGCACTTCCACTCAATGTCAAACATACAACAGTATATGCACATGTATGGTGTCATTGTTTGTAATGGGCCTAAACTGCATATGTGTGCATACACTGACAATACAGCAATGAATACTGATCTAATGGTGACACGATATTAGAAATGCTCGATTCACAGCACAGATGTGTATAGATTACGTTTTGGACCTATGCAACACGTACTTAAATTCAAATGTAGCACTTACATAGTATAGTCAAGTTTGCTACATTTAAAGCACTATAAGGCTCTATTTAGTGTAAAAACAAATACTAACGCTCATTTCAATACGAAACATTGCCTAAACTACTCGTATCAGAGTAACTGTAGATGTTAAAGTGGTTTGGTGGCTGAGATTGATGCACTTCCACTCAATGTCAAACATACAACAGTATATGCACATGTACGTTGTCATTGCTTGTAATGGGCCTAAACTGCATATGTGTGGATACACTGACAATACAGGAATGACTACAGATCTAATGGTGATACGATATTAGAACTGCTCGATTCACAGCACAGATGTGTTTAGATTACGTTTTCTACCTATGCAACACGTACTTAAATTCAAATTAAGCACTTACATAGTATAATCAGGTTTGCTACATTTAAAGCACTATAAGGCTCTATTTAGTGTAAACACAAATACTAACGCTCATTTCAATACGAAACATTGCCTAAACTACTCGTATCAGTGTAACTGTAGATGTTAAAGTGGTTTGGTGGCTGAGATTGATGCACTTCCACTCAATGTCAAACATACAACAGTATATGCACATGTATGTTGTTATAGCTTGTAATGGGCCTAAACTGCATATGTGTGGATGCACTGACAATACAGCAATGAATACTGATCTAATGGTGACACGATATTAGAAATGATCGAGTCACAGCATAGATGTGTTTAGATTACGTTTTGGACCTATGCAACACGTACTTAAATTCAAATGTAGCACTTACATAGTATAGTCAGGTTTGCTACATGTAAAGCACTATAAGGCTCTATTTAGTGTAAAAACAAATACTAAGGCTCATGTCAATACGAAACATTGCCTAAACTACTCGTATCAGTGTAACTGTAGATGTTAAAGTGGTTTGGTGGCTGAGATTGATGCACTTCCACTCAATGTCAAACATACAACAGTATATGCACATGTATGTTGTCATTGCTTGAAATGGGCACAAACTGCATATGAGTGCATACACTGACAATACAGGAATGAATACTGATCTAATGGTGACACGATATTAGAGATGCTCGATTCACAGCACAGATGTGTTTAGATTACGTTTTGGAACTATGCAACACGTACTTAAATTCAAATGTAGCACTTACATAGCATAGTCAGGTTTGCTACATGTAAAGCACTATAATGCTCTATTTAGTGTAAAAACAAATACTAACACTCATGTCAATACGAAACATTGCCTAAACTACTTGTATCAGTGTAGCTGTAGATGTTAAAGTGGTTTGGTGGCTGAGATTGATGCACTTCCACTCAATGTCAGACATACAACAGTATATGCACATGTATGTTGTTATTGCTTGTAATGGGCCTAAACTGCATATGTGTGGATACACTGAGAATACAGGAATGAATACTGATCTACTGGTGACACGATATTGGAAATGCTCGAGTCACAGCACAGATGTGTTTAGATTACGTTTTGGAACTGTGCAACACGTACTTAAATTCAAATGTAGCACTTACATAGTATAATCAGGTTTGCTACATTTAAAGCACTATAAGGCTCTATTTAGTGTAAACACAAATACTAACGCTCATTTCAATACGAAACATTGCCTAAACTACTCGTATCAGTGTAACTGTAGATGTTAAAGTGGGTTGGTGGCTGAGATTGATGCACTTCCACTCAATGTCAAACATACAACAGTATATGCACATGTATGTTGTTATTGCTTGTAATGGGCCTAAGCTGCATATGTGTGCATACACTGACAATACAGGAATGAATACAGATCTAATGGTGACACGATATTAGATATGCTCGAGTCACAGCACAGATGTGTTTAGATTACGTTTTGGACCTATGCAACACGTACTTAAATTCAAATGTAGCACTTACATAGTATAGTCAGGTTTGCTACATGTAAAGCACTATAACGCTCTATTTAGTGTAAAAACAAATACTAACGCTCATGTCAGTACGAAACGTGTCCTAAACTACTCGTATCAGTGTAACTGTAGATGTTAAAGTGGTTTGGTGGCTGAGATTGATGCACTTCCACTCAATGTCAAACATACAACAGTATATGCTCATGCATGTTGTCACTTCTTTTAATAGGCCTAAACTGCATATGTGTGCATACACTGACAATACAGCAATGAATACTGATCTAATGGTGACACGATATTAGAAATGCTCGATTCACAGCACAGATGTGTTTAGATTACGTTTTGGACCTATGCAACACGTACTTAAATTCAAATTTAGCACTTACATAGTATAGTCAGGTTTGCTACATTTAAAGCACTATAAGGCTCTATTTAGTGTAAACACAAATACTACCGCTCATTTCAAAACGACACATTGCCTAAAGTACTCGTATCTGTGTAACTGTAGATGTTAAAAAGGTTTTGTGGCTGCGATTGATGCACTTCCACTCAATGTCAAACATACAACAGTATATGCACATGTATGTTGTCATTGCTTGTAATGGGCACAAACTGCATATGAGTGCATACACTGACAATACAGCAATGAATACTGATCTTATGGTGACACGATATTAGAAATGCTCGATTCACAGCACAGATGTGTTTAGATTACGTTTTGGAACTATGCAACACGTACTTAAATTCAAATGTAGCACTTACATAGCATAGTCAGGTTTACTACATGTAAAGCACTATAATGCTCTATTTAGTGTAAGAACAAATACTAACACTCATTTGAATACGAAACATTGCCTAAACTACTTGTATCAGTGTAACTGTAGATGTTAAAGTGGGTTGGTGGCTGAGATTGATGCACTTCCACTCAATGTCAAACATACAACAGTATATGCAGATGTATGTTGTTATTGCTTGTAATGGGCCTAAACTGCATATGTGTGTATACACTGACAATACAGAAATGAATAAAGATCTAATGGTGACACGATATTGGAAATGCTCGATTCACAGCACAGATGTGTTTAGATTACGTTTTGGAACTATGCAACACGTACTTAAATTCAAATGTAGCACTTACATAGCATAGTCAGGTTTGCTACATGTAAAGCACTATAATGCTCTATTTAGTGTAAAAACAAATACTAACACTCATGTCAATACGAAACATTGCCTAAACTACTTGTATCAGTGTAGCTGTAGATGTTAAAGTGGTTTGGTGGCTGAGATTGATGCACTTCCACTCAATGTCAGACATACAACAGTATATGCACATGTATGTTGTTATTGCTTGTAATGGGCCTAAACTGCATATGTGTGGATACACTGAGAATACAGGAATGAATACTGATCTACTGGTGACACGATATTGGAAATGCTCGAGTCACAGCACAGATGTGTTTAGATTACGTTTTGGAACTGTGCAACACGTACTTAAATTCAAATGTAGCACTTACATAGTATAATCAGGTTTGCTACATTTAAAGCACTATAAGGCTCTATTTAGTGTAAACACAAATACTAACGCTCATTTCAATACGAAACATTGCCTAAACTACTCGTATCAGTGTAACTGTAGATGTTAAAGTGGGTTGGTGGCTGAGATTGATGCACTTCCACTCAATGTCAAACATACAACAGTATATGCACATGTATGTTGTTATTGCTTGTAATGGGCCTAAGCTGCATATGTGTGCATACACTGACAATACAGGAATGAATACAGATCTAATGGTGACACGATATTAGATATGCTCGAGTCACAGCACAGATGTGTTTAGATTACGTTTTGGACCTATGCAACACGTACTTAAATTCAAATGTAGCACTTACATAGTATAGTCAGGTTTGCTACATGTAAAGCACTATAACGCTCTATTTAGTGTAAAAACAAATACTAACGCTCATGTCAGTACGAAACGTGTCCTAAACTACTCGTATCAGTGTAACTGTAGATGTTAAAGTGGTTTGGTGGCTGAGATTGATGCACTTCCACTCAATGTCAAACATACAACAGTATATGCTCATGCATGTTGTCACTTCTTTTAATAGGCCTAAACTGCATATGTGTGCATACACTGACAATACAGCAATGAATACTGATCTAATGGTGACACGATATTAGAAATGCTCGATTCACAGCACAGATGTGTTTAGATTACGTTTTGGACCTATGCAACACGTACTTAAATTCAAATTTAGCACTTACATAGTATAGTCAGGTTTGCTACATTTAAAGCACTATAAGGCTCTATTTAGTGTAAACACAAATACTACCGCTCATTTCAAAACGACACATTGCCTAAAGTACTCGTATCTGTGTAACTGTAGATGTTAAAAAGGTTTTGTGGCTGCGATTGATGCACTTCCACTCAATGTCAAACATACAACAGTATATGCACATGTATGTTGTCATTGCTTGTAATGGGCACAAACTGCATATGAGTGCATACACTGACAATACAGCAATGAATACTGATCTTATGGTGACACGATATTAGAAATGCTCGATTCACAGCACAGATGTGTTTAGATTACGTTTTGGAACTATGCAACACGTACTTAAATTCAAATGTAGCACTTACATAGCATAGTCAGGTTTACTACATGTAAAGCACTATAATGCTCTATTTAGTGTAAGAACAAATACTAACACTCATTTCAATACGAAACATTGCCTAAACTACTTGTATCAGTGTAACTGTAGATGTTAAAGTGGGTTGGTGGCTGAGATTGATGCACTTCCACTCAATGTCAAACATACAACAGTATATGCAGATGTATGTTGTTATTGCTTGTAATGGGCCTAAACTGCATATGTGTGTATACACTGACAATACAGAAATGAATAAAGATCTAATGGTGACACGATATTGGAAATGCTCGATTCACAGCAGAGATGTGTTTAGATTACGTTTTGGAACTATGCAACACGTACTTAAATTCAAATGTAGAACGTTGATACTATAGTCATGTTTGCTACATGTAAAGCACTATAAGGCTCTATTTAGTGACAAGACAAATACTAACGCTCATTTCAATACGAAACATTGCCTAAACTACTCGTATCGGTGTAACTGTAGATGTTAAAGTGGTTTGGTGGCTGAGATTGATGCACTTCCACTCAATGTCAAACATACAACAGTATATGCACATGTAAGTTGTTATTGCTTGTAATGGGCCTAAACTGCATATGTGTGGATACACTGACAATACAGGAATAAATACTGATCTAATGGTGACACGATATTGGAAATGCTCGAGTCAAAGCACAGATGTGTTTAGATTACGTTTTGGAACTATGCAACACGTACTTAAATTCAAATGTAGCACTTACATAGTATAGTCAGGTTTGCTACATGTAAAGCATTATAAGGCTCTATTTAGTGTAAAAACAAATACTAACGCTCATTTCAATACGAAACATTGCCTAAACTACTCGTATCAGTGTAACTGTAGATGTTAAAGTGGTTTGGTGGCTGAGATTGATGCATTTCCACTCAATGTCAAACATACAACAGTATATGCACATGTATGGTGTCATTGCTTGTAATGGGCCTAAACTGCATATGTGTGCATACACTGACAATACAGCAATGAATACAGATCTAATGGTGACACGATATTAGAAATGCTCGATTCACAGCACAGATGGGCTTAGATTACGTTGTGCAACTATGCAACAAGTACTTAAATTCAAATGTAGCACTTACATAGTATAGTCAGGTTTGCTACATGTAACGCTCTATTTAGTGTAAAAACAAATACTAACGCTCATTTCAATACGAAACATTGCCTAAACTACTCGTATCAGTGTAGCTGTAGATGTTAAAGTGGTTTGGTGGCTGAGATTGATGCACTTCCACTCAATGTCAAACATTCAACAGTATATGCACATGTATGGTGTCATTGCTTGTAATGGGCCTAAACTGCATATGTATGCATACACTGACAATACAGCAATGAATACAGATCTAATGGTGACACAATATTAGAAATGCTCGATTCACAGCACAGATGGGCTTAGATTACGTTGTGCAACTATGCAACAAGTACTTAAATTCAAATGTAGCACTTACATAGTATAGTCAGGTTTGCTACATTTAAAGCACTATAAGGCTCTATTTAGTGTAAAAACAAATACTAACGCTCATTTCAATACGAAACATTGCCTAAACTACTCGTATCAGTGTAACTGTAGATGTTAAAGTGGTTTGGTGGCTGAGATTGATGCATTTCCACTCAATGTCAAACATACAACAGTATATGCACATGTATGGTGTCATTGCTTGTAATGGGCCTAAACTGCATATGTGTGCATACACTGACAATACAGCAATGAATACAGATCTAATGGTGACACGATATTAGAAATGCTCGATTCACAGCACAGATGGGCTTAGATTACGTTGTGCAACTATGCAACAAGTACTTAAATTCAAATGTAGCACTTACATAGTATAGTCAGGTTTGCTACATGTAACGCTCTATTTAGTGTAAAAACAAATACTAACGCTCATTTCAATACGAAACATTGCCTAAACTACTCGTACCAGTGTAGCTGTAGATGTTGAAGTGGTTTGGTGGCTGAGATTGATGCACTTCTACTCAATGTCAAGCATACAACAGTATATCCACATGTATGTTGTTATTGCTTGTAATGGGTCTGAACTGCGTATGTGTGCATACACTGACAATACAGCAATGAATACAGATCTGATGGTGATACGATATTAGAAATGCTCGATTCACAGCACAGATGTGTTAATATTACGGTTTGGAACTATGCAACACGTACTTAAATTCAAATGTAGCAATTACATAGTATAGTCAGGTTTGCTACATGTAAAGCACTATAAGGCTCTAGTTAGTGTAAAAACAAATACTAACGCTCATTTCAATACGACACATTGCCTAAACTACTCGTATCAGTGTAACTGTAGATGTTAAAGTGGTTTGGTGGCTGAGATTGCTGCACTTCCACTCAATGTCAAACATACAACAGTATATGCACATGTATGTTGTTATTGCTTGTAATGGGCCTAACCTGCATATGTGTGCATACACTGACAATACAGGAATGAATACAGATCTAATGGTGACACGATATTGGAAATGCTCGATTCACAGCACAGATGTGTTTAGATTACGTTTTGGAACTATGCAACACGTACTTAAATTCAAATGTAGCACGTTGATACTATAGTCAGGTTTGCTACATGTAAAGCACTATAAGGCTCTATTTAGTGAAAAGACAAATACTAACGCTCATTTCAATACGAAACATTGCTTAAACTAAACGTATAGGTGTAACTGTAGATGTTAAAGTGGTTTGTTGGCTGAGATTGATGCACTTCCACTCAATGTCAAACATACAACAGTATATGCACATGTAAGTTGTTATTGCTTGTAATGGGCCTAAACTGCATATGTGTGGATACACTGACAATACAGGAATGAATACTGATCTAATGGTGACACGATATTGGAAATGCTCGAGTCAAAGCACAGATGTGTTTAGATTACGTTTTGGAACTATGCAACACGTACTTAAATTCAAATGTAGCACTTACATAGTATAGTCAGGTTTGCTACATGTAAAGCATTATAAGGCTCTATTTAGTGTAAAAACAAATACTAACGCTCATTTCAATACGAAACATTGCCTAAACTACTCGTATCAGTGTAACTGTAGATGGTAAAGTGGTTTGGTGGCTGAGATTGATGCAATTCCACTCAATGTCAAACATACAACAGTATATGCACATGTATGGTGTCATTGCTTGTAATGGGCCTAAACTGCATATGTGTGCATACACTGACAATACAGCAATGAATACAGATCTGATGGTGATACGATATTAGAAATGCTCGATTCACAGCACAGATGTGTTTAGATTACGTTTTAGAACTTTGCAACACGTACTTAAATTCAAATGTAACACGAAAATAGTATAGTCAGGTTCGCTACATGTAAAGCACTATAAGGCTCCATTAAGTTTAACACCAAATACTAACGCTCATGTCAATACGAAACATTGCCTAAACTACTCGTATCAGTGTAGCCGTAGATGTTAAAGTGGTCTGGTGGCTGAGATTGATGCATTTCCACTCAATGTCAAACATACAACAGTATATGGACATTTACATTGTCATTGCTTGTAATGGGCCTAAACTGCATATGTGTGCATACACTGACAATACAGCAATGAATACAGATCTAATGGTGACACGATATTAGAAATGCTCGATTCACAGCACAGATGGGCTTAGATTACGTTTTGGAACTATGCAACACGTCCTTGAAGTCAAATGTAGCACTTACATAGTATAGTCAGGTTTGCTACATGTAAAGCACTATAAGACTCTATTTAGTGTAAAAACAAATACTAACGCTCATTTCAATACGAAACATTGATAAAACTACTCGTATCGGTGTAACTTTAGATGTTACAGTGGTATGGTGGCTGAGATTGATGCATTTCCACTCAATGTCAAACATACAACAGTATATGCACATGTATGGTGTCATTGCTTGTAATGGGCATAAACTGCATATGTGTGCATACACTGACAATACAGCAATGAATACTGATCTAATGGTGATACCAAATTAGAACTGCTCGATTCACAGGACAGATGTGTTTAGATTACGTTTTAGACCTTTGGAACACGTACTTAAAGTCAAATGTAGCGCTTACATAGTATAGTCAGGTTTGCTACATATAAAGCACTATAAGGCTCTATTTAGTGTAAAAACAAATGCTAACGCTCATTTCAATACGAAACATTCCCTAAACTACTCGTATCAGTGTAGCTGTAGATGTTAAAGTGGTTTGGTGGCTGAGATTGATGCACTTCCACTCAATGTCATACATACAACAGTATATGCACATGTGCGTTGTCATTGCTTGTAATGTGTCTGAACTGTATATGTGTGCATACACTGACAATACAGCAATGACTACAGATCTGATGGTGATACGATATTAGAAATGCTCGATTCACAGCACAGATGTGTTAATATTACGGATTGGAACTATGCAACACGTACTTAAATTCAAATGTAGCACTTACATAGTATAGTCAGGTTTGCTACATGTAAAGCACTATAAGGCTCTAGTTAGTGTAAAAACAAATACTAACGCTCATTTCAATACGACACATTGCCTAAACTACTCGTATCAGTGTAACTGTAGATGTTAAAGTGGTTTGGTGGCTGAGATTGATGCACTTCCACTCAATGTCAAACATTCAACAGTATATGCACATGTATGGTGTCATTGCTTGTAATGGGCCTAAACTGCATATGTGTGCATACACTGACAATACAGCAATGAATACTGATCTAATGGTGATACCAAATTAGAACTGCTCGATTCACAGCACAGATGTGTTTAGATTACGTTGTGCAACTATGCAACAAGTACTTAAAGTCAAATGTAGCACTTACATACTATAGTCAGGTTTGCTACATGTAAAGCACTATAAGGCTCTATTTAGTGTAAAAACATAAACTAACGCTCATTTCAATACGATACATTGCCTAAACTACTCGTATCAGTGTAGCTGTAGATGTTAAAGTGGTTTGGTGGCTGTGATTGATGCACTTCTACTCAATGTCAACCATACAACAGTATATGCACATGTATGTTGTTATTGCTTGTAATGGGCCTAAACTGCATATGTGTGCATACACTGACAATACAGCAATGAATACAGATCTAATGGTGATACGATATTAAATATGCTCGATTCACAGCACAGATGTGTGTAGATTACGTTGTGCAACTATGCAACACGTACCTAAAGTCAAATGTAGCACTTACATAGTATAGTCAGGTTTGCTACATGGAAAGAACTATAAGGCTCTATTTAGTGTAAAAACAAATACTAACGCTCATGTCAATACGAAACATTGCTTAAACTACTCGTATCAGTGTAACTGTAGATGTTAAAGTGGTTTGGTGGCTGAGATTGATGCACTTCCACTCAATGTCAAACATACAACAGTATATGCACATGTATGGTGTCATTGCTTGTAATGGGCCTAAACTGCATATGTGTGCATACACTGAAAATACAGCAATGAATACAGATCTGATTGTGATACGATATTAGAACTACGCGATTCACAGCACAGATGTGTTAAGATTACGTGTTGGAACTATGCAACACGTCCTTGAAATCAAATGTAGCAGTTACAAAGTATAGTAAGTTTCGCTACACTGAATGGGCAACTATGCAACACGTACTTAAAGTCACATGTAGCACTTACATAGTATAGTCAGGTTTGCTACCTGTAACGCACTATAAGGCTCTATGTAGTGTAAAAACAAAGACAAACGCTCATGTCAATACGAAAAAATGAATAAACTACTCGTATCTGTGTAACTGTAGATGTTAAAGTGGTTTGTTGGCTGAGATTGATGCACTTTCACTCAATGTCAAACATTCAACAGTATATGCACATGTGCGTTGTCATTGCTTGTAATGGGCCTGAACTGCATATTTGTGCATACACTGACAATACAGCAATGAATACAGATCTGATGGTGATACGATATTAGAAATGCTCGATTCACAGCACAGATGTGTTAAGATTACGGTTTGGAACTATGCAACACGTACTTAAATTCAAATGTAGCACTTACATAGTATAGTCAGGTTTGCTACATGTAAAGCACTATAACGCTCTATTTAGTATAAAAACAAATACTAACTCACATGTCAATACGAAAAATTGCCTAAACTACTCGTATCAGTGTAACTGTAGATGTTAAAGTGGTTTGGTGGCTGAGATTGATGCACTTTCACTCAATGTCAAACATTCAACAGTATATGCACATGTATGGTGTCACTCCTTGTAATGGGCCTAAACTGCATATTTGTGCATACACTGACAATACAGCAATGAATACAGATCTGATGGTGATACGATATTAGAACTACTCGATTCACAGCACAGATGTGTTAAGATAACGGTTTGGAACTATGCAACACGTACTTAAATTCAAATATAGCACTTACATAGTATAGTCAGGTTTGCTACATGTAAAGCACTAGAAGGCTAAATGTAGTGTAGAAACAAATACTAACGCTCATAGCAATACGACACAATGAATAAACTACTCGTATTAGTGTAACTGTAGTTGTTAAAGTGGTTTGGTGGCTGAGATTGATGCACTTCCACTCAATGTCAAACATACAACAGTATATGCACATGTATGGTGTCATTCCTTGTAATGGGCCTAAACTGCATATGTGTGCATACACTGACAATACAGCAATGAATACAGATCTAATGTTGATACGATATTAGATATGCTCGATTCACAGCACAGATGTGTTTAGATTACGTTGTGCAACTATGCAACACGTACTTAAAGTCAAATGTAGCACTTACATAGTATAATCATGTTTGCTACATGTAAAGTACTATAAGACTCTATTTAGTGTAAAAGCAAATACTAACGCTCATTTCAATACGAAGTATTGCCTAAACCACTCGTATCAGTGTAACTGTAGATGTTAAAGTGGTTTGGTGGCTGAGATTGATGCATTTCCACTCAATGTCAAACATACAACAGTATATGCACATGTATGGTGTCATTGCTTGTAATGGGCATAAACTGCATATGTGTGCATACACTGACAATACAGCAATGAATACTGATCTAATGGTGATACCAAATTAGAACTGCTCGATTCACAGGACAGATGTGTTTAGATTACGTTTTAGACCTTTGGAACACGTACTTAAAGTCAAATGTAGCGCTTACATAGTATAGTCAGGTTTGCTACATATAAAGCACTATAAGGCTCTATTTAGTGTAAAAACAAATGCTAACGCTCATTTCAATACGAAACATTCCCTAAACTACTCGTATCAGTGTAGCTGTAGATGTTAAAGTGGTTTGGTGGCTGAGATTGATGCACTTCCACTCAATGTCATACATACAACAGTATATGCACATGTGCGTTGTCATTGCTTGTAATGTGTCTGAACTGTATATGTGTGCATACACTGACAATACAGCAATGACTACAGATCTGATGGTGATACGATATTAGAAATGCTCGATTCACAGCACAGATGTGTTAATATTACGGATTGGAACTATGCAACACGTACTTAAATTCAAATGTAGCACTTACATAGTATAGTCAGGTTTGCTACATGTAAAGCACTATAAGGCTCTAGTTAGTGTAAAAACAAATACTAACGCTCATTTCAATACGACACATTGCCTAAACTACTCGTATCAGTGTAACTGTAGATGTTAAAGTGGTTTGGTGGCTGAGATTGATGCACTTCCACTCAATGTCAAACATTCAACAGTATATGCACATGTATGGTGTCATTGCTTGTAATGGGCCTAAACTGCATATGTGTGCATACACTGACAATACAGCAATGAATACTGATCTAATGGTGATACCAAATTAGAACTGCTCGATTCACAGCACAGATGTGTTTAGATTACGTTGTGCAACTATGCAACAAGTACTTAAAGTCAAATGTAGCACTTACATACTATAGTCAGGTTTGCTACATGTAAAGCACTATAAGGCTCTATTTAGTGTAAAAACATAAACTAACGCTCATTTCAATACGATACATTGCCTAAACTACTCGTATCAGTGTAGCTGTAGATGTTAAAGTGGTTTGGTGGCTGTGATTGATGCACTTCTACTCAATGTCAACCATACAACAGTATATGCACATGTATGTTGTTATTGCTTGTAATGGGCCTAAACTGCATATGTGTGCATACACTGACAATACAGCAATGAATACAGATCTAATGGTGATACGATATTAAATATGCTCGATTCACAGCACAGATGTGTGTAGATTACGTTGTGCAACTATGCAACACGTACCTAAAGTCAAATGTAGCACTTACATAGTATAGTCAGGTTTGCTACATGGAAAGAACTATAAGGCTCTATTTAGTGTAAAAACAAATACTAACGCTCATGTCAATACGAAACATTGCTTAAACTACTCGTATCAGTGTAACTGTAGATGTTAAAGTGGTTTGGTGGCTGAGATTGATGCACTTCCACTCAATGTCAAACATACAACAGTATATGCACATGTATGGTGTCATTGCTTGTAATGGGCCTAAACTGCATATGTGTGCATACACTGAAAATACAGCAATGAATACAGATCTGATTGTGATACGATATTAGAACTACGCGATTCACAGCACAGATGTGTTAAGATTACGTGTTGGAACTATGCAACACGTCCTTGAAATCAAATGTAGCAGTTACAAAGTATAGTAAGTTTCGCTACACTGAATGGGCAACTATGCAACACGTACTTAAAGTCACATGTAGCACTTACATAGTATAGTCAGGTTTGCTACCTGTAACGCACTATAAGGCTCTATGTAGTGTAAAAACAAAGACAAACGCTCATGTCAATACGAAAAAATGAATAAACTACTCGTATCTGTGTAACTGTAGATGTTAAAGTGGTTTGTTGGCTGAGATTGATGCACTTTCACTCAATGTCAAACATTCAACAGTATATGCACATGTGCGTTGTCATTGCTTGTAATGGGCCTGAACTGCATATTTGTGCATACACTGACAATACAGCAATGAATACAGATCTGATGGTGATACGATATTAGAAATGCTCGATTCACAGCACAGATGTGTTAAGATTACGGTTTGGAACTATGCAACACGTACTTAAATTCAAATGTAGCACTTACATAGTATAGTCAGGTTTGCTACATGTAAAGCACTATAACGCTCTATTTAGTATAAAAACAAATACTAACTCACATGTCAATACGAAAAATTGCCTAAACTACTCGTATCAGTGTAACTGTAGATGTTAAAGTGGTTTGGTGGCTGAGATTGATGCACTTTCACTCAATGTCAAACATTCAACAGTATATGCACATGTATGGTGTCACTCCTTGTAATGGGCCTAAACTGCATATTTGTGCATACACTGACAATACAGCAATGAATACAGATCTGATGGTGATACGATATTAGAACTACTCGATTCACAGCACAGATGTGTTAAGATAACGGTTTGGAACTATGCAACACGTACTTAAATTCAAATATAGCACTTACATAGTATAGTCAGGTTTGCTACATGTAAAGCACTAGAAGGCTAAATGTAGTGTAGAAACAAATACTAACGCTCATAGCAATACGACACAATGAATAAACTACTCGTATTAGTGTAACTGTAGTTGTTAAAGTGGTTTGGTGGCTGAGATTGATGCACTTCCACTCAATGTCAAACATACAACAGTATATGCACATGTATGGTGTCATTCCTTGTAATGGGCCTAAACTGCATATGTGTGCATACACTGACAATACAGCAATGAATACAGATCTAATGTTGATACGATATTAGATATGCTCGATTCACAGCACAGATGTGTTTAGATTACGTTGTGCAACTATGCAACACGTACTTAAAGTCAAATGTAGCACTTACATAGTATAATCATGTTTGCTACATGTAAAGTACTATAAGACTCTATTTAGTGTAAAAGCAAATACTAACGCTCATTTCAATACGAAGTATTGCCTAAACCACTCGTATCAGTGTAACTGTAGATGTTAAAGTGGTTTGGTGGCTGAGATTACATAGTATAGTCAGGTTTCCTACATGTAAAGCACGATAACGCTCTATTTAGTGTAAAAACAAATACTAACGCTCATTTCAATTTGAAACATTGCCTAAACTACTCGTATCAGTGTAACTGTAGATGTTAAAGTGGTTTTGTGGCTGAGATTGCTGCACTTCCACTCAATGTCAAACATACAACAGTATATGCACATGTATGGTGTCATTGCTTGTAATGGGCCTAAACTGCATATGTGTGCATACACTGAATACAGATCTGCAATGAATACAGATCTAATGGTGATACGATATTAGATATGCTCGATTCACAGCACAGATGTGTTTAGATTACGTTGAGCAACTATGCAACACGTACTTAAAGTCAAATGTAGCACTTACATAGTATAGTCAGGTTTGCTACATGTAAAGCACTATAACGCTCTATTTAGTGTAAAAACAAATACTAATGCTCATTTCAATACGAAACATTGCCTAAACTACTCGTATCAGTGTAACTGTAGATGTTAAAGTGGTTTGGTGGCTGAGATTGCTGCACTTCCACTCAATGTCAAACATACAACAGTATATGCACATGTATGGTGTAATTGCTTGTAATGGGCCTAAACTGCATATGTGTGCATACACTGACAATACAGCAATGAATACTGATCTAATGGTGATACCAAATTAGAACTGCTCGATTCACAGCACAGATATGTGTAGATTACGTTGTGCAACTATGCAACACGTACTTAAAGTCAAATGTAGCACTTACATAGTATAGTCAGGTTTGCTACATGTAAAGCACTATAAGGCTCTATTTAGTGCAAAAACAACTACTAACGCTCATGTCAATACGAAACATTGCCTAAACTACTCGTATCAGTGTAACTGTAGATGTTAAAGTGGTTTGGTGGCTGAGATTGCTGCACTTCCACTCAATGTCAGACATACAACAGTATATGCACATGTATGGTGTCATTGCTTGTAATGGGCCTAAACTGCATATGTGTGCATGCACTGACAATACAGCAATGAATACTGATCTAATGGTGATACCAAATTAGAACTGCTCGATTCACAGCACAGATGTGCTTAGATTACGTGTTGGAAGTAGGCAAAACGTCCTTGAAGTCAAATGTAGCACTTGCAAAGTATAGTTAGGTTTGCTACATGTAAAGCACTATAAGTATCTATTTGATGTAAAAAGAAATATTAACGCTCATTTCAATACGAAACATTGCCTAAACTACTCGTATCAGTGTAACTGTAGACGTTAAAGTGGTTTGGTGGCTGAGATTGCTGCACTTCCACTCAATGTCAAACATACAACAGTATATGCACATGTATGGTGTCATTGCTTGTAATGGGCCTAAACTGCATATGTGTGCATACACTGACAATACAGCAATGAATACTGATCTAATGGTGATACCAAATTAGAACTGCTCGATTCACAGCACAGATGTGGTTAGATTACGTTATGGAACTATGCAACACGTCCTTGAAGTCAAATGTAGCACTTAGATAGTATAATCATGTTTGCTACATGTAAAGTACTATAAGACTCTATTTAGTGTAAAAACACATACTAACGCTCATTTCAATACGAAACATTGCTAAAACTACTCGTATCAGTGTAACTGTAGATGTTAAAATGGTTTGGTGACTGAGATTGATGCACTTCCACTCAATGTCAAACATACAACAGTATATGCACATGTATGGTGTCATTGCTTGTAATGGGCCTAAACTGCATATGTGTGCATACACTGACAATACAGGAATGAATACAGATCTAATGGTGATACCAAATTAGAACTGCTCGATTCACAGCACAGATGTGTTTAGATTACGTTGTGCAACTATGCAACACGTACTTAAAGTCAAATGTAGCACTTACATAGTATAGTAAGGTTCGCAACATGTAAAGCACTATAGAGCCCTATTAAGTTTAAATACAAATACTAACGCTCATGTCAATACGAAACATTGCCTAAACTACTCGTATCAGTGTAACTGTAGATGTTAAAGTGGTTTTGTGGCTGAGATTGCTGCACTTCCACTCAATGTCAAACATACAACAGTATATGCACATGTATGGTGTCATTGCTTGTAATGGGCCTAAACTGCATATGTGTGCATACACTGAATACAGATCTGCAATGAATACAGATCTAATGGTGATACGATATTAGATATGCTCGATTCACAGCACAGATGTGTTTAGATTACGTTGAGCAACTATGCAACACGTACTTAAAGTCAAATGTAGCACTTACATAGTATAGTCAGGTTTGCTACATGTAAAGCACTATAACGCTCTATTTAGTGTAAAAACAAATACTAATGCTCATTTCAATACGAGACAAAGAATAAAATACTCGTATCAGTGTAATTGTAGATGTTAAAGTGGTTTGGTGGCTGAGATTGCTGCACTTCCACTCAATGTCAAACATACAACAGTATATGCACATGTATGGTGTAATTGCTTGTAATGGGCCTAAACTGCATATGTGTGCATACACTGACAATACAGCAATGAATACTGATCTAATGGTGATACCAAATTAGAACTGCTCGATTCACAGCACAGATATGTTTAGATTACGTTGTGCAACTATGCAACACGTACTTAAAGTCAAATGTAGCACTTACATAGTATAGTCAGGTTTGCTACATGTAAAGCACTATAAGGCTCTATTTAGTGCAAAAACAACTACTAACGCTCATGTCAATACGAAACATTGCCTAAACTACTCGTATCAGTGTAACTGTAGATGTTAAAGTGGTTTGGTGGCTGAGATTGCTGCACTTCCACTCAATGTCAGACATACAACAGTATATGCACATGTATGGTGTCATTGCTTGTAATGGGCCTAAACTGCATATGTGTGCATGCACTGACAATACAGCAATGAATACTGATCTAATGGTGATACCAAATTAGAACTGCTCGATTCACAGCACAGATGTGCTTAGATTACGTGTTGGAAGTAGGCAAAACGTCCTTGAAGTCAAATGTAGCACTTGCAAAGTATAGTTAGGTTTGCTACATGTAAAGCACTATAAGTATCTATTTGATGTAAAAAGAAATATTAACGCTCATTTCAATACGAAACATTGCCTAAACTACTCGTATCAGTGTAACTGTAGACGTTAAAGTGGTTTGGTGGCTGAGATTGCTGCACTTCCACTCAATGTCAAACATACAACAGTATATGCACATGTATGGTGTCATTGCTTGTAATGGGCCTAAACTGCATATGTGTGCATACACTGACAATACAGCAATGAATACTGATCTAATGGTGATACCAAATTAGAACTGCTCGATTCACAGCACAGATGTGGTTAGATTACGTTTTGGAACTATGCAACACGTCCTTGAAGTCAAATGTAGCACTTAGATAGTATAATCATGTTTGCTACATGTAAAGTACTATAAGACTCTATTTAGTGTAAAAACACATACTAACGCTCATTTCAATACGAAACATTGCTAAAACTACTCGTATCAGTGTAACTGTAGATGTTAAAATGGTTTGGTGACTGAGATTGATGCACTTCCACTCAATGTCAAACATACAACAGTATATGCACATGTATGGTGTCATTGCTTGTAATGGGCCTAAACTGCATATGTGTGCATACACTGACAATACAGCAATGAATACAGATCTAATGGTGATACCAAATTAGAACTGCTCGATTCACAGCACAGATGTGTTTAGATTACGTTGTGCAACTATGCAACACGTACTTAAAGTCAAATGTAGCACTTACATAGTATAGTAAGGTTCGCAACATGTAAAGCACTATAAAGCCCTATTAAGTTTAAATACAAATACTAACGCTCATGTCAATACGAAACATTGCCTAAACTACTCGTATCAGTGTAACTGTAGACGTTAAAGTGGTTTGGTGGCTGAGATTGATGCACTTCCACTCAATGTCAAACATACAACAGTATATGCACATCTATGTTGTCATTGCTTGTAATTGGCCTAAACTTCATATGTGTGCATACACTGAATACAGATCTGCAATGAATACAGATCTAATGGTGATACGATATTAGATATGCTCGATTCACAGCACAGATGTGGTTAGATTACGTTTTGGAACTATGCAACACGTCCTTGAAGTCAAATGTAGCACTTAGATAGTATAATCATGTTTGCTACATGTAAAGTACTATAACGCTCTATTTAGTGCAAAAACAACTACTAACGCTCATGTCAATACGAAACATTGCTAAAACTACTCGTATCAGTGTAACTGTAGATGTTAAAGTGGTTTGGTGGCTGAGATTGCTGCACTTCCACTCAATGTCAAACATACAACAGTATATGCACATGTATGGTGTAATTGCTTGTAATGGGCCTAAACTGCATATGTGTGCATACACTGACAATACAGCAATGAATACTGATCTAATGGTGATACCAAATTAGAACTGCTCGATTCACAGCACAGATATGTTTAGATTACGTTGTGCAACTATGCAACACGTACTTAAAGTCAAATGTAGCACTTACATAGTATAGTCAGGTTTGCTACATGTAAAGCACTATAACGCTCTATTTAGTGCAAAAACAACTACTAACGCTCATGTCAATACGAAACATTGCTTAAACTACTCGTATCAGTGTAACTGTAGATGTTAAGGTGGTTTGGTGGCTGAGATTGCTGCACTTCCACTCAATGTCAGACATACAACAGTATATGCACATGTATGGTGTCATTGCTTGTAATGGGCCTAAACTGCATATGTGTGCATGCACTGACAATACAGCAATGAATACTGATCTAATGGTGATACCAAATTAGAACTGCTCGATTCACAGCACAGATGTGCTTAGATTACGTGTTGGAAGTAGGCAAAACGTCCTTGAAGTCAAATGTAGCACTTGCAAAGTATAGTTAGGTTTGCTACATGTAAAGCACTATAAGTATCTATTTGATGTAAAAAGAAATATTAACGCTCATTTCAATACGAAACATTGCCTAAACTACTCGTATCAGTGTAACTGTAGACGTTAAAGTGGTTTGGTGGCTGAGATTGCTGCACTTCCACTCAATGTCAAACATACAACAGTATATGCACATGTATGGTGTCATTGCTTGTAATGGGCCTAAACTGCATATGTGTGCATACACTGACAATACAGCAATGAATACTGATCTAATGGTGATACCAAATTAGAACTGCTCGATTCACAGCACAGATGTGGTTAGATTACGTTTTGGAACTATGCAACACGTCCTTGAAGTCAAATGTAGCACTTAGATAGTATAATCATGTTTGCTACATGTAAAGTACTATAAGACTCTATTTAGTGTAAAAACACATACTAACGCTCATTTCAATACGAAACATTGCTAAAACTACTCGTATCAGTGTAACTGTAGATGTTAAAATGGTTTGGTGACTGAGATTGATGCACTTCCACTCAATGTCAAACATACAACAGTATATGCACATGTATGGTGTCATTGCTTGTAATGGGCCTAAACTGCATATGTGTGCATACACTGACAATACAGCAATGAATACAGATCTAATGGTGATACCAAATTAGAACTGCTCGATTCACAGCACAGATGTGTTTAGATTACGTTGTGCAACTATGCAACACGTACTTAAAGTCAAATGTAGCACTTACATAGTATAGTAAGGTTCGCAACATGTAAAGCACTATAGAGCCCTATTAAGTTTAAATACAAATACTAACGCTCATGTCAATACGAAACATTGCCTAAACTACTCGTATCAGTGTAACTGTAGATGTTAAAGTGGTTTGGTGGCTGAGATTGATGCACTTCCACTCAATGTCAAACATACAACAGTATATGCACATCTATGTTGTCATTGCTTGTAATTGGCCTAAACTTCATATGTGTGCATACACTGAATACAGATCTGCAATGAATACAGATCTAATGGTGATACGATATTAGATATGCTCTATTCACAGCACAGATGTGTTTAGATTACGTTGAGCAACTATGCAACACGTACTTAAAGTCAAATGTAGCACTTACATAGTATAGTCAGGTTTGCTACATGTAAAGCACTATAACACTCTATTTAGTGTGAAAACAAATACTAATGCTCATTTCAATACGAAACATTGCCTAAACTACTCGTATCAGTGTAACTGTAGATGTTAAAGTGGTTTGGTGGCTGAGATTGCTGCACTTCCACTCAATGGCAAACATACAACAGTATATGCACATGTATGGTGTCATTGCTTGTAATGGGCCTAAACTGCATATGTGTGCATACACTGACAATACAGCAATGAATACTGATCTAATGGTGATACCAAATTAGAACTGCTCGATTCACAGCACAGATATGTTTAGATTACGTTGTGCAACTATGCAACACGTACTTAAAGTCAAATGTAGCACCTACAAAGTATAGTTAGGTTTGCTACATGTAAAGCACTATAAGTATCTATTTGATGTAAAAACAAATATTAACGCTCATTTCAATACGAAACATTGCCTAAACTACTCGTATCAGTGTAACTGTAGACGTTAAAGTGGTTTGGTGGCTGAGATTGCTGCACTTCCACTCAATGTCAAACATACAACAGTATATGCACATGTATGGTGTCATTGCTTGTAATGGGCCTAAACTGCATATGTGTGCATACACTGACAATACAGCAATGAATACTGATCTAATGGTGATACCAAATTAGAACTGCTCGATTCACAGCACAGATGTGGTTAGATTACGTTTTGGAACTATGCAACACGTCCTTGAAGTCAAATGTAGCACTTAGATAGTATAATCATGTTTGCTACATGTAAAGTACTATAACGCTCTATTTAGTGCAAAAACAACTACTATCGCTCATGTCAATACGAAACATTGCTAAAACTACTCGTATCAGTGTAACTGTAGATGTTAAAATGGTTTGGTGACTGAGATTGATGCACTTCCACTCAATGTCAAACATACAACAGTATATGCACATGTATGGTGTCATTGCTTGTAATGGGCCTAAACTGCATATGTGTGCATACACTGACAATACAGCAATGAATACAGATCTAATGGTGATACCAAATTAGAACTGCTCGATTCACAGCACAGATGTGTTTAGATTACGTTGTGCAACTATGCAACACGTATTAAAAGTCAGATGTAGCACTTACATAGTATAGTAAGGTTCGCAACATGTAAAGCACTATAGAGCCCTATTAAGTTTAAATACAAATACTAACGCTCATGTCAATACGAAACATTGCCTAAACTACTCGTATCAGTGTAACTGTAGATGTTAAAGTGGTTTGGTGGCTGAGATTGATGCACTTCCACTCAATGTCAAACATACAACAGTATATGCACATCTATGTTGTCATTGCTTGTAATTGGCCTAAACTTCATATGTGTGCATAAACTGAATACAGATCTGCAATGAATACAGATCTAATGGTGATACGATATTAGATATGCTCGATTCACAGCACAGATGTGTTTAGATTACGTTGAGCAACTATGCAACACGTACTTAAAGTCAAATATAGCACTTACATAGTATAGTCAGGTTTGCTACATGTAAAGCACTATAACGCTCTATTTAGTGTAAAAACAAATACTAATGCTCATTTCAATACGAAACATTGCCTAAACTACTCGTATCAGTGTAACTGTAGATGTTAAAGTGGTTTGGTGGCTGAGATTGCTGCACTTCCACTCAATGTCAAACATACAACAGTATATGCACATGTATGGTGTCATTGCTTGTAATGGGCCTAAACTGCATATGTGTGCATACACTGAGAATACAGCAATGAATACTGATCTAATGGTGATACCAAATTAGAACTGCTCGATTCACAGCACAGATGTGGTTAGATTACGTTTTGGAACTATGCAACACGTCCTTGAAGTCAAATGTAGCACTTAGATAGTATAATCATGTTTGCTACATGTAAAGTACTATAACGCTCTATTTAGTGCAAAAACAACTACTAACGCTCATGTCAATACGAAACATTGCCTAAACTACTCGTATCAGTGTACCTGTAGATGTTAAAGTGGTTTGGTGGCTGAGATTGCTGCACTTCCACTCAATGTCAGACATACAACAGTATATGCACATGTATGGTGTCATTGCTTGTAATGGGCCTAAACTGCATATGTGTGCATGCACTGACAATACAGCAATGAATACTGATCTAATGGTGATACCAAATTAGAACTGCTCGATTCACAGCACAGATGTGCTTAGATTACGTGTTGGAAATAGGCAAAACGTCCTTGAAGTCAAATGTAGCACTTGCAAAGTATAGTTAGGTTTGCTACATGTAAAGCACTATAAGTATCTATTTGATGTAAAAACAAATATTAACGCTCATTTCAATACGAAACATTGCCTAAACTACTCGTATCAGTGTAACTGTAGACGTTAAAGTGGTTTGGTGGCTGAGATTGCTGCACTTCCACTCAATGTCAAACATACAACAGTATATGCACATGTATGGTGTCATTGCTTGTAATGGGCCTAAACTGCATATGTGTGCATACACTGACAATACAGCAATGAATACTGATCTAATGGTGATACCAAATTAGAACTGCTCGATTCACAGCACAGATGTGTTTAGATTACGTTTTGGAACTATGCAACACGTACGTAAAGTCAAATGTAGCACTTAGATAGTATAATCATGTTTGCTACATGTAAAGTACTATAAGACTCTATTTAGTGTAAAAACAAATACTAACACTCATGTCAATACGAAACATTGCCTAAACTACTCGTATCAGTGTAACTGTAGATGTTAAAATGGTTTGGTGACTGAGATTGATGCACTTCCACTCAATGTCAAATATACAACAGTATATGCACATGTATGGTGTCATTGCTTGTAATGGGCCTAAACTGCATATGTGTGCATATACTGACAATACAGCAATGAATACAGATCTAATGGTGATACCAAATTAGAACTGCTCGATTCACAGCACAGATGTGTTTAGATTACGTTGTGCAACTATGCAACACGTACTTAAAGTCAAATGTAGCACTTACATAGTATAGTAAGGTTCGCAACATGTAAAGCACTATAGAGCCCTATTAAGTTTAAATACAAATACTAACGCTCATGTCAATACGAAACATTGCCTAAACTACTCGTATCAGTGTAACTGTAGATGTTAAAGTGGTTTGGTGGCTGAGATTGATGCACTTCCACTCAATGTCAAACATACAACAGTATATGCACATCTATGTTGTCATTGCTTGTAATTGGCCTAAACTTCATATGTGTGCATACACTGAATAAAGATCTGCAATGAATACAGATCTAATGGTGATACGATATTAGATATGCTCGATTCACAGCACAGATGTGTTTAGATTACGTTGAGCAACTATGCAACACGTACGTAAAGTCAAATGTAGCACTTACATAGTATAGTCAGGTTTGCTACATGTAAAGCACTATAACGCTCTATTTAGTGTGACAACAAATACTAATGCTCATTTCAATACGAAACATTGCCTAAACTACTCGTATCAGTGTAACTGTAGATGTTAAAGTGGTTTGGTGGCTGAGATTGCTGCACTTCCACTCAATGTCAAACATACAACAGTATATGCACATGTATGGTGTCATTGCTTGTAATGGGCCTAAACTGCATATGTGTGCATACACTGACAATACAGCAATGAATACTGATCTAATGGTGATACCAAATTAGAACTGCTCGATTCACAGCACAGATATGTTTAGATTACGTTGTGCAACTATGCAACACGTACTTAAAGTCAAATGTAGCACTTACAAAGTATAGTTAGGTTTGCTACATGTAAAGCACTATAAGTATCTATTTGATGTAAAAACAAATATTAACGCTCATTTCAATACGAAACATTGCCTAAACTACTCGTATCAGTGTAACTGTAGACGTTAAAGTGGTTTGGTGGCTGAGATTGCTGCACTTCCACTCAATGTCAAACATACAACAGTATATGCACATGTATGGTGTCATTGCTTGTAATGGGCCTAAACTGCATATGTGTGCATACACTGACAATACAGCAATGAATACTGATCTAATGGTGATACCAAATTAGAACTGCTCGATTCACAGCACAGATGTGGTTAGATTACGTTTTGGAACTATGCAACACGTCCTTGAAGTCAAATGTAGCACTTAGATAGTATAATCATGTTTGCTACATGTAAAGTACTATAAGACTCTATTTAGTGTAAAAACAAATACTAACACTCATGTCAATACGAAACATTGCCTAAACTACTCGTATCAGTGTAACTGTAGATGTTAAAATGGTTTGGTGACTGAGATTGATGCACTTCCACTCAATGTCAAATATACAACAGTATATGCACATGTATGGTGTCATTGCTTGTAATGGGCCTAAACTGCATATGTGTGCATATACTGACAATACAGCAATGAATACAGATCTAATGGTGATACCAAATTAGAACTGCTCGATTCACAGCACAGATGTGTTTAGATTACGTTGTGCAACTATGCAACACGTACTTAAAGTCAAATGTAGCACTTACATAGTATAGTAAGGTTCGCAACATGTAAAGCACTATAGAGCCCTATTAAGTTTAAATACAAATACTAACGCTCATGTCAATACGAAACATTGCCTAAACTACTCGTATCAGTGTAACTGTAGATGTTAAAGTGGTTTGGTGGCTGAGATTGATGCACTTCCACTCAATGTCAAACATACAACAGTATATGCACATCTATGTTGTCATTGCTTGTAATTGGCCTAAACTTCATATGTGTGCATACACTGAATAAAGATCTGCAATGAATACAGATCTAATGGTGATACGATATTAGATATGCTCGATTCACAGCACAGATGTGTTTAGATTACGTTGAGCAACTATGCAACACGTACGTAAAGTCAAATGTAGCACTTACATAGTATAGTCAGGTTTGCTACATGTAAAGCACTATAACGCTCTATTTAGTGTGACAACAAATACTAATGCTCATTTCAATACGAAACATTGCCTAAACTACTCGTATCAGTGTAACTGTAGATGTTAAAGTGGTTTGGTGGCTGAGATTGCTGCACTTCCACTCAATGTCAAACATACAACAGTATATGCACATGTATGGTGTCATTGCTTGTAATGGGCCTAAACTGCATATGTGTGCATACACTGACAATACAGCAATGAATACTGATCTAATGGTGATACCAAATTAGAACTGCTCGATTCACAGCACAGATATGTTTAGATTACGTTGTGCAACTATGCAACACGTACTTAAAGTCAAATGTAGCACTTACAAAGTATAGTTAGGTTTGCTACATGTAAAGCACTATAAGTATCTATTTGATGTAAAAACAAATATTAACGCTCATTTCAATACGAAACATTGCCTAAACTACTCGTATCAGTGTAACTGTAGACGTTAAAGTGGTTTGGTGGCTGAGATTGCTGCACTTCCACTCAATGTCAAACATACAACAGTATATGCACATGTATGGTGTCATTGCTTGTAATGGGCCTAAACTGCATATGTGTGCATACACTGACAATACAGCAATGAATACTGATCTAATGGTGATACCAAATTAGAACTGCTCGATTCACAGCACAGATGTGGTTAGATTACGTTTTGGAACTATGCAACACGTCCTTGAAGTCAAATGTAGCACTTAGATAGTATAATCATGTTTGCTACATGTAAAGTACTATAAGACTCTATTTAGTGTAAAAACAAATACTAACACTCATGTCAATACGAAACATTGCCTAAACTACTCGTATCAGTGTAACTGTAGATGTTAAAATGGTTTGGTGACTGAGATTGATGCACTTCCACTCAATGTCAAATATACAACAGTATATGCACATGTATGGTGTCATTGCTTGTAATGGGCCTAAACTGCATATGTGTGCATATACTGACAATACAGCAATGAATACAGATCTAATGGTGATACCAAATTAGAACTGCTCGATTCACAGCACAGATGTGTTTAGATTACGTTGTGCAACTATGCAACACGTACTTAAAGTCAAATGTAGCACTTACATAGTATAGTAAGGTTCGCAACATGTAAAGCACTATAGAGCCCTATTAAGTTTAAATACAAATACTAACGCTCATGTCAATACGAAACATTGCCTAAACTACTCGTATCAGTGTAACTGTAGATGTTAAAGTGGTTTGGTGGCTGAGATTGATGCACTTCCACTCAATGTCAAACATACAACAGTATATGCACATCTATGTTGTCATTGCTTGTAATTGGCCTAAACTTCATATGTGTGCATACACTGAATAAAGATCTGCAATGAATACAGATCTAATGGTGATACGATATTAGATATGCTCGATTCACAGCACAGATGTGTTTAGATTACGTTGAGCAACTATGCAACACGTACGTAAAGTCAAATGTAGCACTTACATAGTATAGTCAGGTTTGCTACATGTAAAGCACTATAACGCTCTATTTAGTGTGACAACAACTACTAATGCTCATTTCAATACGAAACATTGCCTAAACTACTCGTATCAGTGTAACTGTAGATGTTAAAGTGGTTTGGTGGCTGAGATTGCTGCACTTCCACTCAATGTCAAACATACAACAGTATATGCACATGTATGGTGTCATTGCTTGTAATGGGCCTAAACTGCATATGTGTGCATACACTGACAATACAGCAATGAATACTGATCTAATGGTGATACCAAATTAGAACTGCTCGATTCACAGCACAGATATGTTTAGATTACGTTGTGCAACTATGCAACACGTACTTAAAGTCAAATGTAGCACTTACAAAGTATAGTTAGGTTTGCTACATGTAAAGCACTATAAGTATCTATTTGATGTAAAAACAAATATTAACGCTCATTTCAATACGAAACATTGCCTAAACTACTCGTATCAGTGTAACTGTAGACGTTAAAGTGGTTTGGTGGCTGAGATTGCTGCACTTCCACTCAATGTCAAACATACAACAGTATATGCACATGTATGGTGTCATTGCTTGTAATGGGCCTAAACTGCATATGTGTGCATACACTGACAATACAGCAATGAATACTGATCTAATGGTGATACCAAATTAGAACTGCTCGATTCACAGCACAGATGTGGTTAGATTACGTTTTGGAATTATGCAACACGTCCTTGAAGTCAAATGTAGCACTTAGATAGTATAATCATGTTTGCTACATGTAAAGTACTATAACGCTCTATTCAGTGCAAAAACAACTACTAACGCTCATGTCAATACGAAACATTGCTAAAACTACTCGTATCAGTGTAACTGTAGATGTTAAAATGGTTTGGTGACTGAGATTGATGCACTTCCACTCAATGTCAAACATACAACAGTATATGCACATGTATGGTGTCATTGCTTGTAATGGGCCTAAACTGCATATGTGTGCATACACTGACAATACAGCAATGAATACAGATCTAATGGTGATACCAAATTAGAACTGCTCGATTCACAGCACAGATGTGTTTAGATTACGTTGTGCAACTATGCAACACGTACTTAAAGTCAAATGTAGCACTTACATAGTATAGTAAGGTTCGCAACATGTAAAGCACTATAGAGCCCTATTAAGTTTAAATACAAATACTAACGCTCATGTCAATACGAAACATTGCCTAAACTACTCGTATCAGTGTAACTGTAGATGTTAAAGTGGTTTGGTGGCTGAGATTGATGCACTTCCACTCAATGTCAAACATACAACAGTATATGCACATCTATGTTGTCATTGCTTGTAATTGGCCTAAACTTCATATGTGTGCATAAACTGAATACAGATCTGCAATGAATACAGATCTAATGATGATACGATATTAGATATGCTCGATTCACAGCACAGATGTGTTTAGATTACGTTGAGCAACTATGCAACACGTACTTAAAGTCAAATATAGCACTTACATAGTATAGTCAGGTTTGCTACATGTAAAGCACTATAACGCTCTATTTAGTGTAAAAACAAATACTAATGCTCATTTCAATACGAAACATTGCCTAAACTACTCGTATCAGTGTAACTGTAGATGTTAAAGTGGTTTGGTGGCTGAGATTGCTGCACTTCCACTCAATGTCAAACATACAACAGTATATGCACATGTATGGTGTCATTGCTTGTAATGGGCCTAAACTGCATATGTGTGCATACACTGACAATACAGCAATGAATACTGATCTAATGGTGATACCAAATTAGAACTGCTCGATTCACAGCACAGATATGTTTAGATTACGTTGTGCAACTATGCAACACGTACTTAATGTCAAATGTAGCACTTACATAGTATAGTCAGGTTTGCTACATGTAAAGCACTATAACGCTCTATTTAGTGCAAAAACAACTACTAACGCTCATGTCAATACGAAACATTCCCTAAACTACTCGTATCAGTGTACCTGTAGATGTTAAAGTGGTTTGGTGGCTGAGATTGATGCACTTCCACTCAATGTCAGACATACAACAGTATATGCACATGTATGGTGTCATTGCTTGTAATGGGCCTAAACTGCATATGTGTGCATGCACTGACAATACAGCAATGAATACTGATCTAATGGTGATACCAAATTAGAACTGCTCGATTCACAGCACAGAAGTGCTTAGATTACGTTTTGGAAATAGGCAAAACGTCCTTGAAGTCAAATGTAGCACTTGCAAAGTATAGTTAGGTTTGCTACATGTAAAGCACTATAAGTATCTATTTAATGTAAAAACAAATACTAACGCTCATTTCAATACGAAACATTGCCTAAACTACTCGTATCAGTGTAACTGTAGACGTTAAAGTGGTTTGGTGGCTGAGATTGCTGCACTTCCACTCAATGTCAAACATACAACAGTATATGCACATGTATGGTGTCATTGCTTGTAATGGGCCTAAACTGCATATGTGTGCATACACTGAGAATACAGCAATGAATACTGATCTAATGGTGATACCAAATTAGAACTGCTCGATTCACAGCACAGATGTGGTTAGATTACGTTTTGGAACTATGCAACAAGTCCTTGAAGTCAAATGTAGCACTTAGATAGTATAATCATGTTTGCTACATGTAAAGTACTATAACGCTCTATTTAGTGCAAAAACAACTACTAACGCTCATGTCAATACGAAACACTCCCTAAACTACTCGTATCAGTGTACCTGTAGATGTTAAAGTGGTTTGGTGGCTGAGATTGCTGCACTTCCACTCAATGTCAGACATACAACAGTATATGCACATGTATGGTGTCATTGCTTGTAATGGGCCTAAACTGCATATGTGTGCATGCACTGACAATACAGCAATGAATACTGATCTAATGGTGATACCAAATTAGAACTGCTCGATTCACAGCACAGATGTGCTTAGATTACGTGTTGGAAATAGGCAAAACGTCCTTGAAGTCAAATGTAGCACTTGCAAAGTATAGTTAGGTTTGCTACATGTAAAGCACTATAAGTATCTATTTGATGTAAAAACAAATACTAACGCTCATTTCAATACGAAACATTGCCTAAACTACTCGTATCAGTGTAACTGTAGACGTTAAAGTGGTTTGGTGGCTGAGATTGCTGCACTTCCACTCAATGTCAAACATACAACAGTATATGCACATGTATGGTGTCATTGCTTGTAATGGGCCTAAACTGCATATGTGTGCATACACTGACAATACAGCAATGAATACTGATCTAATGGTGATACCAAATTAGAACTGCTCGATTCACAGCACAGATGTGTTTAGATTACGTTTTGGAACTATGCAACACGTCCTTGAAGTCAAATGTAGCACTTAGATAGTATAATCATGTTTGCTACATGTAAAGTACTATAAGACTCTATTTAGTGTAAAAACAAATACTAACGCTCATTTCAATACGAAACATTGCCTAAACTACTCGTATCAGTGTAACTGTAGATGTTAAAATGGTTTGGTGACTGAGATTGATGCACTTCCACTCAATGTCAAACATACAACAGTATATGCACATGTATGGTGTCATTGCTTGTAATGGGCCTAAACTGCATATGTGTGCATATACTGACAATACAGCAATGAATACAGATCTAATGGTGATACCAAATTAGAACTGCTCGATTCACAGCACAGATGTGTTTAGATTACGTTGTGCAACTATGCAACACGTACTTAAAGTCAAATGTAGCACTTACATAGAATAGTAAGGTTCGCAACATGTAAAGCACTATAAAGCCCTATTAAGTTTAAATACAATTACTAACGCTCATGTCAATACGAAACATTGCCTAAACTACTCGTATCAGTGTAACTGTAGATGTTAAAGTGGTTTGGTGGCTGAGATTGATGCACTTCCACTCAATGTCAAACATACAACAGTATATGCACATCTATGTTGTCATTGCTTGTAATTGGCCTAAACTTCATATGTGTGCATACACTGACAATACAGGAATGAATACTGATCTAATGGTGACACGATGTTACAAATGCTCGATTCACAGCACAGATGTGTTTAGATTACGTTTTGGAACTATGCAACACGTACTTAAATTCATATATAGCACTTACATAATATAGTCAGGTTTCCCACATGTAAAGCACTATAACCCTCTATTTAGTGTAAAAACAAATACTAACGCTCATTTCAATACGAAACATTGCCTAAACTACTCGTATCAGTGTAACTGTAGATGTTAAAGTGGTTTGGTGGCTGAGATTGATGCACTTCCACTCAATGTCAAACATACAACAGTATATGCACATCTATGTTGTCATTGCTTGTAATTGGCCTACACTTCATATGTGTGCATACACTGACAATACAGGAATGAATACTGATCTAATGGTGACACGATGTTACAAATGCTCGATTCACAGCACAGATGTGTTAAGATTACGGTTTGGAACTATGCAACACGTCCTTGAAGTCAAATGTAGCACTTACATAGTATAGTCAGGTTTGCTACATGTAAAGTACTATAATGCTCTATTTAGTGTAAAAACAAATACTAACGCTCATTTCAATACGAAGCATTGCCTAAACTACTCGTATCAGTGTACCTGTAGATGTTAAAGTGGTTTGGTGGCTGAGATTGATGCACTTCCACTCAATGTCAAACATTCAACAGTATAAGCAGATGTATGCTGTCATTCCTTGTAATGGGCCTAAACTGCATATGTGTGCATACACTGACAATACAACAATGAATACAGATCTAATGGTGATACGATATTAGATATGCTCGATTCACAGCACAGATATGTTTAGATTACGTTGTGCAACTATGAAACACGTACCTAACGTCAAATGTAGCACTTACATAGTATAGTTAGGTTTGCTACATGTAAAGCACTATAACGCTCTATTTAGTGTAAAAACAAATACTAACGCTCATTTCAATACGAAACATTGCTAAAACTACTCGTATCAGTGTAACTGTAGATGTTAAAATGGTTTGGTGACTGAGATTGATGCACTTCCACTCAATGTCAAACATACAACAGTATATGCACATCTATGTTGTCATTGCTTGTAATGGGCCTAACCTGCATATGTGTGCATACACTGACAATACAACAATGAATACAGATCTAATGGTGATACCAAATTAGAACTGCTCGATTCACAGCACAGATGTGTTTAGATTACGTTGTGCAACTATGCAACACGTACTTAAAGTCAAATGTAGCACTTACATAGTATAGTAAGGTTCGCAACATGTAAAGCACTATAGAGCCCTATTAAGTTTAAATACAAATACTAACGCTCATGTCAATACGAAACATTGCCTAAACTACTCGTATCAGTGTAACTGTAGATGTTAAAGTGGTTTGGTGGCTGAGATTGATGCACTTCCACTCAATGTCAAACATACAACAGTATATGCACATCTATGTTGTCATTGCTTGTAATTGGCCTAAACTTCATATGTGTGCATAAACTGAATACAGATCTGCAATGAATACAGATCTAATGGTGATACGATATTAGATATGCTCGATTCACAGCACAGATGTGTTTAGATTACGTTGAGCAACTATGCAACACGTACTTAAAGTCAAATATAGCACTTACATAGTATAGTCAGGTTTGCTACATGTAAAGCACTATAACGCTCTATTTAGTGTAAAAACAAATACTAATGCTCATTTCAATACGAAACATTGCCTAAACTACTCGTATCAGTGTAACTGTAGATGTTAAAGTGGTTTGGTGGCTGAGATTGCTGCACTTCCACTCAATGTCAAACATACAACAGTATATGCACATGTATGGTGTCATTGCTTGTAATGGGCCTAAACTGCATATGTGTGCATACACTGACAATACAGCAATGAATACTGATCTAATGGTGATACCAAATTAGAACTGCTCGATTCACAGCACAGATATGTTTAGATTACGTGTTGGAAATAGGCAAAACGTCCTTGAAGTCAAATGTAGCACTTGCAAAGTATAGTTATGTTTGCTACATGTAAAGCACTATAAGTATCTATTTGATGTAAAAACAAATACTAACGCTCATTTCAATACGAAACATTGCCTAAACTACTCGTATCAGTGTAACTGTAGACGTTAAAGTGGTTTGGTGGCTGAGATTGCTGCACTTCCACTCAATGTCAAACATACAACAGTATATGCACATGTATGGTGTCATTGCTTGTAATGGGCCTAAACTGCATATGTGTGCATACACTGACAATACAGCAATGAATACTGATCTAATGGTGATACCAAATTAGAACTGCTCGATTCACAGCACAGATGTGGTTAGATTACGTTTTGGAACTATGCAACACGTCCTTGAAGTCAAATGTAGCACTTAGATAGTATAATCATGTTTGCTACATGTAAAGTACTATAACGCTCTATTTAGTGCAAAAACAACTACTAACGCTCATGTCAATACGAAACACTCCCTAAACTACTCGTATCAGTGTACCTGTAGATGTTAAAGTGGTTTGGTGGCTGAGATTGCTGCACTTCCACTCAATGTCAGACATACAACAGTATATGCACATGTATGGTGTCATTGCTTATAATGGGCCTAAACTGCATATGTGTGCATGCACTGACAATACAGCAATGAATACTGATCTAATGGTGATACCAAATTAGAACTGCTCGATTCACAGCACAGATGTGCTTAGATTACGTGTTGGAAATAGGCAAAACGTCCTTGAAGTCAAATGTAGCACTTGCAAAGTATAGTTAGGTTTGCTACATGTAAAGCACTATAAGTATCTATTTGATGTAAAAACAAATATTAACGCTCATTTCAATACGAAACATTGCCTAAACTACTCGTATCAGTGTAACTGTAGACGTTAAAGTGGTTTGGTGGCTGAGATTGCTGCACTTCCACTCAATGTCAAACATACAACAGTATATGCACATGTATGGTGTCATTGCTTGTAATGGGCCTAAACTGCATATGTGTGCATACACTGACAATACAGCAATGAATACTGATCTAATGGTGATACCAAATTAGAACTGCTCGATTCACAGCACAGATGTGTTTAGATTACGTTTTGGAACTATGCAACACGTCCTTGAAGTCAAATGTAGCACTTAGATAGTATAATCATGTTTGCTACATGTAAAGTACTATAAGACTCTATTTAGTGTAAAAACAAATACTAACACTCATGTCAATACGAAACATTGCCTAAACTACTCGTATCAGTGTAACTGTAGATGTTAAAATGGTTTGGTGACTGAGATTGATGCACTTCCACTCAATGTCAAACATACAACAGTATATGCACATGTATGGTGTCATTGCTTGTAATGGGCCTAAACTGCATATGTGTGCATATACTGACAATACAGCAATGAATACAGATCTAATGGTGATACCAAATTAGAACTGCTCGATTCACAGCACAGATGTGTTTAGATTACGTTGTGCAACTATGCAACACGTACTTAAAGTCAAATGTAGCACTTACATAGAATAGTAAGGTTCGCAACATGTAAAGCACTATAAAGCCCTATTAAGTTTAAATACAAATACTAACGCTCATGTCAATACGAAACATTGCCTAAACTACTCGTATCAGTGTAACTGTAGATGTTAAAGTGGTTTGGTGGCTGAGATTGATGCACTTCCACTCAATGTCAAACATACAACAGTATATGCACATCTATGTTGTCATTGCTTGTAATTGGCCTAAACTTCATATGTGTGCATACACTGACAATACAGGAATGAATACTGATCTAATGGTGACACGATGTTACAAATGCTCGATTCACAGCACAGATGTGTTTAGATTACGTTTTGGAACTATGCAACACGTACTTAAATTCATATATAGCACTTACATAATATAGTCAGGTTTCCCACATGTAAAGCACTATAACCCTCTATTTAGTGTAAAAACAAATACTAACGCTCATTTCAATACGAAACATTGCCTAAACTACTCGTATCAGTGTAACTGTAGATGTTAAAGTGGTTTGGTGGCTGAGATTGATGCACTTCCACTCAATGTCAAACATACAACAGTATATGCACATCTATGTTGTCATTGCTTGTAATTGGCCTACACTTCATATGTGTGCATACACTGACAATACAGGAATGAATACTGATCTAATGGTGACACGATGTTACAAATGCTCGATTCACAGCACAGATGTGCTTAGATTACGTGTTGGAAATAGGCAAAACGTCCTTGAAGTCAAATGTAGCACTTGCAAAGTATAGTTAGGTTTGCTACATGTAAAGCACTATAAGTATCTATTTGATGTAAAAACAAATATTAACGCTCATTTCAATACGAAACATTGCCTAAACTACTCGTATCAGTGTAACTGTAGACGTTAAAGTGGTTTGGTGGCTGAGATTGCTGCACTTCCACTCAATGTCAAACATACAACAGTATATGCACATGTATGGTGTCATTGCTTGTAATGGGCCTAAACTGCATATGTGTGCATACACTGACAATACAGCAATGAATACTGATCTAATGGTGATACCAAATTAGAACTGCTCGATTCACAGCACAGATGTGTTTAGATTACGTTTTGGAACTATGCAACACGTCCTTGAAGTCAAATGTAGCACTTAGATAGTATAATCATGTTTGCTACATGTAAAGTACTATAAGACTCTATTTAGTGTAAAAACAAATACTAACACTCATGTCAATACGAAACATTGCCTAAACTACTCGTATCAGTGTAACTGTAGATGTTAAAATGGTTTGGTGACTGAGATTGATGCACTTCCACTCAATGTCAAACATACAACAGTATATGCACATGTATGGTGTCATTGCTTGTAATGGGCCTAAACTGCATATGTGTGCATATACTGACAATACAGCAATGAATACAGATCTAATGGTGATACCAAATTAGAACTGCTCGATTCACAGCACAGATGTGTTTAGATTACGTTGTGCAACTATGCAACACGTACTTAAAGTCAAATGTAGCACTTACATAGAATAGTAAGGTTCGCAACATGTAAAGCACTATAAAGCCCTATTAAGTTTAAATACAAATACTAACGCTCATGTCAATACGAAACATTGCCTAAACTACTCGTATCAGTGTAACTGTAGATGTTAAAGTGGTTTGGTGGCTGAGATTGATGCACTTCCACTCAATGTCAAACATACAACAGTATATGCACATCTATGTTGTCATTGCTTGTAATTGGCCTAAACTTCATATGTGTGCATACACTGACAATACAGGAATGAATACTGATCTAATGGTGACACGATGTTACAAATGCTCGATTCACAGCACAGATGTGTTTAGATTACGTTTTGGAACTATGCAACACGTACTTAAATTCATATATAGCACTTACATAATATAGTCAGGTTTCCCACATGTAAAGCACTATAACCCTCTATTTAGTGTAAAAACAAATACTAACGCTCATTTCAATACGAAACATTGCCTAAACTACTCGTATCAGTGTAACTGTAGATGTTAAAGTGGTTTGGTGGCTGAGATTGATGCACTTCCACTCAATGTCAAACATACAACAGTATATGCACATCTATGTTGTCATTGCTTGTAATTGGCCTACACTTCATATGTGTGCATACACTGACAATACAGGAATGAATACTGATCTAATGGTGACACGATGTTACAAATGCTCGATTCACAGCACAGATGTGTTAAGATTACGGTTTGGAACTATGCAACACGTCCTTGAAGTCAAATGTAGCACTTACATAGTATAGTCAGGTTTGCTACATGTAAAGTACTATAATGCTCTATTTAGTGTAAAAACAAATACTAACGCTCATTTCAATACGAAGCATTGCCTAAACTACTCGTATCAGTGTACCTGTAGATGTTAAAGTGGTTTGGTGGCTGAGATTGATGCACTTCCACTCAATGTCAAACATTCAACAGTATATGCAGATGTATGCTGTCATTCCTTGTAATGGGCCTAAACTGCATATGTGTGCATACACTGACAATACAACAATGAATACAGATCTAATGGTGATACGATATTAGATATGCTCGATTCACAGCACAGATATGTTTAGATTACGTTGTGCAACTATGCAACACGTACCTAAAGTCAAATGTAGCACTTACATAGTATAGTTAGGTTTGCTACATGTAAAGCACTATAACGCTCTATTTAGTGTAAAAACAAATACTAACGCTCATTTCAATACGAACCATTGCCTAAACTACTCGTATTAGTGTAACTGTAGATGTTAAAGTGGTTTGGTGGCTGAGATTGATGCACTTCTACTCAATGTGAAACATTCAACAGTATATGCACGTGTATGGTGTCATTGCTTGTAATGGGCCTAAACTGCATATGTGTGCATACACTGACAATACAGCAATGAATACAGATCTAATGGTGATACGATATTAGATATGCTCGATTCACAGCACAGATGTGCTTAGATTACGTGTTGGAAATAGGCAAAACGTCCTTGAAGTCAAATGTAGCACTTGCAAAGTATAGTTAGGTTTGCTACATGTAAAGCACTATAAGTATCTATTTGATGTAAAAACAAATATTAACGCTCATGTCAATACGAAACATTGCCTAAACTACTCGTATCAGTGTAACTGTAGATGTTAAAGTGGTTTGGTGGCTGAGATTGCTGCACTTCCACTCAATGTCAAACATACAACAGTATATGCACATGTATGGTGTCATGGCTTGTAATGGGCCTAAACTGCATATGTGTGCATACACTGACAATACAGCAATGAAAACTGATCTAATGGTGATACCAAATTAGAACTGCTCGATTCACAGCACAGATGTGGTTAGATTACGTTTTGGAACTATGCAACACGTCCTTGAAGTCAAATGTAGCACTTAGATAGTATAATCATGTTTGCTACATGTAAAGTACTATAAGACTCTATTTAGTGTAAAAACACATACTAACGCTCATTTCAATTTGAAACATTGCCTAAACTACTCGTATCAGTGTAACTGTAGATGTTAAAGTGGTTTGGTGACTGAGATTGATGCACTTCCACTCAATGTCAAACATACAACAGTATATGCACATGTATGGTGTCATTGCTTGTAATGGGCCTAAACTGCATATGTGTGCATACACTGACAATACAGCAATGAATACAGATCTAATGGTGATACCAAATTAGAACTGCTCGATTCACAGCACAGATGTGTTTAGATTACGTTGTGCAACTATGCAACACGTACTTAAAGTCAAATGTAGCACTTACATGGTATAGTAAGGTTCCCAACATGTAAAGCACTATAGAGCCCTATTAAGTTTAAATACAAATACTAACGCTCATGTCAATACGAAACATTGCCTAAACTACTCGTATCAGTGTAACTGTAGATGTTAAAGTGGTTTGGTGGCTGAGATTGATGCACTTCCACTCAATGTCAGACATACAACAGTATATGCACATGTATGGTGTCATTGCTTGTAATGGGCCTAAACTGCATATGTGTGCATGCACTGACAATACAGCAATGAATACTGATCTAATGGTGATACCAAATTAGAACTGCTCGATTCACAGCACAGATGTGCTTAGATTACGTGTTGGAAATAGGCAAAACGTCCTTGAAGTCAAATGTAGCACTTGCAAAGTATAGTCAGGTTTGCTACATGTAAAGCACTATAAGTATCTATTTGATGTAAAAACAAATATTAACGCTCATTTCAATACGAAACATTGCCTAAACTACTCGTATCAGTGTAACTGTAGACGTTAAAGTGGTTTGGTGGCTGAGATTGCTGCACTTCCACTCAATGTCAAACATACAACAGTATATGCACATGTATGGTGTCATTGCTTGTAATGGGCCTAAACTGCATATGTGTGCATACACTGAGAATACAGCAATGAATACTGATCTAATGGTGATACCAAATTAGAACTGCTCGATTCACAGCACAGATGTGGTTAGATTACGTTTTGGACCTATGCAAAACGTCCTTGAAGTCAAATGTAGCACTTACATAGTATAGTAAGGTTCGCAACATGTAAAGCACTATAAAGCCCTATTAAGTTTAAATACAAATACTAACGCTCATGTCAATACGAAACATTGCCTAAACTACTCGTATCAGTGTAACTGTAGATGTTAAAGTGGTTTGGTGGCTGAGATTGATGCACTTCCACTCAATGTCAAACATACAACAGTATATGCACATGTATGGTGTCATTGCTTGTAATGGGCCCAAACTGCATATGTGTGCATACACTGACAATACAGCAATGAATACAGATCTAATGGTGATACCAAATTAGAACTGCTCGATTCACAGCACAGATGTGTTTAGATTACGTTGTGCAACTATGCAACACGTACTTAAAGTCAAATGTAGCACTTACATAGTATAGTAAGGTTCGCAACATGTAAAGCACTATAAAGCCCTATTAAGTTTAAATACAAATACTAATGCTCATATCAATACGAAACATTGCCTAAACTACTCGTATCAGTGTACCTGTAGATGTTAAAGTGGTTTGGTGGCTGAGATTGCTGCACTTCCACTCAATGTCAGACATACAACAGTATATGCACATGTATGGTGTCATTGCTTGTAATGGGCCTAAACTGCATATGTGTGCATGCACTGACAATACAGCAATGAATACTGATCTAATGGTGATACCAAATTAGAACAGCTCGATTCACAGCACAGATGTGCTTAGATTACGTGTTGGACCTATGCAAAACGTCCTTGAAGTCAAATGTAGCACTTAGATAGTATAATCATGTTTGCTACATGTAAAGTACTATAAGACTCTATTTAGTGTAAAAACAAATACTAACGCTCATTTCAATTTGAAACATTGCCTAAACTACTCGTATCAGTGTAACTGTAGATGTTAAAGTGGTTTGGTGACTGAGATTGATGCACTTCCACTCAATGTCAAACATACAACAGTATATGCACATGTATGGTGTCATTGCTTGTAATGGGCCTAAACTGCATATGTGTGCATACACTGACAATACAGCAATGAATACAGATCTAATGGTGATACCAAATTAGAACTGCTCGATTCACAGCACAGATGTGGTTAGATTACGTTTTGGACCTATGCAAAACGTACTTAAAGTCAAATGTAGCACTTACATAGTATAGTAAGGTTCGCAACATGTAAAGCACTATAAAGCCCTATTAAGTTTAAATACAAATACTAACGCTCATGTCAATACGAAACATTGCCTAAACTACTCGTATCAGTGTAACTGTAGATGTTAAAGTGGTTTGGTGGCTGAGACTAATGCACTTCCACTCAATGTCAAACATACAACAGTATATGCACATCTATGTTGTCATTGCTTGTAATTGGCCTAAACTTCATATGTGTGCATACACTGACAATACAGCAATGAATACTGATCTAATGGTGATACCAAATTAGAACTGCTCGATTCACAGCACAGATGTGCTTAGATTACGTGTTGGAAATAGGCAAAACGTCCTTGAAGTCAAATGTAGCACTTGCAAAGTATAGTTAGGTTTGCTACATGTAAAGCACTATAAGTATCTATTTGATGTAAAAACAAATATTAACGCTCATTTCAATACGAAACATTGCCTAAACTACTCGTATCAGTGTAACTGTAGACGTTAAAGTGGTTTGGTGGCTGAGATTGCTGCACTTCCACTCAATGTCAAACATACAACAGTATATGCACATGTATGGTGTCATTGCTTGTAATGGGCCTAAACTGCATATGTGTGCATACACTGAGAATACAGCAATGAATACTGATCTAATGGTGACACGATGTTACAAATGCTCGATTCACAGCACAGATGTGTTGAGATTACGGTTTGGAACTATGCAACACGTCCTTGAAGTCAAATGTAGCACTTACATAGTATAGTCAGGTTTGCTACATGTAAAGTACTATAATGCTCTATTTAGTGTAAAAACAAATACTAACGCTCATTTCACTACGAACCATTGCCTAAACTACTCGTATCAGTGTACCTGTAGATGTTAAAGTGGTTTGGTGGCTGAGATTGATGCACTTCCACTCAATGTCAAACATTCAACAGTATATGCAGATGTATGGTGTCATTGCTTGTAATGGGCCTAAACTGCATATGTGTGGATACACTGACAACACAGCAATGAATACAGACCTAATGGTGATACGATATTAGAAATGCTTTATTCACAGCACAGATGTGTTTAGATTAAATTGTGCAACTATGCAACACGTACTTAAAGTCAAATGTAGCACTTAAATAGTATAGTTAGGTTTGCTACATGTGAAGCACTATAAGGCTCTATTTAGTGTAAAAACAAATACTAACGCTCATTTCAATACGAACCATTGCCTAAACTACTCGTATCAGTGTAACTGTAGATGTTAAAGTGGTTTGGTGGCTGAGATTGATGCACTTCTACTCAATGTCAAACATACAACAGTATATGCATATATATGGTGTCATTTCTTGTAATGGGCCTAAACTGCATATGTGTGCATACACTGACAATACAGCAATGAATACTGATCTAATGGTGACACGATGTTACAAATGCTCGATTCACAGCACAGATGTGTTTAGATTACGTTTTGGAACTATGCAACACGTACTTAAATTCAAATATAGCACTTACATAATATAGTCAGGTTTCCCACATGTAAAGCACTATAACCCTCTATTTAGTGTAAAAACAAATACTAACGCTCATTTCAATACGAAACATTGCCTAAACTACTCGTATCAGTGTAACTGTAGATGGTAAAGTGGTTTGGTGGCTGAGAGTGATGCACTTCCACTCAATGTCAAACATACAACAGTATATGCACGTCTATGTTGTCATTGCTTGTAATTGGCCTAAACTTCATATGTGTGCATACACTGACAACACAGGAATGAATACTGATCTAATTGTGACACGATGTTACAAATGCTCGATTCACAGCACAGATGTGTTAAGATTACGGTTTGGAACTATGCAACAGGTCCTTGAAGTCAAATGTAGCACTTACATAGTATAGTCAGGTTTGCTACATGTAAAGTACTATAATGCTCTATTTAGTGTAAATACAAATACTAACGCTCATTTCAATACGAACCATTGCCTAAACTACTCGTATCAGTGTACCTGTAGATGTTAAAGTGGTTTGGTGGCTGAGATTGATGCACTTCCACTCAATGTCAAACATTCAACAGTATATGCAGATGTATGGTGTCATTGCTTGTAATGGGCCTAAACTGCATATGTGTGGATACACTGACAACACAGCAATGAATACAGATCTAATGGTGATACGATATTAGAAATGCTTTATTCACAGCACAGATGTGTTTAGATTAAATTGTGCAACTATGCAACACGTACTTAAAGTCAAATGTAGCACTTAAATAGTATAGTTAGGTTTGCTACATGTGAAGCACTATAAGGCTCTATTTAGTGTAAAAACAAATACTAACGCTCATTTCAATACGAACCATTGCCTAAACTACTCGTATCAGTGTAACTGTAGATGTTAAAGTGGTTTAGTGGCTGAGATTGATGCACTTCTACTCAATGTCAAACATACAACAGTATATGCATATATATGGTGTCATTCCTTGTAATGGGCCTAAACTGCATATGTGTGCATACACTGACAATACAGCAATGAATACAGATCTAATGGTGATACGATATTAGAAATGCTCGAGTCACAGCACAGATGTGTTTAGATTACGTTGTGCAACTATGCAACACGTACTTAAAGTCAAATGTAGCACTTACATAGTATAGTTAGGTTTGCTACATGTAAAGCACTATAACGCTCTATTTAGTGTAAACACAAATACTAACGCTCAAGTCAATACGAACCATTACCTAAACTACTCGTATCAGTGTAACTGTAGATGTTAAAGTGGTTTGGTGGCTGAGATTGATGCACTTCCACTCAATGTCAAACATTCAACAGTATCTGCACATGTATGGTGTCATTCCTTGTAATAGGCCTAAACTGCATATGTGTGCATACACTGACAACACAGCAATGAATACAGATCTAATGGTGATACGATATTAGATATGCTCTATTCACAGCACAGATGTGTTTAGATTAAATTGTGCAACTATGCAACACGTACTTAAAGTCAAATGTTGCACTTAAATAGTATAGTTAGGTTTGCTACATGTAAAGCACTATAAGGCTCTATTTAGTGTAAAAACAAATACTAACGCTCATTTCAATACGAACCATTGCCTAAACTACTCGTAGCAGTGTAACTGTAGATGTTAAAGTGGTTTGGTGGCTGGGATTGATGCACTTCCAATCAATGTCAAACATACAACAGTATATGCACATGTATGTTGCTATTGATTGTAATGGGCCTAAACTGCATATGTGTGCATACACTGACAATACAGCAATGAATACTGATCTGATAGTGACACGATATTAGAAATGCTCGATTCACAGCAGAGATGTGGTTACATTACGTTTGGAACTATGCAACACGTACTTAAAGTCAAATGTAGCACTTAAATAGTATAGTCATGTTTGCTACATGTAAAGCACTATAACGCTGTATTAAGTGTAAAAACAAATACTACCGCTCATGTCAATACGAAATATTGCCTAAACTACTCGTATCAGTGTAACTGTAGATGTTAAAGTGGTTTGGTGACTGAGATTGATGCACTTCCACTCAATGTCAAACATTCAACAGTATATGCACATGTATGTTGCTATTGCTTGTAATGGGCCTAAACCGCATATGTGTGCATACACTGAGAATACAGCAATGAATACATATCTAATTGTGATACGATATTAGAAATGCTCGATTCACAGCACAGATGTGCTCAGATTACGTTTTGGAACTATGCAACACGTACTTAAATTCAAATGTTGCACTTACATAGTATAGTTAGGTTTGCTACATGTAAAGCACTATAACGCTCTATTTAGTGTAAAACCACATACTAACGCTCATTTCATTACGACACATTGCCTAAACTACTCGTATCAGTGTAACTGTAGATGTTAAAGTGGTTTGGTGGCTGAGATTGATGCACTTCTACTCAATGTCAAACATACAACAGTATATGCACATGTATGTTGCTATTGCTTGTAGTGGGCCTAAACTGCATATGTGTGCATACACTGACAATACAGCACTGAATACTGATCTGATAGTGAAACGATATTAGAAATGCTCGATTCACAGCACAGATGTGTTTACATTACGTTTTGGAACTATGCAATACGTCCTTGAAGTCAAATGTAGCACTTACATAGTATAGTCATGTTTGCTACATGTTAAGTACTATAAGGCTCTATGTAGTGTGAACACAAATACTAACGCTCATGTCAATACGACACATTGCCTAAACTACTCGTATCAGTGAAACTGTAGATGTTAAAGTGGTGTGGTGGCTGAGATTGATGCACTTCCACTCAATGTCAAACATTCAACAGTATATGCACATGTATGGTGTCATTCCGTGTAATGGGCCTAAACTGCATATGTATGCATACACTGACAATACATTAATGAATACAGATCTAATGGTGATTCGATATTAGATATGCTCGATTCACAGCACAGATGTGTTTAGATTAAATTTTGCAACTATGCAACAAGTACTTAAAGTCAAATGTAGCACTTGCATAGTATAGTCAGGTTTGCTACATGAAAAGCACTATAAGGCTGTATATAGTGTAAAAACAAATACTAACGCTCATGTCAATACGAGACAAAGAATAACCTACTCGTATCAGTGTAACTGTAGATGTTAAAGTGGTTTGGTGGCTGAGATTGATGCACTTCCACTCAATGTCAAACATACAACAGTATATGCACATTCATGTTGTCATTGCTTGTAATGGGCCCAAACTGCATATGTGTGCATACACTGACAATACAGGAATGAATACAGATCTAATGGTGATACGATATTAGAAATGCTCGATTCACAGCACAGATCTGGTTAGATTACGTTCTGGAACTATGCAACACGTACTTAAATTCAAATGTAGCACTTAGATAGTATAGTCAGGTTTCCTACATGTAAAGCACTATAGGGCTCTTTTTAGAGTAAAAACAATTACTAACGCTCATTTCAATACGAAACATTGCCTAAACTACTCGTATCAGTGTAACTGTAGATTTTAAAGTGGTTTGGTGGCTGAGATTGATGCACTTCCACTCAATGTCAAACATTCAACAGTATATGCACATGTATGGTGTCATTCCTTGTAATGGGCCTAAACTGCATATGTGTGCATACACTGACAATACAGCAATGAATACAGATCTAATGGTGATAGGATATTAGATATGCTCGAGTCACAGCACAGATGTGTTTAGATTAAATTGTGCAACTATGCAACAAGTACTTACAGTCAAATGTAGCACTTACATAGTATAGTCATGTTTGCTGCATGTAAAGCACTATAAGGCTGTATTTAGTGTAAAACCAAGTACTAACGCTCATTTCAATACGAAGCATTGCCTAAACTACTCGTATCAGTGTAACTGTACATGTTAAAGTGGTTTGGTGGCTGAGATTACATAGTATAGTCATGTTTGCTGCATGTAAAGCACTATAAGGCTCTATTTAGTGTAAAAACAAATACTAACGCTCATTTCAATACGAAACATTGCCTAAACTACTCGTATCAGTGTAACTGTAGATGTTAAAGTGGTTTGTTGGCTGAGATTGATGCACTTCCACTCAATGTCAAACATACAACAGTATATGCACATGTATGTTGTTATTCCTTGTAATGGGCCTAAACTGCATATGTGTGCATACACTGACAATGCAGCAATGAATACAGATCTAATGGTGATACGATATTAGAAATGCTCGATTCACAGCACAGATGTGTTAAGATTACGTTTTGGAACTATGCAACACGTCCTTGAAGTCAAATGTAGCACTTAGATAGTATAGTCAGGTTTGCTACATGAAAAGCACTATAAGGCTCTATATAGTGTAAAAACAAATACTAACGCTCATTTCAATACGAAACATTGCCTAAACTACTCGTATCAGTGTAACTGTAGATGTTAAAGTGGTTTGGTGGCTGAGATTGATGCACTTCCACTCAATGTCAAACATACAACAGTATATGCACATTCATGTTGTCATTGCTTGTAATGGGCCCAAACTGCATATGTGTGCATACACTGACAATACAGCAATGAATACAGATCTAATGGTGATACGATATTAGAAATGCTCGATTCACAGCACAGATCTGGTTAGATTACGTTCTGGAACTATGCAACACGTACTTAAATTCAAATGTAGCACTTAGATAGTATAGTCAGGTTTCCTACATGTAAAGCACTATAGGGCTCTTTTTAGAGTAAAAACAATTACTAACGCTCATTTCAATACGAAACATTGCCTAAACTACTCGTATCAGTGTAACTGTAGATTTTAAAGTGGTTTGGTGGCTGAGATTGATGCACTTCCACTCAATGTCAAACATTCAACAGTATATGCACATGTATAGTGTCATTCCTTGTAATGGGCCTAAACTGCATATGTGTGCATACACTGACAATACAGCAATGAATACAGATCTAATGGTGATAGGATATTAGATATGCTCGAGTCACAGCACAGATGTGTTTAGATTAAATTGTGCAACTATGCAACAAGTACTTACAGTCAAATGTAGCACTTACATAGTATAGTCATGTTTGCTGCATGTAAAGCACTATAAGGCTGTATTTAGTGTAAAACCAAATACTAACGCTCATTTCAATACGAAGCATTGCCTAAACTACTCGTATCAGTGTAACTGTACATGTTAAAGTGGTTTGGTGGCTGAGATTACATAGTATAGTCATGTTTGCTGCATGTAAAGCACTATAAGGCTCTATTTAGTGTAAAAGCAAATACTAACGCTCATTTCAATACGAAACATTGCCTAAACTACTCGTATCGGTGTAACTGTAGATGTTAAAGTGGTTTGTTGGCTGAGATTGATGCACTTCCACTCAATGTCAAACATACAACAGTATATGCAGATGTATGTTGTTATTCCTTGTAATGGGCCTAAACTGCATATGTGTGCATACACTGACAATGCAGCAATGAATACAGATCTAATGGTGATACGATATTAGAAATGCTCGATTCACAGCACAGATGTGTTAAGATTACGTTTTGGAACTATGCAACACGTCCTTGAAGTCAAATGTAGCACTTAGATAGTATAGTCAGGTTTGCTACATGAAAAGCACTATAAGGCTCTATATAGTGTAAAAACAAATACTAACGCTCATTTCAATACGAAACATTGCCTAAACTACTCGTATCAGTGTAACTGTAGATGTTAATGTGGTTTGGTGGCTGAGATTGATGCACTTCCACTCAATGTCAAACATACAACAGTATATGCACATTCATGTTGTCATTGCTTGTAATGGGCCCAAACTGCATATGTGTGCATACACTGACAATACAGCAATGAATACAGATCTAATGGTGATACGATATTAGAAATGCTCGATTCACAGCACAGATCTGGTTAGATTACGTTCTGGAACTATGCAACACGTACTTAAATTCAAATGTAGCACTTAGATAGTATAGTCAGGTTTCCTACATGTAAAGCACTATAGGGCTCTTTTTAGAGTAAAAACAATTACTAACGCTCATTTCAATACGAAACATTGCCTAAACAACTCGTATCAGTGTAACTGTAGATTTTAAAGTGGTTTGGTGGCTGAGATTGATGCACTTCCACTCAATGTCAAACATTCAACAGTATATGCACATGTATAGTGTCATTCCTTGTAATGGGCCTAAACTGCATATGTGTGCATACACTGACAATACAGCAATGAATACAGATCTAATGGTGATAGGATATTAGATATGCTCGAGTCACAGCACAGATGTGTTTAGATTAAATTGTGCAACTATGCAACAAGTACTTACAGTCAAATGTAGCACTTACATAGTATAGTCATGTTTGCTGCATGTAAAGCACTATAAGGCTGTATTTAGTGTAAAACCAAATACTAACGCTCATTTCAATACGAAGCATTGCCTAAACTACTCGTATCAGTGTAACTGTACATGTTAAAGTGGTTTGGTGGCTGAGATTACATAGTATAGTCATGTTTGCTGCATGTAAAGCACTATAAGGCTCTATTTAGTGTAAAAACAAATACTAACGCTCATTTCAATACGAAACATTGCCTAAACTACTCGTATCGGTGTAACTGTAGATGTTAAAGTGGTTTGTTGGCTGAGATTGATGCACTTCCACTCAATGTCAAACATACAACAGTATATGCAGATGTATGTTGTTATTCCTTGTAATGGGCCTAAACTGCATATGTGTGCATACACTGACAATGCAGCAATGAATACAGATCTAATGGTGATACGATATTAGAAATGCTCGATTCACAGCACAGATGTGTTAAGATTACGTTGTGGAACTATGCAACACGTCTTTGAAGTCAAATGTAGCACTTAGATAGTATAGTCAGGTTTGCTACATGAAAAGCACTATAAGGCTCTATATAGTGTAAAAACAAATACTAACGCTCATTTCAATACGAATCATTGCCTAAACTACTCGTATCAGTGTAACTGTAGATGTTAATGTGGTTTGGTGGCTGAGATTGATGCACTTCCACTCAATGTCAAACATACAACAGTATATGCACATTCATGTTGTCATTGCTTGTAATGGGCCCAAACTGCATATGTGTGCATACACTGACAATACAGCAATGAATACAGATCTAATGGTGATACGATATTAGAAATGCTCGATTCACAGCACAGATCTGGTTAGGTTACGTTCTGGAACTATGCAACACGTACTTAAATTCAAATGTAGCACTTAGATAGTATAGTCAGGTTTCCTACATGTAAAGCACTATAGGGCTCTTTTTAGAGTAAAAACAATTACTAACGCTCATTTCAATACGAAACATTGCCTAAACTACTCGTATCAGTGTAACTGTAGATTTTAAAGTGGTTTGGTGGCTGAGATTGATGCACTTCCACTCAATGTCAAACATTCAACAGTATATGCACATGTATGGTGTCATTCCTTGTAATGGGCCTAAACTGCATATGTGTGCATACACTGACAATACAGCAATGAATACAGATCTAATGGTGATAGGATATTAGATATGCTCGAGTCACAGCACAGATGTGTTTAGATTAAATTGTGCAACTATGCAACAAGTACTTACAGTCAAATGTAGCACTTACATAGTATAGTCATGTTTGCTGCATGTAAAGCACTATAAGGCTGTATTTAGTGTAAAACCAAATACTAACGCTCATTTCAATACGAAGCATTGCCTAAACTACTCGTATCAGTGTAACTGTACATGTTAAAGTGGTTTGGTGGCTGAGATTACATAGTATAGTCATGTTTGCTGCATGTAAAGCACTATAAGGCTCTATTTAGTGTAAAAACAAATACTAACGCTCATTTCAATACGAAACATTGCCTAAACTACTCGTATCAGTGTAACTGTAGATGTTAAAGTGGTTTGGTGGCTGAGATTGATGCACTTCCACTCAATGTCAAACATACAACAGTATATGCAGATGTATGTTGGTATTCCTTGTAATGGGCCTAAACTGCATATGTGTGCATACACTGACAATGCAGCAATGAATACAGATCTAATGGTGATACGATATTAGAAATGCTCGATTCACAGCACAGATGTGTTAAGTATACGTTTTGGAACTATGCAACACGTCCTTGAAGTCAAATGTAGCACTTAGATAGTATAGTCAGGTTTGCTACATGAAAAGCACTATAAGGCTCTATATAGTGTAAAAACAAATACTAACGCTCATTTCAATACGAAACATTGCCTAAACTACTCGTATCAGTGTAACTGTAGATGTTAAAGTGGTTTGGTGGCTGAGATTGATGCACTTCCACTCAATGTCAAACATACAACAGTATATGCACATGTAAGTTGTTATTGCTTGTAATGGGCCTAAACTGCATATGTGTGGATACACTGACAATACAGGAATAAATACTGATCTAATGGTGACACGATATTAGATATGCTCGATTCACAGCACAGATGTGTTTAGATTACGTTTTGCAACTATGCAACAAGTACTTAAAGTCAAATGTAGCACTTACATAGTATAGTCAGGTTTGCTACATGTAAAGCACTATAAGGCTCTATTTATTATACAATCAAATACTAACGCTCATTTCAATACGAGACAAAGAATAACCTACTCGTATCAGTGTAACTGTAGATGTTAAAGTGGTTTGGTGGCTGAGATTGATGCACTTCCACTCAATGTCAAACATACAACAGTATATGCACATTCATGTTGTCATTGCTTGTAATGGGCCCAAACTGCATATGTGTGCATACACTGACAATACAGCAATGAATACAGATCTAATGGTGATACGATATTAGAAATGCTCGATTCACGGCACAGATGTTGTTAGATTACGTTCTGGAACTATGCAACACGTACTTAAATTCAAATGTAGCACTTACATAGTATAGTCAGGTTTGCTACATGTAAAGCACTATAGGGCTCTATTTAGTGTAAACACAAATACTAACGCTCATTTCAATACGAAACATTGCCTAAACTACTCGTATCAGTGTAACTGTAGATGTTAAAGTGGTTTGGTGGCTGAGATTGATGCACTTCCACTCAATGTCAAACATACAACAGTATATGCAGATGTATGTTGATATTCCTTGTAATGGGCCTAACCTGCATATGTGTGCATACACTGACAATGCAGCAATGAATACAGATCTAATGGTGATACGATATTAGAAATGCTCGATTCACAGCACAGATGTGTTAAGATTACGTTTTGGAACTATGCAACACGTCCTTGAAGTCAAATGTAGCACTTAGATAGTATAGTCAGGTTTGCTACATGTAAAGCACTATAGGGCTCTATTTAGTGCAAAAACAAATACTAACGCTCATTTCAATACGAAACATTGCCTAAACTACTCGTATCAGTGTAACTGTAGATGTTAAAGTGGTTTGGTGGCTGAGATTGATGCACTTCCACTCAATGTCAAACATACAACAGTATATGCACATTCATGTTGTCATTGCTTGTAATGGGCATAAAAAACTGCATATGTGTTGATACACTGACAATACAGCAATGAATACAGATCTAATGGTGATACGATATTAGATATGCTCGATTCACAGCACAGATGTGTTTAGATTACGTTGTGCAACTATGCAACAAGTACTTAAAGTCAAATGTAGCACTTACATAGTATAGTCATGTTTGCTACATGTAAAGCACTATAAGGCTCTATTAAATATACAATCAAATACTAACGCTCCTTTCAATACGAGACAAAGAATAACCTACTCGTATCAGTGTAACTGTAGATGTTAAAGTGGTTTGGTGGCTGAGATTGATGCACTTCCACTCAATGTCAAACATACAACAGTATATGTACATTCATGTTGTCATTGCTTCTAATGGGCCCAAACTGCATATGTGTGCATACACTGACAATACAGCAATGAATACAGATCTAATGGTGATACGATATTAGAAATGCTCGATTCACAGCACAGATGTGGTTAGATTACGTTCTGGAACTATGCAACACGTACTTAAATACAAATGTAGCACTTACATAGTATAGTCAGGTTTGCTACATGTAAAGCACTATAAGGCTCTATTTAGTGTAAAAACAAATACTAACGCTCAATTCAATACGAGACATTGCCTAAGCTACTCGTATCACTGTAACTGTAGACGTTAAAGTGGTTTGGTGGCTGAGATTGATGCACTTCCACTAAATGTCAAACATAAAACAGTATATGCACATGTATGGTGTCATTGCTTGTAATGGGAATAAACTGCATATGTGTGCATACACTGACAATACAGGAATGAATACTGATCTAATGGTGACACGATGTTACAAATGCTCGATTCACAGCACAGATGTGGTTAGATTACGTTTTGGAACTATGCAACACGTCCTTGAAGTCAAATGTAGCACTTAGATAGTATAATCATGTTTGCTACATGTAAAGTACTATAAGACTCTATTTAGTGTAAAAACAAATACTAACGCTCATTTCAATACGAAACATTGCCTAAACTACTCGTATCAGTGTAACTGTAGATGTTAAAGTGGTTTGGTGGCTGAAATTGCTGCACTTCCACTCAATGTCAAACATACAACAGTATATGCACATGTATGGTGTCATTGCTTGTAATGGGCCTAAACTGCATATGTGTGCATACACTGACAATACAGCAATGAATACTGATCTAATGGTGATACCAAAGTAGAACTGCTCGATTCACAGCACAGATGTGTGTAGATTACGTTGTGCAACTATGCAACACGTACTTAAAGTCAAATGTAGCACTTACATAGTATAGTAAGGTTCGCAACATGTAAAGCACTATAAAGCCCTATTAAGTTTAAATACAAATACTAACGCTCATGTCAATACGAAACATTGCCTAAACTACTCGTATCAGTGTAACTGTAGATGTTAAAGTGGTTTGGTTGCTGAGATTGATGCACTTCCACTCAATGTCAAACATACAACAGTATATGCACATCTATGTTGTCATTGCTTGTAATTGGCCTAAACTTCATATGTGTGCATACACTGACAATACAGGAATGAATACTGATCTAATGGTGACACGATGTTACAAATGCTCGATTCACAGCACAGATGTGTTTAGATTACGTTTTGGAACTATGCAACACGTACTTAAATTCAAATATAGCACTTACATAATATAGTCAGGTTTCCCACATGTAAAGCACTATAGGGCTCTATTTAGTGTAAAAACAAATACTAACGCTCATTTCAATACGAAACATTGCCTAAACTACTCGTATCAGTGTAACTGTAGATGTTAAAGTGGTTTGGTGGCTGAGATTGATGCACTTCCACTAGATGTCAAACATACAACAGTATATGCACATCTATGTTGTCATTGCTTGTAATGGGCCTAAACTGCATATGTGTGCATACACTGACAATACAGCAATGAATACTGATCTAATGGTGATACGATATTAGATATGCTCGATTCACAGCACAGATGTGTGTAGATTAAATTGTGCAACTATGCAACAAGTACTTAAAGTCAAATGTAGCACTTACATAGTATAGTCAGGTTTCCTACATGTACAGCACTATAAGGCACTTGTTAGTGTAAAAAACATACTAACGCCCATGTCAATACGAAACATTACCTAAACTACTCGGATCAGTGTATCTGTAGATGTTAAAGTGGTGTGGTGGCTGAGATTACATACTATAGTCAGGTTTGCTACATGTAAAGCACTATAACGCTCTATTTAGTGTAAACACAAATACTAACGCTCAATTCAATACGAAACATTGCCTAAACTACTCGTATCAGTGTAACCGTAGATGTTAAAGTGGTTTGGTGGCTGAGATTGATGCACTTCCACTAGATGTCAAACATACAACAGTATATGCACATCTATGTTGTCATTGCTTGTAATGGGCCTAAACTGCATATGTGTGCATACACTGACAATACAGCAATGAATACTGATCTAATGGTGATACGATATTAGATATGCTCGATTCACAGCACAGATGTGTTTAGATTAAATTGTGCAACTATGCAACAAGTACTTAAAGTCAAATGTAGCACTTACATAGTATAGTCAGGTTTCCTACATGTACAGCACTATAAGGCACTTGTTAGTGTAAAAAACATACTAACGCCCATGTCAATACGAAACATTACCTAAACTACTCGGATCAGTGTATCTGTAGATGTTAAAGTGGTGTGGTGGCTGAGATTACATACTATAGTCAGGTTTGCTACATGTAAAGCACTATAACGCTCTATTTAGTGTAAAAAGAAATGCTAACGCTCATTTCAATACGACACATTGCCTAAACTACTCGTATCAGTGTACCTGTAGATGTTAAAGTGGTTTGGTGGCTGAGATTGATGCACTTCTACTCAATGTCAAACATACAACAGTATATGCACACGTATGCTGTCATTCCTTGTAATGGGCCTAAACTGCATATGTGTGCATACACTGACAATACAGCAATGAATACTGATCTGATAGTGACACGATATTAGAAATGCTCGATTCACAGCACAGATGTGTTAAGATTACGGTTTGGAACTATGCAACACGTCCTTGAAGTCAAATGTAGCACTTACATAGTATAGTCATGTTTGCTACATGTAAAGTACTATAATGCTCTATTTAGTGTAACAACAAATACTAACGCTCATAAAATACGAAACATTGCCTAAACTACTCGTATCAGTGTACCTGTAGATGTTAAAGTGGTTTGGTGGCTGAGATTGATGCACTTCTACTCAATGTCAAACATACAACAGTATATGCACATGTATGCTGTCATTCCTTGTAATGGGCCTAAACTGCATATGTGTGCATACACTGACAATACGGCAATGAATACTGATCTGATAGTGACACGATAGTAGAAATGCTCGATTCACAGCACAGATGTGTTAAGATTACGGTTTGGAACTATGCAACACGTCCTTGAAGTCAAATGTAGCACTTACATAGTATAGTTAGGTTTGCTACATGTAAAGCACTATAACGCTCTATTTAGTGTAAAAACAAATACTAACGCTCATTTCAATACGAAACATTGCCTAAACTACTCGTATCAGTGTAACTGTAGATGTTAAAGTGGTTTGGTGGCTGAGATTGATGCACTTCTACTCAATGTCAAACATGCAATAGTATATGCATATGTATGTTGCTATTGCTTGTAATGGGCCTAAACTGCATATGTGTGCATACACTGACAATACAGCAATGAATACTGATCTGATAGTGACACGATATTAGAAATGCTCGATTCACAGCACAGATGTGTTAAGATTACGGTTTGGAACTATGCAGCACGTCCTTGAAGTCAAATGTAGCACTTACATAGTATAGTCATGTTTGCTACATATAAAGTACTATAATGCTCTATTTAGTGTAAAAACAAATACTAACGCTCATTTCAATACGACCCATTGCCTAAACTACTCCTATCAGTGTACCTGTAGATGTTAAAGTGGTTTGGTGGCTGAGATTGATGCACTTCCACTCAATGTCAAGCATACAACAGTATATGCACATGTATGGTGTCATTGCTTGTATTGGGCCTAAACTGCATATGTGTGCATGCACTGACAATACAGCAATGAATACTGATCTAATGGTGATACCAAATTAGAACTGCTCGATTCACAGCACAGATGTGCTTAGATTACGTGTTGGACATAGGCAAACCGTCCTTGAAGTCAAATGTAGCACTTGCAAAGTATTGTTAGGTTTGCTACATGTAAAGCACTATAAGTATCTATTTGATGTAAAAACAAATATTAACGCTCATTTCAATACGAAACATTGCCTAAACTACTCGTATCAGTGTAACTGTAGACGTTAAAGTGGTTTGGTGGCTGAGACTGATGCACTTCCACTCAATCTCAAACATAAAACAGTATATGCACATGTATGGTGTCATTCCTTGTAATGGGAATAAACTGCATATGTGTGCATACAATGACAATACAGGAATGAATACTGATCTAATTGTGATACGATATTAGATATGCTCGATTCACAGCACAGATGTGTTTAGATTACGTTTTGGAACTATGCAACACGTACTTAAATTCAAATGCAGCACTTACATAGCATAGTCAGGTTTGCTACATGTAAAGCACTATAAGGCTCTATTTAGTGTAAACACAAATACTAACGCTCATTTCAATACGAAGCATTGCCTAAACTACTCGTATCAGTGTAACTGTAGATGTTAAAGTGGTTTGGTGGCTGAGATTACATAGTATAGTCAGGTTTTCTACATGTAAAGCACTATAACGCTCTATTTAGTGTAAAAACAAATACTAACGCTCATTTCAATACGAAACATTGCCTAAACTACTCGTATCAGTGTAACTGTTGATGTTAAAGTGGTTTGGTGGCTGAGATTGCTGCACTTCCATTCAATGTCAAACATACAACAGTATATGCACATGTATGGTGTCATTGCTTGTAATGGGCCTAAACTGCATATGTGTGCATACGCTGACAATACAGCAATGAATACTGATCTAATGGTGATACCAAATTAGAACTGCTCGATTCACAGCACAGATGTGGTTAGATTACGTTGTGGAACTATGCAACACGTCCTTGAAGTCAAATGTAGCACTTACATAGTATAATCATGTTTGCTACATGTAAAGTACTATAAGACTCTATTTAGTGTAAAAACAAATACTAACGCTCATTTCAATACGAAACATTGCCTAAACTACTCGTATCAGTGTAACTGTAGATGTTAAAGTGGTTTGGTGGCTGAGATTGCTGCACTTCCACTCAATGTCAAACATACAACAGTATATGCACATGTATGGTGTCATTGCTTGTAATGGGCCTAAACTGCATATGTGTGCATACACTGACAATACAGCAATGAATACTGATCTAATGGTGATACCAAATTAGAACTGCTCGATTCACAGCACAGATGTGTGTAGATTACGTTGTGCAACTATGCAACATGTACCTAAAGTCAAATTTAGCACTTACATAGTATAGTAAGGTTCGTAACATGTAAAGCACTATAAAGCCCTATTAAGTTTAAATACAAATACTAACGCTCATGTCAATACGAAACATTGCCTAAACTACTCGTATCAGTGTAACTGTAGATGTTAAAGTGGTTTGGTGGCTGAGATTGATGCACTTCCACTCAATGTCAAACATACAACAGTATATGCACATCTATGTTGTCATTGCTTGTAATTGGCCTAAACTTCATATGTGTGCATACACTGACAATACAGGAATGAATACTGATCTAATGGTGACACGATGTTACAAATGCTCGATTCACAGAACAGATGTGTTTAGATTACGTTTTGGAACTATGCAACACGTACTTAAATTCAAATATAGCACTTACATAATATAGTCAGGTTTCCCACATGTAAAGCACTATAACAATCTATTTAGTGTAAAAACAAATACTAACACTCATTTCAATACGAAACATTGCCTAAACTACTCGTATCAGTGTAACTGTAGATGTTAAAGTGGTTTGGTGGCTGAGATTGATGCACTTCCACTCAATGTCAAACATACAACAGTATATGCACATGTATGTTGTCATTGCGTGTAATTGGCCTAAACTGCATATGTGTGCATACACTGACAATACAGGAATGAATACTGATCTAATGGTGACACGATGTTACAAATGCTCGATTCACAGCACAGATGTGTTTAGATTACGTTTTGGAACTATGCAACACGTACTTAAATTCAAATATAGCACTTACATAATATAGTCAGGTTTCCCACATGTAAAGCACTATAGGGCTCTATTTAGTGTAAAAACAAATACTAACGCTCATTTCAATACGAAACATTGCCTAAACTACTCGTATCAGTGTAACCGTAGATGTTAAAGTGGTTTGGTGGCTGAGATTGATGCACTTCCACTAGATGTCAAACATACAACAGTATATGCACATCTATGTTGTCATTGCTTGTAATGGGCCTAACCTGCATATGTGTGCATACACTGACAATACAGCAATGAATACTGATCTAATGGTGATACGATATTAGATATGCTCGATTCACAGCACAGATGTGTTTAGATTAAATTGTGCAACTATGCAACAAGTACTTAAAGTCAAATGTAGCACTTACATAGTATAGTCAGGTTTGCTACATGTACAGCACTATAAGGCACTTGTTAGTGTAAAAAACATACTAACGCTCATGTCAATACGAAACATTACCTAAACTACTCGGATCAGTGTATCTGTAGATGGTAAAGTGGTGTGGTGGCTGAGATTACATACTATAGTCAGGTTTGCTACATGTAAAGCACTATAACGCTCTATTTAGTGTAAAAACAAATGCTAACGCTCATTTCAATACGAAACATTGCCTAAACTACTCGTATCAGTGTACCTGTAGATGTTAAAGTGGTTTGGTGGCTGAGATTGATGCACTTCTACTCAATGTCAAACATACAACAGTATATGCACATGTATGCTGTCATTCCTTGTAATGGGCCTAAACTGCATATGTGTGCATACACTGACAATACAGCAATGAATACTGATCTGATAGTGACACGATATTAGAAATGCTCGATTCACAGCACAGATGTGTTAAGATTACGGTTTGGAACTATGCAACACGTCCTTGAAGTCAAATGTAGCACTTACATAGTATAGTCATGTTTGCTACATGTAAAGTACTATAATGCTCTATTTAGTGTAACAACAAATACTAACGCTCATAAAATACGAAACATTGCCTAAACTACTCGTATCAGTGTACCTGTAGATGTTAAAGTGGTTTGGTGGCTGAGATTGATGCACTTCTACTCAATGTCAAACATACAACAGTATATGCACATGTATGCTGTCATTCCTTGTAATGGGCCTAAACTGCATATGTGTGCATACACTGACAATACGGCAATGAATACTGATCTGATAGTGACACGATATTAGAAATGCTCGATTCACAGCACAGATGTGTTAAGATTACGGTTTGGAACTATGCAACACGTCCTTGAAGTCTAATGTAGCACTTACATAGTATAGTTAGGTTTGCTACATGTGAAGCACTATAACGCTCTATTTAGTGTAAAAACAAATACTAACGCTCATTTCAATACGAAACATTGCCTAAACTACTCGTATCAGTGTAACTGTAGATGTTAAAGTGGTTTGGTGGCTGAGATTGATTCACTTCTACTCAATGTCAAACATACAATAGTATATGCATATGTATGTTGCTATTGCTTGTAATGGGCCTAAACTGCATATGTGTGCATACACTGACAATACAGCAATGAATACTGATCTGATAGTGACACGATATTAGAAATGCTCGATTCACAGCCCAGATGTGTTAAGATTACGGTTTGGAACTATGCAACACGTCCTTGAAGTAAATGTAGCACTTACATAGTATAGTCATGTTTGCCACATATAAAGTACTATAATGCTCTATTTAGTGTAAAAACAAATACTAACGCTCATTTCAATACGAACCATTGCCTAAACTACTCGTATCAGTGTACCTGTAGATGTTAAAGTGGTTTGGTGGCTGAGATTGATGCACTTCCACTCAATGTCAAACATTCAACAGTATATGCACATGTATGCTGTCATTCCTTGTAATGGGCCTAAACCGCATATGTGTGCATACACTGACAATACAGCAATGAATACAGATCTAATGGTGATACGATATTAGATATGCTTGATTCACAGCACAGATGTGTTTAGATTACGTTGTGCAACTATGCAACACGTACTTAAAGTCAAATGTAGCACTTACATAGTATAGTTAGGTTTGCTACATGTAAAGCACTATAACGCTCTATTTAGTGTAAACACAAATACTAACGCTCAATTCAATACGAAACATTGCCTAAACTACTCGTATCAGTGTAACCGTAGATGTTAAAGTGGTTTGGTGGCTGAGATTGATGCACTTCCACTAGATGTCAAACATACAACAGTATATGCACATCTATGTTGTCATTGCTTGTAATGGGCCTAAACTGCATATGTGTGCATACACTGACAATACAGCAATGAATACTGATCTAATGGTGATACGATATTAGATATGCTCGATTCACAGCACAGATGTGTTTAGATTAAATTGTGCAACTATGCAACAAGTACTTAAAGTCAAATGTAGCACTTACATAGTATAGTCAGGTTTGCTACATGTACAGCACTATAAGGCACTTGTTAGTGTAAAAAACATACTAACGCTCATGTCAATACGAAACATTACCTAAACTACTCGGATCAGTGTATCTGTAGATGGTAAAGTGGTGTGGTGGCTGAGATTACATACTATAGTCAGGTTTGCTACATGTAAAGCACTATAACGCTCTATTTAGTGTAAAAACAAATGCTAACGCTCATTTCAATACGAAACATTGCCTAAACTACTCGTAACAGTGTACCTGTAGATGTTAAAGTGGTTTGGTGGCTGAGATTGATGCACTTCTACTCAATGTCAAACATACAACAGTATATGCACATGTATGCTGTCATTCCTTGTAATGGGCCTAAACTGCATATGTGTGCATACACTGACAATACAGCAATGAATACTGATCTGATAGTGACACGATATTAGAAATGCTCGATTCACAGCACAGATGTGTTAAGATTACGGTTTGGAACTATGCAACACGTCCTTGAAGTCAAATGTAGCACTTACATAGTATAGTCATGTTTGCTACATGTAAAGTACTATAATGCTCTATTTAGTGTAACAACAAATACTAACGCTCATAAAATACGAAACATTGCCTAAACTACTCGTATCAGTGTACCTGTAGATGTTAAAGTGGTTTGGTGGCTGAGATTGATGCACTTCTACTCAATGTCAAACATACAACAGTATATGCACATGTATGCTGTCATTCCTTGTAATGGGCCTAAACTGCATATGTGTGCATACACTGACAATACGGCAATGAATACTGATCTGATAGTGACACGATATTAGAAATGCTCGATTCACAGCACAGATGTGTTAAGATTACGGTTTGGAACTATGCAACACGTCCTTGAAGTCTAATGTAGCACTTACATAGTATAGTTAGGTTTGCTACATGTGAAGCACTATAACGCTCTATTTAGTGTAAAAACAAATACTAACGCTCATTTCAATACGAAACATTGCCTAAACTACTCGTATCAGTGTAACTGTAGATGTTAAAGTGGTTTGGTGGCTGAGATTGATTCACTTCTACTCAATGTCAAACATACAATAGTATATGCATATGTATGTTGCTATTGCTTGTAATGGGCCTAAACTGCATATGTGTGCATACACTGACAATACAGCAATGAATACTGATCTGATAGTGACACGATATTAGAAATGCTCGATTCACAGCCCAGATGTGTTAAGATTACGGTTTGGAACTATGCAACACGTCCTTGAAGTCAAATGTAGCACTTACATAGTATAGTCATGTTTGCCACATATAAAGTACTATAATGCTCTATTTAGTGTAAAAACAAATACTAACGCTCATTTCAATACGAACCATTGCCTAAACTACTCGTATCAGTGTACCTGTAGATGTTAAAGTGGTTTGGTGGCTGAGATTGATGCACTTCCACTCAATGTCAAACATTCAACAGTATATGCACATGTATGCTGTCATTCCTTGTAATGGGCCTAAACCGCATATGTGTGCATACACTGACAATACAGCAATGAATACTGATCTAATGGTGATACGATATTAGATATGCTCGATTCACAGCACAGATGTGTTTAGATTAAATTGTGCAACTATGCAACAAGTACTTAAAGTCAAATGTAGCACTTACATAGTATAGTCAGGTTTGCTACATGTACAGCACTATAAGGCACTTGTTAGTGTAAAAAATATACTAACGCTCATGTCAATACGAAACATTACCTAAACTACTCGGATCAGTGTATCTGTAGATGGTAAAGTGGTGTGGTGGCTGAGATTACATACTATAGTCAGGTTTGCTACATGTAAAGCACTATAACGCTCTATTTAGTGTAAAAACAAATGCTAACGCTCATTTCAATACGAAACATTGCCTAAACTACTCGTATCAGTGTACCTGTAGATGTTAAAGTGGTTTGGTGGCTGAGATTGATGCACTTCTACTCAATGTCAAACATACAACAGTATATGCACATGTATGCTGTCATTCCTTGTAATGGGCCTAAACTGCATATGTGTGCATACACTGACAATACAGCAATGAATACTGATCTGATAGTGACACGATATTAGAAATGCTCGATTCACAGCACAGATGTGTTAAGATTACGGTTTGGAACTATGCAACACGTCCTTGAAGTCAAATGTAGCACTTACATAGTATAGTCATGTTTGCTACATGTAAAGTACTATAATGCTCTATTTAGTGTAACAACAAATACTAACGCTCATAAAATACGAAACATTGCCTAAACTACTCGTATCAGTGTACCTGTAGATGTTAAAGTGGTTTGGTGGCTGAGATTGATGCACTTCTACTCAATGTCAAACATACAACAGTATATGCACATGTATGCTGTCATTCCTTGTAATGGGCCTAAACTGCATATGTGTGCATACACTGACAATACGGCAATGAATACTGATCTGATAGTGACACGATATTAGAAATGCTCGATTCACAGCACAGATGTGTTAAGATTACGGTTTGGAACTATGCAACACGTCCTTGAAGTCTAATGTAGCACTTACATAGTATAGTTAGGTTTGCTACATGTGAAGCACCATAACGCTCTATTTAGTGTAAAAACAAATACTAACGCTCATTTCAATACGAAACATTGCCTGAACTACTCGTATCAGTGTAACTGTAGATGTTAAAGTGGTTTGGTGGCTGAGATTGATTCACTTCTACTCAATGTCAAACATACAATAGTATATGCATATGTATGTTGCTATTGCTTGTAATGGGCCTAAACTGCATATGTGTGCATACACTGACAATACAGCAATGAATACTGATCTGATAGTGACACGATATTAGAAATGCTCGATTCACAGCCCAGATGTGTTAAGATTACGGTTTGGAACTATGCAACACGTCCTTGAAGTCAAATGTAGCACTTACATAGTATAGTCATGTTTGCTACATGTAAAGTACTATAATGCTCTATTTAGTGTAACAACAAATACTAACGCTCATTTCAATACGAAACATTGCCTAAACTACTCGTATCAGTGTACCTGTAGATGTTAAAGTGGTTTGGTGGCTGAGATTGATGCACTTCCACTCAATGTCAAACATTCAACAGTATATGCACATGTATGCTGTCATTCCTTGTAATGGGCCTAAACCGCATATGTGTGCATACACTGACAATACAGCAATGAATACAGATCTAATGGTGATACGATATTAGATATGCTCGATTCACAGCACAGATGTGTTTAGATTACGTTGTGCAACTATGCAACACGTACTTAAAGTCAAATGTAGCACTTACATAGTATAGTTAGGTTTGCTACATGTAAAGCACTATAACGCTCTATTTAGTGTAAACACAAATACTAACGCTCAATTCAATACGAACCATTGCCTAAACTACTCGTATCAGTGTAACTGTAGATGTTAAAGTGGTTTGGTGGCTGAGGTTGATGCACTTCCACTGAATGTCAAACATACAACAGTATATGCACATGTATGGTGTGATTGCTTGTAATGGGCCAAAACTGTATATGTGTGCATACACTGACAATACAGCAATGAATACAGATCTGATGGTGACACGATATTAGAAATGCTCGATTGACAGCACAGATGTGTTTAGATTACGTTTTGGAACTATGCAACACGTCCTTGAAGTCAAATGTAGCACGTAGATAGTATAGTCATGTTTGCTGCATGTAAAGCGCTATAAGGCTCTATTTAGTGTAAAAACACATACTAACGCTCATTTCAATACGAAAAATTGCCTAAACTACTCGTGTCAGTGTAACTGTAGATGTTAAAGTGGTTTGGTGGCTGAGATTACATAGTATAGTCATGTTTGCTACATGTAAAGCACTATAACGCTCTATTTAGTGTAAAAACAAATACTAACGCTCATTTCAATACGAAACATTGCCTAAACTACTCGTATCGGTGTAACTGTAGATGGTAAGGTGGTTTGGTGGCTTAGATTGATGCACTTCCACTCAATGTCAAACATACAACAGTATATGCACATCTATGTAGTTATTGCTTGTAATGGGCCTAAACTGCATATGTGTGCATACACTGACAATACAGCAATGAATACAGATCTAATGGTGATACGATATTAAATATGCTCGATTCACAGCACAGATGTGTTTAGATTACGTTGTGCAACTATGCAACACGTACTTAAAGTCAAATGTAGCACTTACATAGTATAGTCATGTTTGCTACATGTAAAGCACTATAACGCTCTATTTAGTGTAAAAACAAATACTAACGCTCATTTCAATACGAAACATTGCCTAAACTACTCGTATCAGTGTACCTGTAAATGTTAAAGTGGTTTGGTGGCTGAGATTGATGCACTTCCACTCAATGTCAAACATTCAACAGTATATGCACATGTATGCTGTCATTCCTTGTAATGGGCCTAAACCGCATATGTGTGCATACACTGACAATACAGCAATGAATACAGATCTAATGGTGATACGATATTAGATATGCTCGATTCACAGCACAGATGTGTTTAGATTACGTTGTGCAACTATGCAACACGTACTTAAAGTCAAATGTAGCACTTACATAGTATAGTTAGGTTTGCTACATGTAAAGCACTATAACGCTCTATTTAGTGTAAACACAAATACTAACGCTCAATTCAATACGAACCATTGCCTAAACTACTCGTATCAGTGTAACTGTAGATGTTAAAGTGGTTTGGTGGCTGAGGTTGATGCACTTCCACTGAATGTCAAACATACAACAGTATATGCACATGTATGGTGTGATTGCTTGTAATGGGCCAAAACTGTATATGTGTGCATACACTGACAATACAGCAATGAATACAGATCTGATGGTGACACGATATTAGAAATGCTCGATTGACAGCACAGATGTGTTTAGATTACGTTTTGGAACTATGCAACACGTCCTTGAAGTCAAATGTAGCACTTAGATAGTATAGTCATGTTTGCTGCATGTAAAGCGCTATAAGGCTCTATTTAGTGTAAAAACACATACTAACGCTCATTTCAATACGAAAAATTGCCTAAACTACTCGTGTCAGTGTAACTGTAGATGTTAAAGTGGTTTGGTGGCTGAGATTACATAGTATAGTCATGTTTGCTACATGTAAAGCACTATAACGCTCTATTTAGTGTAAAAACAAATACTAACGCTCATTTCAATACGAAACATTGCCTAAACTACTCGTATCGGTGTAACTGTAGATGGTAAGGTGGTTTGGTGGCTTAGATTGATGCACTTCCACTCAATGTCAAACATACAACAGTATATGCACATCTATGTAGTTATTGCTTGTAATGGGCCTAAACTGCATATGTGTGCATACACTGACAATACAGCAATGAATACAGATCTAATGGTGATACGATATTAAATATGCTCGATTCACAGCACAGATGTGTTTAGATTACGTTGTGCAACTATGCAACACGTACTTAAAGTCAAATGTAGCACTTACATAGTATAGTAAGGTTTGCTACATGTAAAGCACTATAAGGCTCTATTTAGTGTAAAAACAAATACTAACGCTCATTTCAATACGAAACATTGCCTAAACTACTCGTATCGGTGTAACTGTAGATGGTAAAGTGGTTTGGTGGCTTAGATTGATGCACTTCCACTCAATGTCAAACATACAACAGTATATGCACATCTATGTAGTTATTGCTTGTAATGGGCCTAAACCGCATATGTGTGCATACACTGACAATACAGCAATGAATACAGATCTAATTGTGATACGATATTAGAAATGCTCGATTCACAGCACAGATGTGCTCAGATTACGTTTTGGAACTATGCAACACGTACTTAAATTCAAATGTTGCACTTACATAGTATAGTTAGGTTTGCAACATGTAAAGCACTATAACGCTCTATTTAGTGTAAAACCAAATACTAACGCTCATTTCATTACGAGACAAAGAATAGCCTACTCGTATCAGTGTAACTGTAGATGTTAAAGTGGTTTGGTGGCTGAGATTGATGCACTTCTACTCAATGTCAAACATACAACAGTATATGCACATGTATGTTGCTATTGCTTGTAATGGGCCCAAACTGCATATGTGTGAATACACTGACAATACAGCAATGAATACAGATCTAATGGTGATACGATATTAGACATGCTCGATTCACAGCACAGATCTGGTTAGATTACGTTTTGGAACTATGCAACACGTACTTAAATTCAAATGTAGCACTTAGATAGTATAGTCAGGTTTGCTACATGTAAAGCACTATAGGGCTCTTTTTAGAGTAAAAACAAATACTAACACTCATTTCAATACGAAACATTGCCTAAACTACTCGTATCAGTCTAACTGTAGATGTTAAAGTGGTTTGGTGACTGAGATTGATGCACTTCCAATCAATGTCAAACATACAACAGTATATGCACATGTATGTTCCTATTGATTGTAATGGGCCTAAACTGCATATGTGTGCATACACTGACAATACAGCAATGAATACTGATCTGATAGTGACACGATATTAGAAATGCTCGATTCACAGCACAGATGTGGTTACATTACGTTTTGGAACTATGCAACACGTACTTAAATTCAAATGTAGCACTTACATAGTATAGTCATGTTTGCTACATGTAAAGCACTATAACGCTCTATTAAGTGTAAAAACAAATACTAACGCTCATTTCAATACGAAATATTGCCTAAACTACTCGTATCAGTGTAACTGTAGATGTTAAAGTAGTTTGGTGACTGAGATTGATGCACTTCCACTCAATGTCAAACATTCAACAGTATATGCACATGTATGTTGCTATTGCTTGTAATGGGAATAAACCGCATATGTGTGCATACACTGACAATACAGCAATGAATACAGATCTAATTGTGATACGATATTAGAAATGCTCGATTCACAGCACAGATGTGCTCAGATTACGTTTTGGAACTATGCAACACGTACTTAAATTCAAATGTTGCACTTACATAGTATAGTTAGGTTTGCTACATGTAAAGCACTATAACGCTCTATTTAGTGTAAAAACAAATACTAACGCTCAATTCAATACGAACCATTGCCTAAACTACTCGTATCAGTGTAACTGTAGATGTTAAAGTGGTTTGGTGGCTGAGATTGATGCACTTCCACTCAATGTCAAACATACAACAGTATAGGCACATTCATGTTGTCATTGCATGTAATGGGCCCAAACTGCATATGTGTGAATACACTGACAATACAGCAATGAATACAGATCTAATGGTGATACGATATTAGACATGCTCGATTCACAGCACAGATCTGGTTAGATTACGTTTTGGAACTATGCAACACTTACTTAAATTCAAATGTAGCACTTAGATAGTATAGTCAGGTTTGCTACATGTAAAGCACTATAGGGCTCTTTTTAGAGTAAAAACAAATACTAACACTCATTTCAATACGAAACATTGCCTAAACTACTCGTATCAGTCTAACTGTAGATGTTAAAGTGGTTTGGTGACTGAGATTGATGCACTTCCAATCAATGTCAAACATACAACAGTATATGCACATGTATGTTCCTATTGATTGTAATGGGCCTAAACTGCATATGTGTGCATACACTGACAATACAGCAATGAATACTGATCTGATAGTGACACGATATTAGAAATGCTCGATTCACAGCACAGATGTGGTTACATTACGTTTTGGAACTATGCAACACGTACTTAAATTCAAATGTAGCACTTACATAGTATAGTCATGTTTGCTACATGTAAAGCACTATAACGCTCTATTAAGTGTAAAAACAAATACTAACGCTCATTTCAATACGAAATATTGCCTAAACTACTCGTATCAGTGTAACTGTAGATGTTAAAGTGGTTTGGTGACTGAGATTGATGCACTTCCACTCAATGTCAAACATTCAACAGTATATGCACATGTATGTTGCTATTGCTTGTAATGGGAATAAACCGCATATGTGTGCATACACTGACAATACAGCAATGAATACAGATCTAATGGTGATACGATATTAGAAATGCTCGATTCACAGCACAGATCTGGTTAGATTACGTTCTGGAACTATGCAACACGTACTTAAATTCAAATGTAGCACTTACATAGTATAGTCATGTTTGCTACATGTAAAGCACTATAACGCTCTATGAAGTGTAAAAACAAATACTAACGCTCAGTTCAATACGAAATATTGCCTAACCTACTCGTATCAGTGTAACTGTAGATGTTAAAGTGGTTTGGTGGCTGAGATTGATGCACTTCCACTCAATGTCAAACATACAATAGTATATGCACATGTATGTTGTTATTCCTTGTAATGGGCCTAAACTGCATATGTGTGCATACACTGACAATGCAGCAATGAATACAGATCTAATGGTGATACGATATTAGAAATGCTCGATTCACAGCACAGATGAGCTCAGATTACGTTTTGGAACTATGCAATACGTCCTTGAAGTCATATATAGCACTTAGATTGTATAGTCAGGTTTGCTATATGAAAAGCACTATAAAGCTCTATTTAGTGTAAAAACAAATACTAACGCTCATTTCAATACGACACATTGCCTAAACTACTCGTATCAGTGTAACTGTAGATGTTAAAGTGGTTTGGTGGCTGAGATTGATGCACTTCCAATCAATGTCAAACATTCAACAGTATATGCACATGTATGGTGTCATTCCTTGTAATGGGCCCAAACTGCATATGTGTGCATACACTGACAATACAGCAATGAATACAGATCTAATGGTGATAGGATATTAGATATGCTCGATTCACAGCACAGATGTGTTTAGATTAAATTCTGCAACTATGCAACAAGTACTTACAGTCAAATGTAGCACTTACATAGTATAGTCATGTTTGCTGCATGTAAAGCACTATAAGGCTGTATTTAGTGTAAAACCAAATACTAACGCTCATTTCAATACGAAGCATTGCCTAAACTACTCGTATCAGTGTAACTGTACATGTTAAAGTGGTTTGGTGGTTGAGATTACATAGTATAGTCATGTTTGCTGCATGTAAAGCACTATAAGGCTCTATTTAGTGTAAAAACAAATACTAACGCTCATTTCAATACGAAACATTGCCTAAACTACTCGTATCAGTGTACCTGTAGATGTTAAAGTGGATTGGTGGCTGAGATTGATGCACTTCCACTCAATGTCAAACATACAACAGTATATGCACATTCATGTTGTCATTGCTTGTAATGGGCATAGAAACTGCATATGTGTTGATACACTGACAATGCAGCAATGAATACAGATCTAATGGTGATACGATATTAGAAATGCTCGATTCACAGCACAGATGTGTTAAGATTACGTTTTGGAACTATGCAACACGTCCTTGAAGTCAAATGTAGCACTTAGATAGTATAGTCAGATTTGCTACATGTAAAGCACTATAGGTCTCTATTAAATATACAATCAAATACTAACGCTCATTTCAATACGAGACAAAGAATAACCTACTCGTATCAGTGTAACTGTAGATGTTAAAGTGGTTTGGTGGCTGAGAGTGATGCACTTCCACTCAATGTCAAACATACAACAGTATATGTACATTCATGTTGTCATTGCTTGTAATGGGCCCAAACTGCATATGTGTGCATACACTGACAATACAGCAATGAATACAGATCTAATGGTGATACGATATTAGAAATGCTCGATTCACGGCACAGATGTGGTTAGATTACGTTGTGGAACTATGCAACACGTACTTAAATTCAAATGTAGCACTTACATAGTATAGTCAGGTTTGCTACATGTAAAGCACTATAGGGCTCTATTTAGTGTAAAAACAAATACTAACGCTCATTTCAATACGAAACATTGCCTAAACTACTCGTATCAGTGTAACTGTAGATGTTAAAGTGGTTTGGTGGCTGAGATTGATGCACTTCCACTCAATGTCAAGCATACAACAGTATATGCAAATGTATGTTGTCATTGCTTGTAATGGGCCTAAACTGCATATGTGTGCATATACTGACAATACAGCAATAAATACTTATCTAATGGAGATACGAAATTAGACCTGCTCGAGTCACAGCACAGATGTGTTTACATTACGTTTTGGAACGATGCAACACGTCCTTGAAGTCAAATATAGCACTTACATAGTATAGTCAGGTTTGCTACATGAAAAGCACTATAAGGCTCTATTTAGTGTAAAAACAAATACTAACGCTCATTTCAATACGAAACATTGCCTAAACTACTCGTATCAGTGTAACTGTAGATGTGAAAGTGGTTTGGTGGCTGAGATTGATGCACTTCCACTCAATGTCAAGCATACAACAGTATATATACAAATGTATGTTGTTAGTCCTTGTAATGGGCCTAAACTGCATATGTGTGCATACACTGACAATGCAGCAATAAATACAGATCTAATGGTGATACGATATTAGAAATGCTCGATTCACAGCACAGATGTGTTTAGATTACATTTTGCAACTATGCAACAAGTACTTAAAGTCAAATGTAGCACTTAGATAGTATAGTCAGATTTGCTACATGTAAAGCACTATAGGTCTCTATTAAATATACAATCAAATACTAACGCTCATTTCAATACGAGACAAAGAATAACCTACTCGTATCAGTGTAACTGTAGATGTTAAAGTGGTTTGGTGGCTGAGATTGATGCACTTCCACTCAATGTCAAACATACAACAGTATATGTACATTCATGTTGTCATTGCTTGTAATGGGCCCAAACTGCATATGTGTGCATACACTGACAATACAGCAATGAATACAGATCTAATGGTGATACGATATTAGAAATGCTCGATTCACGGCACAGATGTGGTTAGATTACGTTGTGGAACTATGCAACACGTACTTAAATTCAAATGTAGCACTTACATAGTATAGTCAGGTTTGCTACATGTAAAGCACTATAGGGCTCTATTTAGTGTAAAAACAAATACTAACGCTCATTTCAATACGAAACATTGCCTAAACTACTCGTATCAGTGTAACTGTAGATGTTAAAGTGGTTTGGTGGCTGAGATTGATGCACTTCCACTCAATGTCAAGCATACAACAGTATATGCACATGTATGTTGTCATTGCTTGTAATGGGCCTACACTGCATATGTGTGCATATACTGACAATACAGCAATAAATACTTATCTAATGGAGATACGAAATTAGACGTGCTCGAGTCACAGCACAGATGTGTTTACATTACGTTTTGGAACTATGCAACACGTCCTTGAAGTCAAATATAGCACTTAGATAGTATAGTCAGGTTTGCTACATGAAAAGCACTATAAGGCTGTATTTAGTGTAAAAACAAATACTAACGCTCATTTCAATACGAAACATTGCCTAAACTACTCGTATCAGTGTAACTGTAGATGTGAAAGTGGTTTGGTGGCTGAGATTGATGCACTTCCACTCAATGTCAAGCATACAACAGTATATATACAAATGTATGTTGTCATTGCTTGTAATGGGCCTAAACTGCATATGTGGTGATACACTGACAATACAGCAATGAATACACATCTAATGGTGATACGATATTAGATATGCTCGATTCACAGCACAGATGTGTTTAGATTACGTTGTGCAACTATGCAACAAGTACTTAAAGTCAAATGTAGCACTTACATAGTATAGTCAGGTTTGCTACATGTAAAGCACTATAAGGCTCTATTAAATATACAATCAAATACTAACGCTCATTTCAATACGAGACAAAGAATAACCTACTCGTATCAGTGTAACTGTAGATGTTAAAGTGGTTTGGTGGCTGAGATTGATGCACTTCCACTCAATGTCAAACATACAACAGTATATGCACATGTATGTTGTTACTGCTTGTAATGGGCCTAAACTGCATATGTGTGCATACACTGACAATACAGCAATGAATACAGATCTAATGGTGATAAGATATTAGAAATGCTCGATTCACAGCACAGATGTGTTCAGATTACGTTTTGGAACTATGCAACACGTCCTTGAAGTCAAATGTAGCACTTAGATAGTATAGTCAGGTTTGCTACATGAAAAGCACTATAAGGCTCTATATAGTGTAAAAACAAATACTAACGCTCATTTCAATACGAAACATTGCCTAAGCTACTCGTATAAGTGTAACTGTAGATGTTAAAGTGGTTTGGTGGCTGAGATTGATGCACTTCCACTCAATGTCAAGCATACAACAGTATATACAAATGTATGTTGTCATTGCTTGTAATGGGCCTAAACTGCATATGTGTGCATACACTGACAATACAGCAATAAATACTTATCTAATGGAGATACGAAATTAGACTTGCTCGATTCACTGCACATATGTGTTTACATTACGTTGTGGAACTATGCAACACGTCCTTGAAGTCAAATGTAGCACTTACATAGTATAGTCATGTTTGCTACATGTAAAGCACTATAAGGCTCTATTTAGTGTAAAAACAAATACCAACGCTCAGTCCAATACGACACATTGCCTAAACTACTCGTATCAGTGTAACTGTAGATGTTAAAGTGGGTTGGTGGCTGAAATTGATGCACTTCCACTCAATGTCAAACATATATCAGTATATGCACATGTATGGTGTTATTGCTTGTAATGGGCCCAAACTGCATATGTGTGCATACACTGACAATACAGCAATGAATACAGATCTAATGGTGATACGATATTAGAAATGCTCGATTCACGGCACAGATGTGGTTAGATTACGTTCTGGAACTATGCAACACGTACTTAAATTCAAATGTAGCACTTACATAGTATAGTCAGGTTTGCTACATGTAAAGCACTATAGGGCTCTATTTAGTGTAAAAACAAATACTAACGCTCATTTCAATACGAAACATTGCCTAAACTACTCGTATCAGTGTAACTGTAGATGTTAAAGTGGTTTGGTGGCTGAGATTGATGCACTTCCACTCAATGTCAAGCATACAACAGTATATGCAAATGTATGTTGTCATTGCTTGTAATGGGCCTAAACTGCATATGTGTGCATACACTGACAATACAGGAATGAATACTGATCTAATGGTGACACGATGTTAGAAATGCTCGATTCACAGCACAGATGTGGTTAGATTACGTTCTGGAACTATGCAACACGTACTTAAATTCAAATGTAGCACTTACATAGTATTGTCAGGTTTGCTACATGTAAAGCACTATAGGGCTCTATTTAGTGTAAAAACAAATACTAACGCTCATTTCAATACGAAACATTGCCTAAACTACTCGTATCAGTGTAACTGTAGATGTTAAAGTGGTTTGGTGGCTGAGATTGATGCACTTCCACTCAATGTCAAGCATACAACAGTATATGCAAATGTATGTTGTCATTGCTTGTAATGGGCCTAAACTGCATATGTGTGCATACACTGACAATACAGGAATGAATACTGATCTAATGGTGACACGATGTTAGAAATGCTCGATTCACAGCACAGATGTGGTTAGATTACGTTCTGGAACTATGCAACACGTACTTAAATTCAAATGTTGCACTTACATAGTATAGTCAGGTTTGCTACATGAAAAGCACTATAAGGCTCTATTTAGTGTAAAAACAAATACTAACGCTCATTTCAATACGAAACATTGCCTAAACTACTCGTATCAGTGTAACTGTAGATGTCAAAGTGGTTTGGTGGCTGAGATTCATGCACTTCCACTCAATGTCAAACATACAACAGTATATGCAAATGTATGTTGTCATTGCTTGTAATGGGCCTAAACTGCATATGTGTTGATACACTGACAATACAGCAATGAATACACATCTAATGGTGATACGATATTAGATATGCTCGATTCACAGCACAGATGTGTTTAGATTACGTTGTGCAACTATGCAACAAGTACTTAAAGTCAAATGTAGCACTTACATAGTATAGTCAGGTTTGCTACATGTAAAGCACTATAAGGCTCTATTTATTATACAATCAAATACTAACGCTCATTTCAATACGAGACAAAGAATAACCTACTCGTATCAGTGTAACTGTAGATGTTAAAGTGGTTTGGTGGCTGAGATTGATGCACTTCCACTCAATGTCAAACATACAACAGTATATGCACATGTACGTTGTCATTGCTTGTAATGGGCCTAAACTGCATATGTGTGCATACACTGACAATACAGCAATGAATACAGATCTAATGGTGATACGATATTAGATATGCTCAATTCACAGCACAGATGTGTTTAGATTACGTTGTGCAACTATGCAACAAGTACTTAAAGTCAAATGTAGCACTTACATAGTATAGTCAGGTTTGCTACATGTAAAGCACTATAAGGCTCTATTTAGTGTACAAACAAACACTAACGCTCATTTCAATACGAAACATTGCCTAAACTACTCGTATCAGTGTAACTGTAGATGTTAAAGTGGTTTGGTGGCTGAGATTGATGCACTTCCACTCAATGTCAAGCATATAACAGTATATGCAAATGTATGTTGTTATTGCTTGTAATGGGCCTAAACTGCATATGTGTGCATACACTGACAATACAGGAATGAATACTGATCTAATGGTGACACGATGTTAGAAATGCTCGATTCACAGCACAGATGTGTTTAGATTACGGTTTGGAACTATGCAACAAGTACTTAAAGTCAAATGTAGCACTTACATAGTATAGTCAGGTTTGCTACATGTAAAGCACTATAATGCTCTATTTATTATACAATCAAATACTAACGCTCATTTCAATACGAGACAAAGAATAACCCACTCGTATCAGTGTAACTGTAGATGTTAAAGTGGTTTGGTGGCTGAGATTGATGCACTTCCACTCAATGTCAAACATACAACAGTATATGCACATTGATGTTGTCATTGCTTGTAATGGGCCCAAACTGCATATGTGTGCATACACTGACAATACAGCAATGAATACAGATCTAATGGTGATACGATATTAGAAATGCTCGATTCACAGCACAGATGTGGTTAGATTACGTTCTGGAACTATGCAACACGTACTTAAATTCAAATGTAGCACTTAGATAGTATAGTCAGGTTTGCTACATGTAAAGCACTATAGGGCTCTATTTAGAGTAAAAACAAATACTAACGCTCATTTCAATACGAAACATTGCCTAAACTACTCGTATCAGTGTAACTGTAGATGTTAAAGTGGTTTGGTGGCTGAGATTGATGCACTTCCACTCAATGTCAAGCATACAACAGTATATGCAAATGTATGTTGTCATTGCTTGTAATGGGCCTAAACTGCATATGTGTTGATACACTGACAATACAGCAATGAATACACATCTAATGGTGATACGATATTAGATATGCTCGATTCACAGCACAGATGTGTTTAGATTACGTTGTGCAACTATGCAACAAGTACTTAAAGTCAAATGTAGCACTTACATAGTATAGTCAGGTTTGCTACATGTAAAGCACTATAAGGCTCTATTTATTATACAATCAAATACTAACGCTCATTTCAATACGAGACAAAGAATAACATACTCGTATCAGTGTAACTGTAGATGTTAAAGTGGTTTGGTGGCTGAGATTGATGCACTTCCACTCAATGTCAAACATACAACAGTATATGCACATTCATGCTGTCATTGCTTGTAATGGGCCCAAACTGCATATGTGTGCATACACTGACAATACAGCAATGAATACAGATCTAATGGTGATACAATATTAGAAATGCTCGATTCACGGCACAGATGTGGTTAGATTACGTTGTGCAACAATGCAACACGTACTTAAATTCAAATGTAGCACTTAGATAGTATAGTCAGGTTTGCTACATGTAAAGCACTATAGGGCTCTATTTAGTGTAAAAACAAATACTAACGCTCATTTCAATACGAAACATTGCCTAAACTACTCGTATCAGTGTAACTGTAGATGTTAAAGTGGTGTGGTGGCTGAGATTCATGCACTTCCACTCAATGTCAAATATACAACAGTATATGCACATGTATGTTGTTATTGCTTGTAATGGGCCTAAACTGCATATGTGTGCATACACTGACAACACAGCAATGAATACAGATCTAATAGTGATAAGATATTAGAAATGCTCGATTCACAGCACAGATGTGTTTAGATTACGTTTTGGAACTATGCAACACGTCCTTGAAGTCAAATGTAGCACTTACATAGTATAGTCAGGTTTGCTACATGTAAAGCACTATAAGGCTCTATTTAGTGTAAAAACAAACACTAACGCTCATTTCAATACGAAACATTGCCTAAACTACTCGTATCAGTGTAACTGTAGATGTTAAAGTGGTTTGGTGGCTGAGATTGATGCACTTCCACTCAATGTCAAGCATATAACAGTATATGCAAATGTATGTTGTTATTGCTTGTAATGGGCCTAAACTGCATATGTGTGCATACACTGACAATACAGGAATGAATACTGATCTAATGGTGACACGATGTTAGAAATGCTCGATTCACAGCACAGATGTGTGTAGATTACGGTTTGGAACTATGCAACAAGTACTTAAAGTCAAATGTAGCACTTAGATAGTATAGTCAGGTTTGCTACATGTAAAGCACTATAATGCTCTATTTATTATACAATCAAATACTAACGCTCATTTCAATACGAAACATTGCCTAAACTACTCGTATCAGTGTAACTGTAGATGTCAAAGTGGTTTGGTGGCTGAGATTCATGCACTTCCACTCAATGTCAAACATACAACAGTATATGCAAATGTATGTTGTCATTGCTTGTAATGGGCCTAAACTGCATATGTGTTGATACACTGACAATACAGCAATGAATACACATCTAATGGTGATACGATATTAGATATGCTCGATTCACAGCACAGATGTGTTTAGATTACGTTGTGCAACTATGCAACAAGTACTTAAAGTCAAATGTAGCACTTACATAGTATAGTCAGGTTTGCTACATGTAAAGCACTATAAGGCTCTATTTATTATACAATCAAATACTAACGCTCATTTCAATACGAGACAAAGAATAACCTACTCGTATCAGTGTAACTGTAGATGTTAAAGTGGTTTGGTGGCTGAGATTGATGCACTTCCACTCAATGTCAAACATACAACAGTATATGCACATTCATGCTGTCATTGCTTGTAATGGGCCCAATCTGCATATGTGTGCATACAATGACAATACAGCAATGAATACAGATCTAATGGTGATACGATATTAGATATGCTCAATTCACAGCACAGATGTGTTTAGATTACGTTGTGCAACTATGCAACAAGTACTTAAAGTCAAATGTAGCACTTACATAGTATAGTCAGGTTTGCTACATGTAAAGCACTATAAGGCTCTATTTAGTGTACAAACAAACACTAACGCTCATTTCAATACGAAACATTGCCTAAACTACTCGTATCAGTGTAACTGTAGATGTTAAAGTGGTTTGGTGGCTGAGATTGATGCACTTCCACTCAATGTCAAGCATATAACAGTATATGCAAATGTATGTTGTTATTGCTTGTAATGGGCCTAAACTGCATATGTGTGCATACACTGACAATACAGGAATGAATACTGATCTAATGGTGACACGATGTTAGAAATGCTCGATTCACAGCACAGATGTGTTTAGATTACGGTTTGGAACTATGCAACAAGTACTTAAAGTCAAATGTAGCACTTACATAGTATAGTCAGGTTTGCTACATGTAAAGCACTATAATGCTCTATTTATTATACAATCAAATACTAACGCTCATTTCAATACGAGACAAAGAATAACCCACTCGTATCAGTGTAACTGTAGATGTTAAAGTGGCTTGGTGGCTGAGATTGATGCACTTCCACTCAATGTCAAACATACAACAGTATATGCACATTCATGTTGTCATTGCTTGTAATGGGCCCAAACTGCATATGTGTGCATACACTGACAATACAGCAATGAATACAGATCTAATGGTGATACGATATTAGAAATGCTCGATTCACAGCACAGATGTGGTTAGATTACGTTCTGGAACTATGCAACACGTACTTAAATTCAAATGTAGCACTTAGATAGTATAGTCAGGTTTGCTACATGTAAAGCACTATAGGGCTCTATTTAGAGTAAAAACAAATACTAACGCTCATTTCAATACGAAACATTGCCTAAACTACTCGTATCAGTGTAACTGTAGATGTTAAAGTGGTTTGGTGGCTGAGATTGATGCACTTCCACTCAATGTCAAGCATACAACAGTATATGCAAATGTATGTTGTCATTGCTTGTAATGGGCCTAACCTGCATATGTGTTGATACACTGACAATACAGCAATGAATACAGATCTAATAGTGATAAGATATTAGATATGCTCGATTCACAGCACAGATGTGTTTAGATTACGTTTTGGAACTATGCAACACGTCCTTGAAGTCAAATGTAGCACTTAGATAGTATAGTCAGGTTTGCTACATGAAAAGCACTATAAGGCTCTATATAGTGTAAAAACAAATACTAACGCTCATTTCAATACGAAACATTGCCATGCTACTCGTATAAGTGTAACTGTAGATGTCAAAGTGGTTTGGTGGCTGAGATTGATGCACTTCCACTCAATGTCAAGCATACAACAGTATATACAAATGTATGTTGTCATTGCTTGTAATGGGCCTAAACTGCATATGTGTGCATACACTGACAATACAGCAATAAATACTTATCTAATGGAGATACGAAATTAGACGTGCTCGATTTACTGCACATATGTGTTTACATTACGTTGTGGACTATGCAACACGTCCTTGAAGTCAAATGTAGCACTTACATAGTATAGTCAGGTTTGCTACATGTAAAGCACTATAAGGCTCTATTTAGTGTAAAAACAAACACTAACGCTCATTTCAATACGGAACATTGCCTAAACTACTCGTATCAGTGTAACTGTAGATGTTAAAGTGGTTTGGTGGCTGAGATTGATGCACTTCCACTCAATGTCAAACATATAACAGTATATGCAAATGTATGTTGTTATTGCTTGTAATGGGCCTAAACTGCATATGTGTGCATACACTGACAATACAGGAATGAATACTGATCTAATGGTGACACGATGTTAGAAATGCTCGATTCACAGCACAGATGTGGTTAGATTACGTTCTGGAACTATGCAACACGTACTTAAATTCAAATGTAGCACTTAGATAGTATAGTCAGGTTTGCTACATGTAAAGCACTATAATGCTCTTTTTTATTATACAATCAAATACTAACGCTCATTTCAATACGAGACAAAGAATAACCCACTCGTATCAGTGTAACTGTAGATGTTAAAGTGGTTTGGTGGCTGAGATTGATGCACTTCCACTCAATGTCAAACATACAACAGTATATGCACATTGATGTTGTCATTGCTTGTAATGGGCCCAAACTGCATATGTGTGCATACACTGACAATACAGCAATGAATACAGATCTAATGGTGATACGATATTAGAAATGCTCGATTCACAGCACAGATGTGGTTAGATTACGTTCTGGAACTATGCAACACGTACTTAAATTCAAATGTAGCACTTAGATAGTATAGTCAGGTTTGCTACATGTAAAGCACTATAGGGCTCTATTTAGAGTAAAAACAAATACTAACGCTCATTTCAATACGAAACATTGCCTAAACTACTCGTATCAGTGTAACTGTAGATGTTAAAGTGGTTTGGTGGCTGAGATTGATGCACTTCCACTCAATGTCAAGCATACAACAGTATATGCAAATGTATGTTGTCATTGCTTGTAATGGGCCTAAACTGCATATGTGTTGATACACTGACAATACAGCAATGAATACAGATCTAATAGTGATAAGATATTAGATATGCTCGATTCACAGCACAGATGTGTTTAGATTACGTTTTGGAACTATGCAACACGTCCTTGAAGTCAAATGTAGCACTTAGATAGTATAGTCAGGTTTGCTACATGAAAAGCACTATAAGGCTCTATATAGTGTAAAAACAAATACTAACGCTCATTTCAATACGAAACATTGCCATGCTACTCGTATAAGTGTAACTGTAGATGTCAAAGTGGTTTGGTGGCTGAGATTGATGCACTTCCACTCAATGTCAAGCATACAACAGTATATACAAATGTATGTTGTCATTGCTTGTAATGGGCCTAAACTGCATATGTGTGCATACACTGACAATACAGCAATAAATACTTATCTAATGGAGATACGAAATTAGACGTGCTCGATTTACTGCACATATGTGTTTACATTACGTTGTGGAACTATGCAACACGTCCTTGAAGTCAAATGTAGCACTTACATAGTATAGTCAGGTTTGCTACATGTAAAGCACTATAAGGCTCTATTTAGTGTAAAAACAAACACTAACGCTCATTTCAATACGAAACATTGCCTAAACTACTCGTATCAGTGTAACTGTAGATGTTAAAGTGGTTTGGTGGCTGAGATTGATGCACTTCCACTCAATGTCAAGCATATAACAGTATATGCAAATGTATGTTGTTATTGCTTGTAATGGGCCTAAACTGCATATGTGTGCATACACTGACAATACAGGAATGAATACTGATCTAATGGTGACACGATGTTAGAAATGCTCGATTCACAGCACAGATGTGTTTAGATTACGGTTTGGAACTATGCAACAAGTACTTAAAGTCAAATGTAGCACTTAGATAGTATAGTCAGGTTTGCTACATGTAAAGCACTATAATGCTCTATTTATTATACAATCAAATACTAACGCTCATTTCAATACGAGACAAAGAATAACCCACTCGTATCAGTGTAACTGTAGATGTTAAAGTGGTTTGGTGGCTGAGATTGATGCACTTCCACTCAATGTCAAACATACAACAGTATATGCACATTCATGTTGTCATTGCTTGTAATGGGCCCAAACTGCATATGTGTGCATACACTGACAATACAGCAATGAATACAGATCCAATGGTGATACGATATTAGAAATGCTCGATTCACAGCACAGATGTGTTTAGATTACGTTCTGGAACTATGCAACACGTACTTAAATTCAAATGTTGCACTTACATAGTATAGTCAGGTTTGCTACATGTACAGCACTATAGGGCTCTATTTAGTGTAAAAACAAATACCAACGCTCAGTCCAATACGACACATTGCCTAAACTACTCGTATCAGTGTAACTGTAGATGTTAAAGTGGGTTGGTGGCTGAAATTGATGCACTTCCACTCAATGTCAAACATTTATCAGTATATGCACATGTATGGTGTTATTGCTTGTAATGGGCCCAAACTGCATATGTGTGCATACACTGACAATACAGCAATGAATACAGATCTAATTGTGATACGATATTAGATATGCTCGATTCACAGCACAGATGAGCTCAGATTACGTTTTGGAACTATGCAACACGTCCTTGAAGTCATATATAGCACTTAGATAGTATAGTCAGGTTTGCTACATGAAAAGCACTATAAAGCTCTATTTAGTGTAAAAACAAATACTAACGCTCATTTCAATACGACACATTGCCTAAACTACTCGTATCAGTGTAACTGTAGATGTTAAAGTGGTTTGGTGGCTGAGATTGATGCACTTCCACTCAATGTCAAACATACAACAGTATATGCACATTCATGTTGTCATTGCTTGTAATGGGCCCAAACTGCATATGTGTGCATACACTGACAATACAGCAATGAATACAGATCTAATGGTGATACGATATTAGAAATGCTCGATTCACAGCACAGATGTGGTTAGATTACGTTCTGGAACTATGCAACACGTACTTAAATTCAAATGTAGCACTTAGATAGTATAGTCAGGTTTGCTACATGTAAAGCACTATAGGGCTCTATTTAGAGTAAAAACAAATACTAACGCTCATGTCAATACGAAACATTGCCTAAACTACTCGTATCAGTGTAACTGTAGATGTTAAAGTGGTTTGGTGGCTGAGATTGATGCACTTCCACTCAATGTCAAGCATACAACATTATATGCAAATGTATGTTGTCATTGCTTGTAATGGGCCTAAACTGCATATGTGTTGATACACTGACAATACAGCAATGAATACAGATCTAATAGTGATAAGATATTAGATATGCTCGATTCACAGCACAGATGTGTTTAGATTACGTTTTGGAACTATGCAACACGTCCTTGAAGTCAAATGTAGCACTTAGATAGTATAGTCAGGTTTGCTACATGAAAAGCACTATAAGGCTCTATATAGTGTAAAAACAAATACTAACGCTCATTTCAATACGAAACATTGCCATGCTACTCGTATAAGTGTAACTGTAGATGTCAAAGTGGTTTGGTGGCTGAGATTGATGCACTTCCACTCAATGTCAAGCATACAACAGTATATACAAATGTATGTTGTCATTGCTTGTAATGGGCCTAAACTGCATATGTGTGCATACACTGACAATACAGCAATAAATACTTATCTATTGGAGATACGAAATTAGACGTGCTCGATTTACTGCACATATGTGTTTACATTACGTTGTGGAACTATGCAACACGTCCTTGAAGTCAAATGTAGCACTTACATAGTATAGTCAGGTTTGCTACATGTAAAGCACTATAAGGCTCTATTTAGTGTAAAAACAAACACTAACGCTCATTTCAATACGAAACATTGCCTAAACTACTCGTATCAGTGTAACTGTAGATGTTAAAGTGGTTTGGTGGCTGAGATTGATGCACTTCCACTCAATGTCAAGCATATAACAGTATATGCAAATGTATGTTGTTATTGCTTGTAATGGGCCTAAACTGCATATGTGTGCATACACTGACAATACAGGAATGAATACTGATCTAATGGTGACACGATGTTAGAAATGCTCGATTCACAGCACAGATGTGTTTAGATTACGGTTGGGAACTATGCAACAAGTACTTAAAGTCAAATGTAGCACTTAGATAGTATAGTCAGGTTTGCTACATGTAAAGCACTATAATGCTCTATTTATTATACAATCAAATACTAACGCTCATTTCAATACGAGACAAAGAATAACCCACTCGTATCAGTGTAACTGTAGATGTTAAAGTGGTTTGGTGGCTGAGATTGATGCACTTCCACTCAATGTCAAACATACAACAGTATATGCACATTGATGTTGTCATTGCTTGTAATGGGCCCAAACTGCATATGTGTGCATACACTGACAATACAGCAATGAATACAGATCCAATGGTGATACGATATTAGAAATGCTCGATTCACAGCACAGATGTGTTTAGATTACGTTCTGGAACTATGCAACACGTACTTAAATTCAAATGTTGCACTTACATAGTATAGTCAGGTTTGCTACATGTACAGCACTATAGGGCTCTATGTAGTGTAAAAACAAATACCAACGCTCAGTCCAATACGACACATTGCCTAAACTACTCGTATCAGTGTAACTGTAGATGTTAAAGTGGGTTGGTGGCTGAAATTGATGCACTTCCACTCAATGTCAAACATTTATCAGTATATGCACATGTATGGTGTTATTGCTTGTAATGGGCCCAAACTGCATATGTGTGCATACACTGACAATACAGCAATGAATACAGATCTAATTGTGATACGATATTAGATATGCTCGACTCACAGCACAGATGAGCTCAGATTACGTTTTGGAACTATGCAACACGTCCTTGAAGTCATATATAGCACTTAGATAGTATAGTCAGGTTTGCTACATGAAAAGCACTATAAAGCTCTATTTAGTGTAAAAACAAATACTAACGCTCATTTCAATACGACACATTGCCTAAACTACTCGTATCAGTGTAACTGTAGATGTTAAAGTGGTTTGGTGGCTGAGATTGATGCACTTCCACTCAATGTCAAACATACAACAGTATATGCACATTCATGTTGTAATTGCTTGTAATGGGCCCAAACTGCATATGTGTGCATACACTGACAATACAGCAATGAATACAGATCCAATGGTGATACGATATTAGAAATGCTCGATTCACAGCACAGATGTGTTTAGATTACGTTCTGGAACTATGCAACACGTACTTAAATTCAAATGTTGCACTTACATAGTATAGTCAGGTTTGCTACATGTAAAGCACTATAAGGCTCTATTTAGTGTAAAAACAAATACCAACGCTCAGTCCAATACGACACATTGCCTACACTACTCGTATCAGTGTAACTGTAGATGTTAAAGTGGGTTGGTGGCTGAGATTGATGCACTTCCACTCAATGTCAAACATTTATCAGTATATGCACATGTATGGTGTTATTGCTTGTAATGGGCCTAAACTGCATATGTGTTGATACACTGACAATACAGCAATGAATACACATCTAATGGTGATACGATATTAGATATGCTCGATTCACAGCACAGATGTGTTTAGATTACGTTGTGCAACTATGCAACAAGTACTTAAAGTCAAATGTAGCACTTACATAGTATAGTCAGGTTTGCTACATGTAAAGCACTATAAGGCTCTATTTATTATACAATCAAATACTAACGCTCATTTCAAAACGAGACAAAGAATAACCTACTCGTATCAGTGTAACTGTAGATGTTAAAGTGGTTTGGTGGCTGAGATTGATGCACTTCCACTCAATGTCAAACATACAACAGTATATGCACATTCATGCTGTCATTGCTTGTAATGGGCCCAATCTGCATATGTGTGCATACACTGACAATACAGCAATGAATACAGATCTAATGGTGATACGATATTAGATATGCTCAATTCACAGCACAGATGTGTTTAGATTACGTTGTGCAACTATGCAACAAGTACTTAAAGTCAAATGTAGCACTTACATAGTATAGTCAGGTTTGCTACATGTAAAGCACTATAAGGCTCTATTTAGTGTACAAACAAACACTAACGCTCATTTCAATACGAAACATTGCCTAAACTACTCGTATCAGTGTAACTGTAGATGTTAAAGTGGTTTGGTGGCTGAGATTGATGCACTTCCACTCAATGTCAAGCATATAACAGTATATGCAAATGTATGTTGTTATTGCTTGTAATGGGCCTAAACTGCATATGTGTGCATACACTGACAATACAGGAATGAATACTGATCTAATGGTGACACGATGTTAGAAATGCTCGATTCACAGCACAGATGTGTTTAGATTACGGTTTGGAACTATGCAACAAGTACTTAAAGTCAAATGTAGCACTTACATAGTATAGTCAGGTTTGCTACATGTAGAGCACTATAATGCTCTATTTATTATACAATCAAATACTAACGCTCATTTCAGTACGAGACAAAGAATAACCCACTCGTATCAGTGTAACTGTAGATGTTAAAGTGGTTTGGTGGCTGAGATTGATGCACTTCCACTCAATGTCAAACATACAACAGTATATGCACATTCATGTTGTCATTGCTTGTAATGGGCCCAAACTGCATATGTGTGCATACACTGACAATACAGCAATGAATACAGATCTAATGGTGATACGATATTAGAAATGCTCGATTCACAGCACAGATGTGGTTAGATTACGTTCTGGAACTATGCAACACGTACTTACATTCAAATGTAGCACTTAGATAGTATAGTCAGGTTTGCTACATGTAAAGCACTATAGGGCTCTATTTAGAGTAAAAACAAATACTAACGCTCATTTCAATACGAAACATTGCCTAAACTACTCGTATCAGTGTAACTGTAGATGTTAAAGTGGTTTGGTGGCTGAGATTGATGCACTTCCACTCAATGTCAAACATACAACAGTATATGCAAATGTATGTTGTCATTGCTTGTAATGGTCCTAAAAAGCATATGTGTGCATACACTGACAATACAGCAATGAATACTGATCTAATGGTGACACGATGTTAGAAATGCTCGATTCACAGCACAGATGTGTTTAGATTACGGTCTGGAACTATGCAACACGTACTTAAATTCAAATGTTGCACTTACATAGTATAGTCAGGTTTGCTACATGTAAAGCACTATAAGGCTCTATTTAGTGTAAAAACAAATACCAACGCTCAGTCCAATACGACACATTGCCTAAACTACTCGTATCAGTGTAACTGTAGATGTTAAAGTGGTTTGGTGGCTGAGATTGATGCACTTCCACTCAATGTCAAGCATACAACAGTATATGCAAATGTATGTTGTCATTGCTTGTAATGGGCCTAAACTGCATATGTGTGCATACACTGACAATACAGGAATGAATACTGATCTAATGGTGACACGATGTTAGACATGCTCGATTCACAGCACAGATGTGGTTAGATTACGTTCTGGAACTATGCAACACGTACTTACATTCAAATGTTGCACTTACATAGTATAGTCAGGTTTGCTACATGAAAAGCACTATAAGGCTCTATTTAGTGTAAAAATAAATACTAACGCTCATTTCAATACGAAACATTGCCTAAACTACTCGTATCAGTGTAACTGTAGATGTCAAAGTGGTTTGGTGGCTGAGATTCATGCACTTCCACTCAATGTCAAACATACAACAGTATATGCAAATGTATGTTGTCATTGCTTGTAATGGGCCTAAACTGCATATGTGTTGATACACTGACAATACAGCAATGAATACACATCTAATGGTGATACGATATTAGATATGCTCGATTCACAGCACAGATGTGTTTAGATTACGTTGTGCAACTATGCAACAAGTACTTAAAGTCAAATGTAGCACTTACATAGTATAGTCAGGTTTGCTACATGTAAAGCACTATAAGGCTCTATTTATTATACAATCAAATACTAACGCTCATTTCAATACGAGACAAAGAATAACCTACTCGTATCAGTGTAACTGTAGATGTTAAAGTGGTTTGGTGGCTGAGATTGATGCACTTCCACTCAATGTCAAACATACAACAGTATATGCACATTCATGTTGTCATTGCTTGTAATGGGCCCAAACTGCATATGTGTGCATACACTGACAATACAATAATGAATACAGATCTAATGGTGATACGATATTAGAAATGCTCGATTCACAGCACAGATGTGGTTAGATTACGTTCTGGAACTATGCAACACGTCCTTGAAGTCAAATGTAGCACTTAGATAGTATAGTCAGGTTTGCTACATGTAAAGCACTAAAGGGCTCTATTTAGAGTAAAAACAAATACTAACGCTCATTTCAATACGAACCATTGCCATGCTACTCGTATAAGTGTAACTGTAGATGTCAAAGTGGTTTGGTGGCTGAGATTGATGCACTTCCACTCAATGTCAAGCATACAACAGTATATACAAATGTATGTTGTCATTGCTTGTAATGGGCCTAAACTGCATATGTGTGCATACACTGACAATACAGCAATAAATACTTATCTAATGGAGATACGAAATTAGACGTGCTCGATTTACTGCACATATGTGTTTACATTACGTTGTGGAACTATGCAACACGTCCTTGAAGTCAAATGTAGCACTTACATAGTATAGTCATGTTTCCTACATGTAAAGCACTATAACGCTTTATTTAGTGTAAAAACACATACTAACGCTCATTTCAATACGAAACATTGCCTAAACTACTCGTATAAGTGTAACTGTAGATGTCAAAGTGGTTTGGTGGCAGAGATTCATGCACTTCCACTCAATGTCAAACATACAACAGTATATGCACATTCATGTTGTCATTGCTTGTAATGGGCCCAATCTGCATATGTGTGCATACACTGACAATACAGCAATGAATACAGATCTAATGGTGATACGATATTAGATATGCTCAATTCACAGCACAGATGTATTTAGATTACGTTGTGCAACTATGCAACAAGTACTTAAAGTCAAATGTAGCACTTACATAGTATAGTCAGGTTTGCTACATGTAAAGCACTATAAGGCTCTATTTAGTGTAAAAACAAACACTAACGCTCATTTCAATACGAAACATTGCCTAAACTACTCGTATCAGTGTAACTGTAGATGTTAAAGTGGTTTGGTGGCTGAGATTGATGCACTTCCACTCAATGTCAAGCATATAACAGTATATGCAAATGTATGTTGTTATTGCTTGTAATGGGCCTAAACTGCATATGTGTGCATACACTGACAATACAGGAATGAATACTGATCTAATGGTGACACGATGTTAGAAATGCTCGATTCACAGCACAGATGTGTTTAGATTACGGTTTGGAACTATGCAACAAGTACTTAAAGTCAAATGTAGCACTTACATAGTATAGTCAGGTTTGCTACATGTAAAGCACTATAATGCTCTATTTATTATACAATCAAATACTAACGCTCAGTTCAATACGAGACAAAGAATAACCCACTCGTATCAGTGTAACTGTAGATGTTAAAGTGGTTTGGTGGCTGAGATTGATGCACTTCCACTCAATGTCAAACATACAACAGTATATGCACATTCATGTTGTCATTGCTTGTAATGGGCCCAAACTGCAAATGTGTGCATACACTGACAATACAGCAATGAATACAGATCCAATGGTGATACGATATTAGAAATTCTCGATTCACAGCACAGATGTGTTTAGATTACGTTCTGGAACTATGCAACACGTACTTAAATTCAAATGTTTCACTTACATAGTATAGTCAGGTTTGCTACATGTACAGCACTATAAGGCTCTATTTAGTGTAAAAACAAATACCAACGCTCAGTCCAATACGACACATTGCCTAAACTACTCGTATCAGTGTAACTGTAGATGTTACAGTGGGTTGGTGGCTGAAATTGATGCATTTCCACTCAATGTCAAACATTTATCAGTATATGCACATGTATGGTGTTATTGCTTGTAATGGGCCCAAACAGCATATGTGTGCATACACTGACAATACAGCAATGAATACAGATCTAATTGTGATACGATATTAGATATGCTCGATTCACAGCACAGATGAGCTCAGATTACGTTTTGGAACTATGCAACACGTCCTTGAAGTCATATATAGCACTTAGATAGTATAGTCAGGTTTGCTACATGAAAAGCACTATAAAGCTCTATTTAGTGTAAAAACAAATACTAACGCTCATTTCAATACGACACATTGCCTAAACTACTCGTATCAGTGTAACTGTAGATGTTAAAGTGGTTTGGTGGCTGAGATTGATGCACTTCCACTCAATGTCAAACATACAACAGTATATGCACATTCATGTTGTCATTGCTTGTAATGGGCCCAAACTGCATATGTGTGCATACACTGACAATACAGCAATGAATACAGATCCAATGGTGATACGATATTAGAAATGCTCGATTCACAGCACAGATGTGTTTAGATTACGTTCTGGAACTATGCAACACGTACTTAAATTCAAATGTTGCACTTACATAGTATAGTCAGGTTTGCTACATGTAAAGCACTATAAGGCTCTATTTAGTGTAAAAACAAATACCAACGCTCAGTCCAATACGACACATTGCCTAAACTACTCGTATCAGTGTAACTGTAGATGTTAAAGTGGGTTGGTGGCTGAAATTGATGCATTTCCACTCAATGTCAAACATTTATCAGTATATGCACATGTATGGTGTTATTGCTTGTAATGGGCCCAAACAGCATATGTGTGCATACACTGACAATACAGCAATGAATACAGATCTAATTGTGATACGATATTAGATATGCTCGATTCACAGCACAGATGAGCTCAGATTACGTTTTGGAACTATGCAACACGTCCTTGAAGTCATATATAGCACTTAGATAGTATAGTCAGGTTTGCTACATGAAAAGCACTATAAAGCTCTATTTAGTGTAAAAACAAATACTAACGCTCATTTCAATACGACACATTGCCTAAACTACTCGTATCAGTGTAACTGTAGATGTTAAAGTGGTTTGGTGGCTGAGATTGATGCACTTCCACTCAATGTCAAACATACAACAGTATATGCACATTCATGTTGTCATTGCTTGTAATGGGCCCAAACTGCATATGTGTGCATACACTGACAATACAGCAATGAATACAGATCCAATGGTGATACGATATTAGAAATGCTCGATTCACAGCACAGATGTGTTTAGATTACGTTCTGGAACTATGCAACACGTACTTAAATTCAAATGTTGCACTTACATAGTATAGTCAGGTTTGCTACATGTAAAGCACTATAAGGCTCTATTTAGTGTAAAAACAAATACCAACGCTCAGTCCAATACGACACATTGCCTAAACTACTCGTATCAGTGTAACTGTAGATGTTAAAGTGGGTTGGTGGCTGAGATTGATGCACTTCCACTCAATGTCAAACATTTATAAGTATATGCACATGTATGGTGTTATTGCTTGTAATGGGCCCAAACTGCATATGTGTGCATACACTGACAATACAGCAATGAATACAGATCTAATTGTGATACGATATTAGATATGCTCGATTCACAGCACAGATGAGCTCAGATTACGTTTTGGAACTATGCAACACGTCCTTGAAGTCATATATAGCACTTAGATAGTATAGTCAGGTTTGCTACATGAAAAGCACTATAAAGCTCTATTTAGTGTAAAAACAAATACTAACGCTCATTTCAATACGACACATTGCCTAAACTACTCGTATCAGTGTAACTGTAGATGTTAAAGTGGTTTGGTGGCTGAGAGTGATGCACTTCCAATCAATGTCAAACATTCAACAGTATATGCACATGTATGGTGTCATTCCTTGTAATGGGCCTAAACTGCATATGTGTGCATACACTGACAATACAGCAATGAATACAGATCTAATGGTGATAGGATATTAGATATGCTCGATTCACAGCACAGATGTGTTTAGATTAAATTGTGCAACTATGCAACACGTACTTAAATTCAAATGTTGCACTTACATAGTATAGTCATGTTTGCTGCATGTAAAGCACTATAAGGCTCTATTTAGTGTAAAAACAAATACTAACGCTCATTTCAATACGAAGCATTGCCTAAACTACTCGTATCAGTGTAACTCTACATGTTAAAGTGGTTTGGTGGCTGAGATTACATAGTATAGTCATGTTTGCTGCATGTAAAGCACTATAAGGCTCTATTTAGTGTAAAAACAAATACTAACGCTCATTTCAATACGAAACATTGCCTAAACTACTCGTATCAGTGTAACTGAAGATGTTAAAGTGGTTTGGTGGCTGAGATTGCTGCACTTCCACTCAATGTCAAACATTCAACACTATATGCACATGTTTGGTGTCATTCCTTGTAATGGGCCTAAACTGCATATGTGTGCATACACTGACAATGCAGCAATGAATACAGATCTAATGGTGATACGATATTAGAAATGCTCGATTCACAGCATAGATGTGTTAAGATTACGTTTTGGAACTATGCAACACGTCCTTGAAGTCAAATGTAGCGCTTAGATAGTATAGTCAGGTTTGCTACATGTAAAGCACTATAACGCTCGATTTAGTGTAAAAACACATACTAACGCTCAGTCCAATACGAAACATTGCCTAAACTACTCGTATCAGTGTAACTGTAGATGTTAAAGTGGTTTGGTGGCTGAGATTCATGCACTTCCACTCAATGTCAAGCATACAACAGTATATGCACATGTATGTTGTCATTGCTTGTAATGGGCCTAAACTGCATATGTGTGCATACACTGACAATACAGCAATAAATACTTATCTAATGGAGATACGACATTAGACCTGCTCGATTCACAGCACAGATGTGTTTACCTTACGTTTTGGAACTATGCAACACGTCCTTGAAGTCAAGTATAGCACTTAGATAGTATATTCAGGTTTGCTACATGAAAAGCACTATAAGGCTCTATTTAGTGTACAAACAAATACTAACGCTCATTTCAATACGAAACATTGCCTAAACTACTCGTATAAGTGTAACTGTAGATGTCAAAGTGGTTTGGTGGCTGAGATTCATGCACTTCCACTCAATGTCAAACATACAACAGTATATGCACATGTGCGTTGTCATTGCTTGTAATGGGCCTAAACTGCATATGTGTGCATACACTGACAATACAGGAATGAATTCTGATCTAATGGTGACACGATGTTAGAAATGCTCGATTCACAGCACAGATGTGTTTAGATTACGGTTTGGAACTATGCAACAAGTACTTAAAGTCAAATGTAGCACTTACATAGTATAGTCAGGTTTGCTACATGTAAAGCACTATAATGCTCTATTTATTATACAATCAATTACTAACGCTCATGTCAATACGAGACAAAGAATAACCTACTCGTATCAGTGTAACTGTAGATGTTACAGTGGTTTGGTGGCTGAGATTGATGCACTTCCACTCAATGTCAAACATACAACAGTATATGCACATTCATGTTGTCATTGCTTGTAATGGGCCCAAACTGCATATGTGTGCATACACTGACAATACAATAATGAATACAGATCTAATGGTGATACGATATTAGAAATGCTCGATTCACAGCACAGATGTGGTTAGATTACGTTCTGGAACTATGCAACACATGCTTAAATTCAAATGTAGCACTTAGATAGTATAGTCAGGTTTGCTACATGTAAAGCACTATAGGGCTCTATTTAGAGTAAAAACAAATACTAACGCTCATTTCAATACGAACCATTGCCTAAACTACTCGTATCAGTGTAACTGTAGATGTTAAAGTGGTTTGGTGGCTGAGATTGATGCACTTCCACTCAATGTCAAGCATACAACAGTATATGCAAATGTATGTTGTCATTGCTTTTAATGGGCCCAAACTGCATATGTGTGCATACACTTACAATACAGCAATGAATACTGATCTAATGGTGACACGATGTTAGAAATGCTCGATTCACAGCACAGATGTGTTTAGATTACGTTCTGGAACTATGCAACACGTACTTAAAGTCAAATGTAGCACTTAGATAGTACAGTCAGGTTTGCTACATGTAAAGCACTATAAGGCTCTATTTAGTGTATAAACAAATACCAACGCTCAGTCCAATACGACACATTGCCTAAACTACTCGTATCAGTGTAACTGTAGATGTTAAAGTGGTTTGGTGGCTGAGATTGATGCACTTCCACTCAATGTCAAACATATAACAGTATATGCACATGTATGGTGTTATTGCTTGTAATGGGCCTAAACTGCATATGTGTGCATACACTGACAATACAGCAATGAATACAGATCTAATGATGATAGGATATTAGATATGCTCGATTCACAGCACAGATGTGTTTAGATTAAATTGTGCAACTATGCAACAAGTACTTAAAGTCAAATGTAGCACTTACATAGTATAGTCAGGTTTGCTACATGTAAAGCACTATAAGGCTCTATTTAGTGTACAAACAAACACTAACGCTCATTTCAATACGAAACATTGCCTAAACTACTCGTATCAGTGTAACTGTAGATGTTAAAGTGGTTTGGTGTCTGAGATTGATGCACTTCCACTCAATGTCAAGCATATAACAGTATATGCAAATGTATGTTGTTATTGCTTGTAATGGGCCTAAACTGCATATGTGTGCATACACTGACAATACAGGAATGAATACTGATCTAATGGTGACACGATGTTAGAAATGCTCGATTCACAGCACAGATGTGTTTAGATTACGGTTTGGAACTATGCAACAAGTACTTAAAGTCAAATGTAGCACTTACATAGTATAGTCAGGTTTGCTACATGTAAAGCACTATAATGCTCTATTTATTATACAATCAAATACTAACGCTCATTTCAATACGAGACAAAGAATAACCCACTCGTATCAGTGTAACTGTAGATGTTAAAGTGGTTTGGTGGCTGAGAGTACATAGTATAGTCATGTTTGCTGCATGTAAAGCACTATAAGGCTCTATTTAGTGTAAAAACAAATACTAACGCTCATTTCAATACGAAGCATTGCCTAAACTACTCGTATCAGTGTAACTCTACATGTTAAAGTGGTTTGGTGGCTGAGATTACATAGTATAGTCATGTTTGCTGCATGTAAAGCACTATAAGGCTCTATTTAGTGTAAAAACAAATACTAACGCTCATTTCAATACGAAACATTGCCTAACCTACTCGTATCAGTGTAACTGAAGATGTTAAAGTGGTTTGGTGGCTGAGATTGCTGCACTTCCACTCAATGTCAAACATTCAACACTATATGCACATGTTTGGTGTCATTCCTTTAATGGGCCTAAACTGCATATGTGTGCATACACTGACAATGCAGCAATGAATACAGATCTAATGGTGATACGATATTAGAAATGCTCGATTCACAGCATAGATGTGTTAAGATTACGTTTTGGAACTATGCAACACGTCCTTGAAGTCAAATGTAGCACTTAGATAGTATAGTCAGGTTTGCTACATGTAAAGCACTATAACGCTCGATTTAGTGTAAAAACAAATACTAACGCTCAGTCCAATACGAAACATTGCCTAAACTACTCGTATCAGTGTAACTGTAGATGTTAAAGTGGTTTGGTGGCTGAGATTGATGCACTTCCACTCAATGTCAAACATACAACAGTATATGCACATTCATGTTGTCATTGCTTGTAATGGGCATAAAAAACTGCATATGTGTTGATACACTGACAATACAGCAATGAATACAGATCTAATGGTGATACGATATTAGATATGCTCGATTCACAGCACAGATGTGTTTAGATTACGTTGTGCAACTATGCAACAAGTACTTAAAGTCATATGTAGCACTTACATAGTATAGTCAGGTTTGCTACATGTAAAGCACTATAAGGCTCTATTTATTATACAATCAAATACTAACGCTCATTTCAATACGAGACAAAGAATAACCTACTCGTATCAGTGTAACTGTAGATGTTAAAGTGGTTTGGTGGCTGAGATTGATGCACTTCCACTCAATGTCAAACATACAACAGTATATGCACATTCATGTTGTCATTGCTTGTAATGGGCCCAAACTGCATTTGTGTGCATACACTGACAATACAGCAATGAATACAGATCTAATGGTGATACGATATTAGAAATGCTCGATTCACAGCACAGATGTGGTTAGATTACGTTCTGGAACTATGCAACACGTACTTAAATTCAAATGTAGCACTTAGATAGTATAGTCAGGTTTGCTACATGTAAAGCACTATAACGCTCTATTTAGTGTAAAAACAAATACTAACACTCATTTCAATACGAAACATTGCCTAAACTACTCGTATCAGTGTAACTGTAGATGTTAAAGTGGTTTGGTGGCTGAGATTGATGCACTTCCACTCAATGTCAAACATACAACAGTATATGCACATGTGCGTTGTCATTGCTTGTAATGGGCCTAAACTGCATATGTGTGCATACACTGACAATACAGCAATGAATACAGATCTAATGGTGATACGATATTAGAAATGCTCGATTCACAGCACAGATGTGTTTAGATTACGTTCTGGAACTATGCAACACGTACTTAAATTCAAATGTAGCACTTAGATAGTATAGTCAGGTTTGCTACATGTAAAGCACTATAACGCTCTATTTAGTGTAAAAACAAATACTAACACTCATTTCAATACGAAACATTGCCTAAACTACTCGTATCAGTGTAACTGTAGATGTTAAAGTGGTTTGGTGGCTGAGATTGATGCACTTCCACTCAATGTCAAACATACAACAGTATATGCACATGTGCGTTGTCATTGCTTGTAATGGGCCTAAACTGCATATGTGTGCATACACTGACAATACAGCAATGAATACAGATCTAATGGTGATACGATATTAGAAATGCTCGATTCACAGCACAGATGTGTTTAGATTACGTTCTGGAACTATGCAACACGTACTTAAATTCAAATGTAGCACTTAGATAGTATAGTCAGGTTTGCTACATGTAAAGCACTATAACGCTCTATTTAGTGTAAAAACAAATACTAACACTCATTTCAATACGAAACATTGCCTAAACTACTCGTATCAGTGTAACTGTAGATGTTAAAGTGGTTTGGTGGCTGAGATTGATGCACTTCCACTCAATGTCAAACATACAACAGTATATGCACATTCATGTTGTCATTGCTTGTAATGGGCCCAAACTGCATTTGTGTGCATACACTGACAATACAGCAATGAATACAGATCTAATGGTGATACGATATTAGAAATGCTCGATTCACAGCACAGATGTGGTTAGATTACGTTCTGGAACTATGCAACACGTACTTAAATTCAAATGTAGCACTTAGATAGTATATTCAGGTTTGCTACATGAAAAGCACTATAAGGCTCTATTTAGTGTACAAACAAATACTAACGCTCATTTCAATACGAAACATTGCCTAAACTACTCGTATAAGTGAAACTGTAGATGTCAAAGTGGTTTGGTGGCTGAGATTCATGCACTTCCACTCAATGTCAAACATACAACAGTATATGCACATGTGCGTTGTCATTGCTTGTAATGGGCCTAAACTGCATATGTGTGCATACACTGACAATACAGGAATGAATTCTGATCTAATGGTGACACGATGTTAGAAATGCTCGATTCACAGCACAGATGTGTTTAGATTACGGTTTGGAACTATGCAACAAGTACTTAAAGTCAAATGTAGCACTTACATAGTATAGTCAGGTTTGCTACATGTAAAGCACTATAATGCTCTATTTATTATACAATCAATTACTAACGCTCATGTCAATACGAGACAAAGAATAACCTACTCGTATCAGTGTAACTGTAGATGTTAAAGTGGTTTGGTGGCTGAGATTGATGCACTTCCACTCAATGTCAAACATACAACAGTATATGCACATTCATGTTGTCATTGCTTGTAATGGGCCCAAACTGCATATGTGTGCATACACTGACAATACAATAATGAATACAGATCTAATGGTGATACGATATTAGAAATGCTCGATTCACAGCACAGATGTGGTTAGATTACGTTCTGGAACTATGCAACACATACTTAAATTCAAATGTAGCACTTAGATAGTATAGTCAGGTTTGCTACATGTAAAGCACTAAAGGGCTCTATTTAGAGTAAAAACAAATACTAACGCTCATTTCAATACGAACCATTGCCTAAACTACTCGTATCAGTGTAACTGTAGATGTTAAAGTGGTTTGGTGGCTGAGATTGATGCACTTCCACTCAATGTCAAGCTTACAACAGTATATGCAAATGTATGTTGTCATTGCTTTTAATGGGCCCAAACTGCATATGTGTGCATACACTTACAATACAGTAATGAATACTGATCTAATGGTGACACGATGTTAGAAATGCTCGATTCACAGCACAGATGTGTTTAGATTACGTTCTGGAACTATGCAACACGTACTTAAAGTCAAATGTAGCACTTAGATAGTATAGTCAGGTTTGCTACATGTAAAGCACTATAAGGCTCTATATAGTGTATAAACAAATACCAACGCTCAGTCCAATACGACACATTGCCTAAACTACTCGTATCAGTGTAACTGTAGATGTTAAAGTGGTTTGGTGGCTGAGATTGATGCACTTCCACTCAATGTCAAACATATAACAGTATATGCACATGTATGGTGTTATTGCTTGTAATGGGCACAAACTGCATATGTGTGCATACACTGACAATACAGCAATGAATACAGATCTAATTGTGATACGTTATTAGCCATGCTCGATTCACAGCACAGATGAGCTCAGATTACGTTTTGGAACTATGCAACACGTCCTTGAAGTCATATATAGCACTTAGATAGTATAGTCATGTTTGCTGCATGTAAAGCACTATAAGGCTCTATTTAGTGTAAAACCAAATACTAACGCTCATTTCAATACGACGCATTGCCTAAACTACTCGTATCAGTGTAACTGTAGATGTTAAAGTGGTTTGCTGGCCGAGATTCATGCACTTCCACTCAGTGTCAAACATACAACAGTATATGCATATGTATGGTGTCATTGCTTGTAATGGGCCTAAACTGCATATGTGTGCATACACTGACAATACAGCAATGAAACCTGATCTAATCGTGATACGATATTAGACATGCTCGATTCACAGCACAGATGAGCTCAGATTACGTTTTGGAACTATGCAACACGTCCTTGAAGTCATATATAGCACTTAGATAGTATAGTCATGTTTGCTGCATGTAAAGCACTATAAGGCACTTGTTAGTGTAAAAACAAATACTAACGCTCATTTCAATATGAAACATTGCCTAAACTACTCGTATCAGTGTAACTGTAGATGTTAAAGTGGGTTGGTGGCTGAAATTGATGCACTTCCACTCAATGTCAAACATACAACAGTATATGCACATTCATGTTGTCATTGCTTGTAATGGGCATAAAAAGCTGCATATGTGTTGATACACTGACAATACAGCAATGAATACAGATCTAATGGTGATACGATATTAGATATGCTCGAGTCACAGCACAGATGTGTTTAGATTACGTTGTGCAACTATGCAACAAGTACATAAAGTCAAATGTAGCACTTACATAGTATAGTCAGGTTTGCTACATGTAAAGCACTATAAGGCTCTATTTATTATACAATCAAATACTAACACTCATTTCAATACGAAACATTGCCTAAACTACTCGTATAAGTGTAACTGTAGATGTCAAAGTGGTTTGGTGGCTGAGATTGATGCACTTCCACTCAATGTCAAACATACAACAGTATATGCACATTCATGTTGTCATTGCTTGTAATGGGCCCAAACTGCATATGTGCGCATACACTGACAATACAATAATGAATACAGATCTAATGGTGATACGATATTAGAAATGCTCGATTCACAGCACAGATGTGGTTAGATTACGTTCTGGAACTATGCAACACGTACTTAAATTCAAATGTAGCACTTACATAGTATAGTCAGGTTTGCTACATGTAAAGCACTATAGCGCTCTATTTAGAGTAAAAACAAATACTAACGCTCATTTCAATACGAAACATTGCCTAAACTACTACTCGTATCAGTGTAACTGTAGATGTTAAAGTGGTTTGGTGGCTGAGATTGATGCACTTCCACTCAATGTCAAGCATACAACAGTATATGCAAATGTATGTTGTCATTGCTTGTAATGGGCCTAAACTGCATATGTGTACATACACTGACAATACAGCAATGAAACCTGATCTAATGGTGATACGATATTAGAAATGCTCGATTCACAGCACAGATCTGTTTAGATTACGTTTCGAAACTATGCAACACATCCTTAAAGTCAAATATAGCACTTACATATTATAGTCAGGTTTGCTACATGTACAGCACTATAACTCTCGAGTTAGTGTAAAACCAAATACTAACGCTCATTTCAATACGAAACATTGCCTAAACTACTCGTATCAGTGTAACTGTAGATGTTAACGTGGTTTGGTGGCTGAGATTGTTGCACTTCCACTCAATGTCAAACATACAACATTGTAAGCACATGTATGTTGTCATTGCTTGTAATGGGCATAAACTGCATCTGTTGGATTATACTGACAATACAGCAATGAATACAGATCTAATGGTGATACGATATTAGAAATGCTCGATTCACAGCACAGATGTGTTTAGATTACGTTTTGGAAATATGCAACACGTACTTAAAGTCAAATGTAGCACTTACATAGTATAGTCAGGTTTGTTAGATGGACAGGATTCTAACGTTTGATTTAGTGTAAAAGCAAATACTAACGCTCATTTCAATACGACGCATTGACTAAACTACTCGTATCATTGTAACTGTAGATGTTAAAGTGGGTTGGTGGCTGAGATTGTTGCACTTCCACTCAATGTCAAACATACAACATTATATGCAAATGTATGTTGTCATTCCTTGTAATGGGCCTAAACTGCATATGTGTGCAAACACTGACAATACAGCAATGAATACTTATCTAACAATGATACGGAATTAGAAATGCTCGATTCACAGCACAGATGTGTTAAGATTACGTTTTGGAACTATGCAACACGTCCTTGAAGTCAAATGTAGCACTTAGATAGTATAGTCAGGTTTGCTACATGAAAAGCACTATAAGGCTCTATATAGTGTAAAAACAAATACTAACGCTCATTTCAATACGACACATTGCCTAAACTACTCGCATCAGTGTAACTGTAGATGTGAAAGTGGTTTGGTGGCTGAGATTGATGCACTTCCACTCAATGTCAAACATACAACAGTATATGCACATGTATGTTGTCAGTGCTTGTAATGGGCCTACACTGCATATGTGTGGATACGCTGACAATACAGCAATGACTACAGATCTAATGGTGATACGATATTAGAAATGCTCGATTCACAGCACAGATGTGTTAAGATTACGTTTTGAAACTATGGAACACGTCCTTGAAGTCAAATGTAGCACTTAGATAGTATAGTCAGGTTTGCTACATGTAAAGCACTATAAGGCTCTATATAGTGTAAAAACAAATACTAACGCTCATTTCAATACGAAACATTGCCTAAACTACTCGTATCAGTGTAACTGTAGATGTTAAAGTGGTTTGGTGGCTGAGATTCATGCACTTCCACTCAATGTCAAACATACAACAGTATATGCACATTCATGTTGTCATTGCTTGTAATGGGCATAAAAAACTGCATATGTGTTGATACACTGACAATACAGCAATGAATACAGATCTAATGGTGATACGATATTAGATATGCTCGAATCACAGCACAGATGTGTTTAGATTACGTTGTGCAACTATGCAACAAGTACATAAAGTCAAATGTAGCACTTACATAGTATAGTCAGGTTTGCTACATGTAAAGCACTATAATGCTCTATTTATTATACAATCAAATACTAACGCTCATTTCAATACGAAACATTGCCTAAACTACTCGTATAAGTGTAACTGTAGATGTCAAAGTGGTTTGGTGGCTGAGATTCATGCACTTCCACTCAATGTCAAACATACAACAGTATATGCACATGTGCGTTGTCATTGCTTGTAATGGGCCTAAACTGCATATGTGTGCATACACTGACAATACAGGAATGAATACAGATCTAATGGTGATACGATATTAGATATGCTCGATTCAGAGCACAGATGTGTTTAGATTACGTTGTGCAACTATGCAACAAGTACTTAAAGTCAAATGTAGCACTTACATAGTATAGTCAGGTTTGCTACATGTAAAGCACTATAAGGCTCTATTTAGTGTACAAACAAATACTAACGCTCATTTCAATACGAAACATTGCCTAAACTACTCGTATCAGTGTAACTGTAGATGTTAAAGTGGTTTGGTGGCTGAGATTGTTGCACTTCCACTCAATGTCAAACATACAACATTATATGCAAATGTATGTTGTCATTGCTTGTAATGGGCCTAAACTGCATATGTGTGCAAACACTGACAATACAGCAATGAATACTTATCTAACAATGATACGGAATTAGAAATGCTCGATGCACAGCACAGATGTGTTTAGATTACGTTGTGGAACTCTGCAACACGTAGTTAAAGTCAAATGTAGCACTTAGATAGTATAGTCAAGTTTGCTACATGTAAAGCACTATAAGGCACTTGTTAGTGTAAAAACAAATACTAACGCTCATTTCAATACGAAACATTGCCTAAACTACTCGCATCAGTGTAACTGTAGATGTGAAAGTGGTTTGGTGGCTGAGATTGATGCACTTCCACTCAATGTCAAACATACAACAGTATATGCACATGTATGTTGTCAGTGCTTGTAATGGGCCTACACTGCATATGTGTGCATACACTGACAATACAGCAATGAATACAGATCTAATGGTGATACGATATTAGATATGCTCGAATCACAGCACAGATGTGTTTAGATTACGTTGTGCAACTATGCAACAAGTACATAAAGTCAAATGTAGCACTTACATAGTATAGTCAGGTTTGCTACATGTAAAGCACTATAATGCTCTATTTATTATACAATCAAATACTAACGCTCATTTCAATACGAAACATTGCCTAAACTACTCGTATAAGTGTAACTGTAGATGTCAAAGTGGTTTGGTGGCTGAGATTCATGCACTTCCACTCAATGTCAAACATACAACAGTATATGCACATGTGCGTTGTCATTGCTTGTAATGGGCCTAAACTGCATATGTGTGCATACACTGACAATACAGGAATGAATACAGATCTAATGGTGATACGATATTAGATATGCTCGATTCAGAGCACAGATGTGTTTAGATTACGTTGTGCAACTATGCAACAAGTACTTAAAGTCAAATGTAGCACTTACATAGTATAGTCAGGTTTGCTACATGTAAAGCACTATAAGGCTCTATTTAGTGTAAAAACAAATACTAACGCTCATTTCAATACGAAACATTGCCTAAACTACTCGTATCAGTGTAACTGTAGATGTTAAAGTGGTTTGGTGGCTGAGATTGATGCACTTCCACTCAATGTCAAGCATATAACAGTATATGCAAATGTATGTTGTTATTGCTTGTAATGGGCCCAAACTGCATATGTGTGCATACACTGACAATACAGGAATTACTACTGATCTAATGGTGACACGATGTTAGAAATGCTCGATTCACAGCACATATGTGTTTAGATTACGGTTTGGAACTATCCAACAAGTACTTAAAGTCAAATGTAGCACTTACATAGTATAGTCAGGTTTGCTACATGTAAAGCACTATAATGCTCTATTTATTATACAATCAAATACTAACACTCATGTCAATACGAGACAAAGAATAACCTACTCGTATCAGTGTAACTGTAGATGTTAAAGTGGTTTGGTGGCTGAGATTGATGCACTTCCACTCAATGTCAAACATACAACAGTATATGCACATTCATGTTGTCATTGCTTGTAATGGGCCCAAACTGCAAATGTGTGCATACACTGACAATACAGCAATGAATACAGATCTAATGGTGATACGATATTAGAAATGCTCGATTCACAGCACAGATGTGGTTAGATTACGTTCTGGAACTATGCAACACGTACTTAAATTCAAATGTAGCACTTAGATAGTATAGTCAGGTTTGCTACATGTAAAGCACTATAGGGCTCTATTTAGAGTAAAAACAACTACTAACGCTCATTTCAATACGAAACATTGCCTAAACTACTCGTATCAGTGTAACTGTAGATGTTAAAGTGGTTTGGTGGCTGAGATTGATGCACTTCCACTCAATGTCAAGCATACAACAGTATATGCAAATATGTGTTGTCATTGCTTGTAATGGGCCTAAACTGCATATGTGTGCATACACTGACAATACAGGAATGAATACTGATCTAATGGTGACACGATGTTAGAAATGCTCGATTCAGAGCACAGATGTGTTTAGATTACGTTCTGGAACTATGCAACACGTACTTAAATTCAAATGTAGCACTTAGATAGTGTAGTCAGGTTTGCTACATGTAAAGCACTATAAGGCTCTATTTAGTGTAAAAACAAATACCAACGCTCAGTCCAATACGACACATTGCCTAAACTACTCGTATCAGTGTAACTGTAGATGTTAAAGTGGGTTGGTGGCTGAGATTGATGCACTTCCACTCAATGTCAAACATATAACAGTATATGCACATGTATGGTGTTATTGCTTGTAATGGGCCCAAACTGCATATGTGTGCATACACTGACAATACAGCAATGAATACAGATCTAATTGTGATACGATATTAGAAATGCTCGCTTCACAGCACAGATGAGCTCAGATTACGTTTTGGAACTATGCAACACATCCTTGAAGTCATATTACACTTAGATAGTATAGTCATGTTTGCTGCATGTAAAGCACTATAATGCTCTATTTAGTGTAAAACCAAATACTAACGCTCATTTCAATACGAAACATTGCCTAAACTACTCGTATCAATCTAACTGTAGATGTTAAAGTGGTTTGGTGGCTGAGATTACATAGTATAGTCATGTTTGCTACATGTAAAGCACTATAAGGCTCTATTTAGTGTAAAAACAAATACTAACGCTCATGTCAATACGAAAGATTGCCTAAACTACTCGTATCAGTGTAACTGTAGATGTTAAAGTGGTTTGGTGGCTGAGATTGATGCACTTCCACTCAATGTCAAACATACAACAGTATATGCACATGTATGTTGTTATTCCTTGTAATGGGCCTAAACTGCATATGTGTGCATACACTGACAATGCAGCAATGAATACAGATCTAATGGTGATACGAAATTAAAGATGCTTGATTCACAGCACAGGTGTGTTTAAATTACGTTGTGCAACTATGCAACACGTACTTAAATTCAAATGTATTACTTACATAGTATAGTCAGGTTTGCTACATGAAAAGCACTATAAGGCTCTAGTTAGTGTAAAAACAACTACTAACGCTCATTTCAATACGAAACATTGCCTAAACTACTCGTATCAGTGTAACTGTAGATGTTAAAGTGGTTTGGTGGCTGAGATTGCTGCACTTCCACTCAATGTCAAACATTCAACAGTATATGCACATTCATGTTGTCATTGCTTGTAATGGGCATAAAAACCTACATATGTGTTGATACACTGACAATACAGCAATGAATACAGATCTAATGGTGATACGATATTAGATATGCTCGATTCACAGCACAGATGTGTTTAGATTACGTTGTGCAACTATGCAACAAGTACTTAAAGTCAAATGTAGCACTTACATAGTATAGTCAGGTTTGCTACATGTAAAGCACTATAAGGCTCTATTTAGTGTAAAAACAAATACTAACGCTCATTTCAATACGAAACATTGCCTAAACTACTCGTATCAGTGTAACTGTAGATGTTAAAGTGGTTTGGTGGCTGAGATTGATGCACTTCCACTCAATGTCAAGCACATAACAGTATATGCAAATGTATGTAGTTATTGCTTGTAATGGGCCTAAACTGCATATGTGTGCATACACTGACAATACAGGAATGAATACTGATCTAATGGTGACACGATGTTAGAAATGCTCGATTCACAGCACAGATGTGTTTAGATTACGGTTTGGAACTATGCAACAAGTACTTAAAGTCAAATGTAGCACTTACATAGTATAGTCAGGTTTGCTACATGTAAAGCACTATAAGGCTCTATTAGTGTAAAAACAAATACTAACGCTCATTTCAATACGAAACATTGCCTAAACTACTCGTATCAGTGTAACTGTAGATGTTAAAGTGGTTTGGTGGCTGAGATTGATGCACTTCCACTCAATGTCAAGCATACAACATTATATGCAAATGTATGTTGTCATTGCTTGTAATGGGCCTAAACTGCATATGTGTGGATACACTGACAATACAGGAATGAATACTGATCTAATGGTGACACGATGTTAGAAATGCTCGATTCACAGCACAGATGTGGTTAGATTACGTTCTGGAACTATGCAACACGTACGTAAATTCAAATGTAGCACTTAGATAGTATAGTCAGGTTTGCTACATGTAAAGCACTATAGGGCTCTATTTAGAGTAAAAACAACTACTAACGCTCATTTCAATACGAAACATTGCCTAAACTACTCGTATCAGTGTAACTGTAGATGTTAAAGTGGTTTGGTGGCTGAGATTGATGCACTTCTACTCAATGTCAAGCATACAACAGTATATGCAAATATGTGTTGTCATTGCTTGTAATGGGCCTAAACTGCATATGTGTGCATACACTGACAATACAGGAATGAATACTGATCTAATGGTGACACGATGTTAGAAATGCTCGATTCAGAGCACAGATGTGTTTAGATTACGTTCTGGAACTATGCAACACGTACTTAAATTCAAATGTAGCACTTAGATAGTGTAGTCAGGTTTGCTACATGTAAAGCACTATAAGGCTCTATTTAGTGTAAAAACAAATACCAACGCTCAGTCCAATACGACACATTGCCTAACCTACTCGTATCAGTGTAACTGTAGATGTTAAAGTGGGTTGGTGGCTGAGATTGATGCACTTCCACTCAATGTCAAACATATAACAGTATATGCACATGTATGGTGTTATTGCTTGTAATGGGCCCAAACTGCATATGTGTGCATACACTGACAATACAGGAATGAATACAGATCTAATTGTGATATGATATTAGAAATGCTCGCTTCACAGCACAGATGAGCTCAGATTACGTTTTGGAACTATGCAACACCTCCTTGAAGTCATATTGCACTTAGATAGTATAGTCATGTTTGCTGCATGTAAAGCACTATAAGGCTCTATTTAGTGTAAAACCAAATACTAACGCTCATTTCAATACGAAGCATTGCCTAAACTACTCGTATCAGTCTAACTGTACATGTTAAAGTGGTTTGGTGGCTGAGATTACATAGTATAGTCATGTTTGCTGCATGTAAAGCACTATAAGGCTCTATTTAGTGTAAAAACAAATACTAACGCTCATTTCAATACGAAAGATTGCCTAAACTACTCGTATCAGTGTAACTGTAGATGTTAAAGTGGTTTGGTGGCTGAGATTGCTGCACTTCCACTCAATGTCAAACATTCAACAGTATATGCACATTCATGTTGTCATTGCTTGTAATGGGCATAAAAACCTACATATGTGTTGATACACTGACAATACAGCAATGAATATAGATCTAATGGTGATACGATATTAGATATGCTCGATTCACAGCACAGATGTGTTTAGATTACGTTGTGCAACTATGCAACAAGTACTTAAAGTCAAATGTAGCACTTACATAGTATAGTCAGGTTTGCTACATGTAAAGCACTATAAGGCTCTATTTAGTGTAAAAACAAATACTAACGCTCATTTCAATACGAAACATTGCCTAAACTACTCGTATCAGTGTAACTGTAGATGTTAAAGTGGTTTGGTGGCTGAGATTGATGCACTTCCACTCAATGTCAAGCACATAACAGTATATGCAAAGGTATGTAGTTATTGCTTGTAATGGGCCTAAACTGCATATGTGTGCATACACTGACAATACAGGAATGAATACTGATCTAATGGTGACACGATGTTAGAAATGCTCGATTCACAGCACAGATGTGGTTAGATTACGTTCTGGAACTATGCAACACGTACGTAAATTCAAATGTAGCACTTAGATAGTATAGTCAGGTTTGCTACATGTAAAGCACTATAGGGCTCTATTTAGAGTAAAAACAACTACTAACGCTCATTTCAATACGAAACATTGCCTAAACTACTCGTATCAGTGTAACTGTAGATGTTAAAGTGGTTTGGTGGCTGAGATTGATGCACTTCTACTCAATGTCAAGCATACAACAGTATATGCAAATATGTGTTGTCATTGCTTGTAATGGGCCTAAACTGCATATGTGTGCATACACTGACAATACAGGAATGAATACTGATCTAATGGTGACACGATGTTAGAAATGCTCGATTCAGAGCACAGATGTGTTTAGATTACGTTCTGGAACTATGCAACACGTACTTAAATTCAAATGTAGCACTTAGATAGTGTAGTCAGGTTTGCTACATGTAAAGCACTATAAGGCTCTATTTAGTGTAAAAACAAATACCAACGCTCAGTCCAATACGACACATTGCCTAACCTACTCGTATCAGTGTAACTGTAGATGTTAAAGTGGGTTGGTGGCTGAGATTGATGCACTTCCACTCAATGTCAAACATATAACAGTATATGCACATGTATGGTGTTATTGCTTGTAATGGGCCCAAACTGCATATGTGTGCATACACTGACAATACAGCAATGAATACAGATCTAATTGTGATATGATATTAGAAATGCTCGCTTCACAGCACAGATGAGCTCAGATTACGTTTTGGAACTATGCAACACCTCCTTGAAGTCATATTGCACTTAGATAGTATAGTCATGTTTGCTGCATGTAAAGCACTATAAGGCTCTATTTAGTGTAAAACCAAATACTAACGCTCATTTCAAATCGAAGCATTGCCTAAACTACTCGTATCAGTCTAACTGTACATGTTAAAGTGGTTTGGTGGCTGAGATTACATAGTATAGTCATGTTTGCTGCATGTAAAGCACTATAAGGCTCTATTTAGTGTAAAAACAAATACTAACGCTCATTTCAATACGAAAGATTGCCTAAACTACTCGTATCAGTGTAACTGTAGATGTTAAAGTGGTTTGGTGGCTGAGATTGCTGCACTTCCACTCAATGTCAAACATTCAACAGTATATGCACATTCATGTTGTCATTGCTTGTAATGGGCATAAAAACCTACATATGTGTTGATACACTGACAATACAGCAATGAATATAGATCTAATGGTGATACGATATTAGATATGCTCGATTCACAGCACAGATGTGTTTAGATTACGTTGTGCAACTATGCAACAAGTACTTAAAGTCAAATGTAGCACTTACATAGTATAGTCAGGTTTGCTACATGTAAAGCACTATAAGGCTCTATTTAGTGTAAAAACAAATACTAACGCTCATTTCAATACGAAACATTGCCTAAACTACTCGTATCAGTGTAACTGTAGATGTTAAAGTGGTTTGGTGGCTGAGATTGATGCACTTCCACTCAATGTCAAGCACATAACAGTATATGCAAAGGTATGTAGTTATTGCTTGTAATGGGCCTAAACTGCATATGTGTGCATACACTGACAATACAGGAATGAATACTGATCTAATGGTGACACGATGTTAGAAATGCTCGATTTACAGCACAGATGTGTTTAGATTACGGTTTGGAACTATGCAACAAGTACTTAAAGTCAAATGTAGCACTTACATAGTATAGTCAGGTTTGCTACATGTAAAGCACTATAATGCTCTATTTATTATACAATCAAATACTAACTCTCATGTCAATACGAGACAAAGAATAACCTACTCGTATCAGTGTAACTGTAGATGTTAAAGTGGTTTGGTGGCTGAGATTTATGCACTTCCACTCAATGTCAAACAAACAACAGTATATGCACATTCATGTTGTCATTGCTTGTAATGGGCCCAAACTGCATATGTGTGCATACACTGAGAATACAGCAATGAATACAGATCTAATGGTGATAAGATATTAGAAATGCACGATTCACAGCACTGATGTATTAAGATTACGTTTTGGAACTATGCAACACGTACTTAAATTCAAATGTAGCACTTACATAGTATAGTCAGGTTTGCTACATGTAAAGCACTATAAGGCTCTATTAGTGTAAAAACAAATACTAACGCTCATTTCAATACGAAACATTGCCTACACTACTCGTATCAGTGTTTTTGTAGATGTTAAAGTGGTTTGGTGGCTGAGATTGATGCACTTCCACTCAATGTCAAGCACATAACAGTATATGCAAAGGTATGTAGTTATTGCTTGTAATGGGCCTAAACTGCATATGTGTGCATACACAGACAATACAGGAATGAATACTGATCTAATGGTGACACGATGTTAGAAATGCTCGATTTACAGCACAGATGTGTTTAGATTACGGTTTGGAACTATGCAACAAGTACTTAAAGTCAAATGTAGCACTTACATAGTATAGTCAGGTTTGCTACATGTAAAGCACTATAATGCTCTATTTATTATACAATCAAATACTAACTCTCATGTCAATACGAGACAAAGAATAACCTACTCGTATCAGTGTAACTGTAGATGTTAAAGTGGTTTGGTGGCTGAGATTTATGCACTTCCACTCAATGTCAAACAAACAACAGTATATGCACATTCATGTTGTCATTGCTTGTAATGGGCCCAAACTGCATATGTGTGCATACACTGAGAATACAGCAATGAATACAGATCTAATGGTGATAAGATATTAGAAATGCACGATTCACAGCACTGATGTATTAAGATTACGTTTTGGAACTATGCAACACGTACTTAAATTCAAATGTAGCACTTACATAGTATAGTCAGGTTTGCTACATGTAAAGCACTATAAGGCTCTATTAGTGTAAAAACAAATACTAACGCTCATTTCAATACGAAACATTGCCTACACTACTCGTATCAGTGTTTTTGTAGATGTTAAAGTGGTTTGGTGGCTGAGATTGATGCACTTCCACTCAATGTCAAGCATACAACATTATATGCAAATGTATGTTGTCATTGCTTGTAATGGGCCTAAACTGCATATGTGTGCAAACACTGACAATACAGCAATGAATACTGATCTAACAATGGTAAGGAATTAGAAATGCTCGATGCACAGCACAGATGTGTTTAGATTACGTTGTGGAACTCTGCAACACGCAGTTAAAGTCAAATGTAGCACTTAGATAGTATAGTCAGGTTTGCTACATGAAAAGCACTATAAGGCTCTATGTAGTGTAAAAACAAAGACTAACGCTCATTTCACTATGAAACATTGCCTAAACTACTCGTATCAGTGTAACTGTAGATGTTAAAGTGGATTGGTGGCTGAGATTGATGCACTTCCACTCAATGTCAAACATACAACAGTATATGCACATGTATGTTGTCATTGCTTGTAATGGGCCTAAACTGCATATGTGTGCAAACACTGACAATACAGCAATGAATACTGATCTAACAATGGTAAGGAATTAGAAATGCTCGATGCACAGCACAGATGTGTTTAGATTACGTTGTGGAACTCTGCAACACGTAGTTAAAGTCAAATGTAGCACTTAGATAGTATAGTCAGGTTTGCTACATGAAAAGCACTATAAGGCTCTATGTAGTGTAAAAACAAAGACTAACGCTCATTTCACTATGAAACATTGCCTAAACTACTCGTATCAGTGTAACTGTAGATGTTAAAGTGGACTGGTGGCTGAGATTGATGCACTTCCACTCAATGTCAAACATACAACAGTATATGCACATGTATGTTGTCATTGCTTGTAATGGGCCTTAACTGCATATGTGTGCATACACTTACAATACAGCAATGACTACAAATCTAATGGTGATAAGATACTAGAAATGCTCGATTCACAGCACAGATGTGTTTAGATTATGTTTTGGAACTTTGCAACCCGTCCTTACAGTCAAATGTAGCACTTACATACTATAGTCAGGTTTGCTATATGTAAAGCAGAATAAAGCTCTATTTAGTGTAAAAACACAGACTAACGCTCATTTCAATACGAAACATTGCCTAAACTACTCGTATCAGTGTAACTGTAGATGTTAAAGTGTTTAGGTGGCTGAGATTGATGCACTTCCTCTCAATGTCAAGCATACAACAGTATATGCACATGTATGTTGTCATTGCTTGTAATAGGCCTAAATTGCATATGTGTGCATACACTGACAATATAGCAATGACTACAGATCTAATGGTGATACGATACTAGAAATGCTCGATTCACAGCACAGATGTGTTTAGATTGCGATTTGGAAGTAAGCAACACATCCTTAAAGTGAAATTTATTACTTACATATTATAGTCAGGTTTGCTACATGTAAAGCACAATAAAGCTCTATATAATGTAACAACAAAGACTAACGCTCATTTCAATAGGACACATTGACTAAACTACTCGTATCAGCTTAACTGTAGATGTTAAAGTGGTTTGGTGGCTGAGATTGTTGCACTTCCACCCAATGTCAAACAAACAACAGTATATGCACATGTATGTTGTCATTGCTTGTAATGGGCCTAAACTGCATATGTGTGCATACACTGACAATACAGCAATGACTACAGATCTAATGGTGATACGATGTTAGAGATGCGTGATTCACAGCACAGGTGTGTTTAGATTACGTTGTGGAACTATGCAACACGTCCTTAAAGTCAAATGTAGCACTTACATAGTATAATCAGGTTTGCTACATGTAAAGCAATATAACGCTCGAGATAGTGTGAAAACAAAGCCTAACGCTCATGTCAATACAACACATTGCCTAATTTACTGGCATCAGTGTAACTAAAGATGTTAAAGTGGTTTGGTGGCTGGGATTGATGCACTTCAACTCAATGTCAAACATACAACATTATATGCAAATATATGTTGTCATTGCTTGTAATGGGCCTAAACTGCATATGTGTGCAAACACAGACAATACAGCAATGACTACAGATCTAATGGTGATACGATACTAGACATGCACGATTCACAGCACAGATGTGTTTAGATTGCGATTTGGAAGTAAGCAACACATCCTTAAAGTGAAATGTAGCACTTACATAGTATAGTCAGGTTTGCTACATGTAAAGCACTATAACGCTCTATTTAGTGTAAAAACAAACACTAACGCTCATTTCAATACGACACATTGCCTAAACTACTGGCATTAGTGTAACTATAGATGTAAAAGTAGTTTGGTGGATGAGATTGATGCACTTCTATTCAATATCAAATATACAACATTATTTGCTCCTGTATGTTCTCATTGCTTGTGAAGGGTCTTATCTGCGTGTGTGTGCATACACTGACAATACAGCAATGACTATAGATCTAATGGTGATACGATATTAGAAATGCTCGAGTCACAGCACAGATGTGTTTAGATTACGTTTTGGAAGTATGCAACACGTCCTTAAAGTCAACTGTAGCACTTACATAGTATAGTCAGGTTTGCTACATGTAAAGCACAATAACGCTCGATTTAGTGCGAAAACAAAGCCTAACGCTCATGTCAATGCGACACATTGCCTAAACTACTGGCATCAGTGTAACTGTAGATGTTAAAGTGGTTGGTGGCTGAGATTGTTGCACTTCCACTCAATGTCAAACATACAACAGTATACGCACATGTATGTTGTCATTGCTTGTAATGGGCCTAAACTGCATATGTGTGCATACACTGACATTACAGCAATGACTATAGATCTCTTGGTGATAGGATACTAGACATGCTTGATTCACAGCACAGATGTGTTTAGATTACGTTTTTGAACTATGCAACACGTCCTTGAAGTCAAATGTAGCACTTACATAGTATAGTCAGGTTTGCTACATGTAAAGCACTATAACGCTCTATTTAGTGTAAAATCGCATACTAGCGCTCATTTCAATACGAAACATTGCCTAAACCACTCGCATCAGTGTAACTGTAGATGTGAAAGTGGTTTGGTGGCTGAGATTGATGCACTTCCACTCAATGTCAATCATACAACAGTATATGCACATGTATGTTGTCATTGCTTGTACTGTGTCTAAACTGCATATAAGTGCAAACACTGACAATACAGCAATGAATAAAGATGTAATGGTGATACGATATTGGAAATGCTTGATGCACAGCACAGATGTGTTCAGATTATGTTTTGGAACTATGCAACACGTACGTATAGTCAAATGTAGCACTTAGATAGTATAGTCAGGTTTGCTACATGTAAAGCACTATAACGCTCTATTGGAATCGATTAGCAGTTCCAAATGGAATCGTCCCAAGCAGTTTGATGAAAAAGCGAGACTTAACAGTAGCCTGTGCTCCGGTTCCACTTGGAACTGTTTCCGGGGAAATGCAGCGTTAGTTATACAAGTCTTCAAAAGCCTGCATTTCCCAAGGTCGGAATTAATTGTTGAGTATCTGCTAAGAAAAAGATGTTTGTTGCTATATTGGTGAATAAAGAAAAAACGGAATGTCAATGGGAATGCGCAGAACCATCATTCAGCATAGGTAGGGGATGTATTGCATGTCTTATACTTTGTGCAATGTCCTATTTACATTCTTTTACAGCATTAATGCTAAGTAGTCGCTAACTTTTTAGACTACATTTAATAACTTGTGGATAGACAGTCATATTGAATGAAAGCCTATCCATAGAGTGAAATCGTAAAATTCATTTGGTTTAGTTACACAAGTGTCCACATTTGTCTAGACTGCTTTGCAAGCATTCATGTTTTTCAAATGAGAGGCTTTATGCTTGGTTTTCTATCATTATCTTATAGTGCAATCAATAGAATGCGTAGACTGCATAGCAGAGAACATCACAATAGGTGAGTTGATTGAAATACGTAGGCTATCATTCCTCCGACCCCGCACGATAAAAGCCTTCATCTCTACAACACAAAACCCTTATTTTCAATGATAAACTGAATATTCTGTACTTGGACAGCGAAAGAGGAACAGACAATTGACATAACATCACAAAACTAAGATTTGCATTGCAAATACAGAACCTATTATCATCACGATCTTAGGCTTTGACAATTTTGTTTCCTTCAATTTTCCTCTCTTATGTACGGCACCACCAAAAACTACACTATAGAAACAGCCATACTCAATCACACACATATCATATTTCACTTATTATACCCCTATTTTATACCTACTTTGGAGGATACGTGGCACACAGTTGATTATACCTCAACGTCCATCGTCTCTCAGAGCTCTATTATCCTTAATTATAGTTCGAAGGGAGCCATCTGATCTTCCATTTTAATTCTAACGTAGCTCGTGGCTACTTGAGACATTCTGACTTATCCCTTTTTATAGTATATGAGACAGAGCCAATAAGGAAGCCATCCATTGATGATGACAGTTGTCTAGTATTGGAGAGCAAATGTACTGATAAACTGAGTACGTTTACTAATTTTACACTGTACTCCATATTCTATTTCTCTTCCAGAAAATAGGATCCCGTTGTTAAGTCATCATTTTCCGGTTATAACATCATATTCCAATTCTTCCTTACTATTCACTCTACTTCTTATTGGCACCGTCCTTTCTTTCCTGGCTTTACATTCTCTCAGACTTAAAGATATATACACATATTCACTCTATTTCAAGCGTATTTGACATGCCATTGACTATAATACTAGCTACTTCATCCTTCCCACTTCTATCAGACTTTATAATGTTTTATGAGGTACACGGTAGATCTTCTTTATTATATCAACAGATATCGTAATTGTTTCAAATACTATTTGTGCAATTGTCCATTGTAGAAGATGAGGGAAAGAAGGTTAAGAAGTCGCAATATATGGACGAAAGTTGCTGCGCAAAAGAGGGCAATAGTAGCGGTAAGAATCGTAACTTGCACCGTTTCTTCATTATCCCTTCATTTCTATTTCTCTTCCTTGATGTAAAATTCTCCCTTTTCTATCTAACAATAACAATGTCTCAACTTCCTTATTTATTCTTGTTTGACATAAATCTCATATTATTGGCTTCTTTGCTCTGTACTCTTACATATCGAAATCTCCACTTCTTTCCTAACATTCAATAGCTTTAAAATATTGCATGCTTCTGCAGTATACTCTTGAGAGCTGATACTGGGACAAATGGAAGTTTTCCTAAGTTGTGCCACTTTTCTAGACGACTTGAAATTGTCTATGTACCTTCATATATGGTCCGTGGCTTTGATGGGACCTCACGTAAGTGAGAATCATGCTTAGTGGGGCCAATTTGTGTTTTCCCAGCAGCATCTTTTCTCCACCTAACTTGGATTGGGACCAAAATAGTGCATAACAAATCCTTTAAGTCCAGCACTGATTTGTCTAAGTATGGTTCCTTACACAATTGAATTGCATGGCTGAGCTTAATAAAACTTAGAAAGTGAAGGGAAGGGGAAGACAGATGCATACAGGATCATCAGCTTAGGCCGGACTACAACTGTATTTCGTCGAATAACTCCCAGTCATCAAGAACTCCGCTTTAATGGGACTTCCGCTAACTAGGGCTGATTTCGGATTCCCAATGGGAGTCCCAGTTATCGGGAGCATACTGTATTCTGTACTTAGCTTTTAGGATAATTTACATACAGTTGACCAAGCATCGAGCTCTGTCATCTCTCTAAGTTCTGTCCTAGTTTATTAGCTTTGAAAAGGGACTTCTTTATCATTCTTTATCATCTTTCCCAAATTCAGAGTATCTTGTTATTTTCTGAAGCATTCTAATTTAATCATTTTTCATAGAAGATGAGACAGTGCCAATACGGAAACGTCCCTTTGAGGGTGCCAGTTGGCCAAATATGGAGAGCAAAGGTATTGATAAACTTCGAAAATTTTGGCATTGAGATTCCCTTTTGTAGTCAGTCTTGAAGACCTGTTATCATTATTTCATCAATTGGCATTTAAGTGCATTTGAACCTATTAACTCTCGTAGACTTCAATATCAAGTACATATGAAACTTTCGTAACTTTTCAGGAGTCGAGCACTATTTTTTTGTAAACACACTTCTGTTAAAAAACGAAATGTACCGTCTGTCCATTACATCATAAATCATGTCAATATTTACAGTTGGATTTTATAGATAATACTAGGTAAAACCAAATATTTAAGTAAAATTAGATAATAATGCAACTAAACCCCTATTTGCAAATTAATCAGCTTTTAAAATTTCTATGTTGAACTCTCCATTTCTACATGGTTATGGAAATCCTTTTAATTGTTGCTTGCATTCTATGATGGTTAAGCTAAATTATCGTATCTGCATCTTTCGGAATATAGACATGGCTGAAACAAAGCATCGTTTTTATGACATCACACCTAGAGCCCTTCTGTTCGAATTTCTGGGAATCACCACCAAATGAGTGCTTCTGTATACATGCTCCCCCACTTTTTGAGTACTTCCTGGCTTCTCACTTGCATTTGGTGACGGCCACGTTTGTGTTGATTTATTATCTAACTTTTATGTCAAAGTGAAAGAACCTTCTCAACTTTCCATATAGGATTTCAATGTTCTATTAGGAAGTCAGATTGTATTACGCCAGAGAAAAGAAAGACCATAGAAGAATCTTTTACGTTTAGTAGGGAGCATTAATTAAACTTCTTTTGTCATCAAAGAAAGTAACATGTCACAAAAATAGGCAAGCTTTGCTGGTAAATGGTAACTTTATCAGCACATATCAATAGTTTCCTTTTCTTGTACTTTTATTATATTTCTTTGGTGTCATTTTGAAACCTGTGGCCCAAAAAAACCTTTTGCAGGCTGTGTATGCAATAAAAACTTTACTTGAATATTTTAGTTCAAAGACGTGTCGAATATGTTGATGAAGGTATGAATCTATGCAGTGAAACCAGAATATCATTATGTATAGCTTTTGAGAATTTTGATAAATATCAGGACTCTTGGATAAATGCTTTCACTTTCCTTAGGCTAGATATTACTTTTGAATTGTCTACAAATCCGATGATGTTTTATATATATTTGCTACGTAAATAAAGCATTATTGCATATAATGTCACGTACCTAGCAAGTCATCTCTATAGACATCTTAATGTATTCATGAAAGAAGATTTTGTCTCACTATCAACCATCTTAAAATTTTAAGCATTGGCTTGCACGTCCAAAGTTCTTAATACCTGCCTGTTATACATTCTCTGCAATCACAAACCATATAGTCTTTTCGAAAGTATCCTTCAAATAAGAATATTTTATTGCTGTAACTCACTTAAGTGGTTAATAGTATCTTTAAATCCTCTTTTAGTAAGCATCTCATTATTTGAAGATACTAATGACGAAGCTAAGAATGACACTGGAGGTAAAAATCCCTTCTATTTGCATGATGAAGACTGGCAAAATATGTCATTACATTTTGTAAATACTCGAACAAATCTATTTCGTAAAGACCTAAGATATCAAATTTTAATGTGTTTTATTTACTTAGCAAAATTCAAATGGGACTGGCATGAATGTATTCTTTTAGTAGGATATTTTCTTCCTTTTCTTGTCTACAATATGCACTTACGCGTCTTTTATATCATCTAGTTGCCATTTCATTATTCGAAGATAGAAATGAAGAAAATATGAAGGATATGGAAGGTACAAACTTCTTACATTTTGAACTACAGATATGACACATGAGACTAAATTCATTGGCAATTTGAACAAATTATGCATTCTGGCAACTTGTGAAGTGCATTATTTAATATATTGCATTTATTCATGATATACATTGAGATCAGCCCGAGTTGCAATATGACTGGTTTCTCTGTATTCATATTCATATGAATACAAGAGGTGTCCAAAACAGATTAACTATGAAATGGAACTAAAGTATGCATCATCTAGAAAATTACTACATTCTGACAATCAGCAAGTTGACATATGTTGAATTAAATTCTGAGTGACCTTGGAGTTCACCATATCGCCAATGATTATTCTGAGTGCTCTTTGTTGGGAACTACCAGTTCTCTTGAATATGTAGAGTACAATTAGCTTCAAACTACATGAAAACTTTAAGAAGATCTATTGTGCATTATGTTACATTCAAATGAGTGCCAATTCAACTTTTCTAAATACCCTTTTTCTTTCAAAAGCACCCCAGGCGCTTTTTCAATTGTCATTTCATCAATATATCATGAAAATGTACAAATAAAAATATCACTATGAGCTTATTTGTACTCGGGTGGTTCCAAAGAGAATTTATGTCAAATATGGAAAGCACTTTGTAAAATAGAACATTGATCATAATAGTTCAAGAAGTCATGTTAACTCCATTTCGTACTTCTCATAAAAAATAAGTTGTAATAAGTTGTGCAAGCATTATAGATACCTTAAGACTAATGAAGTTGAGATGATTATCGATGCCAGTTTCACTACAGATTTGGAAAAATGAGTCTGAGGGATTACTAAGCATATCGAGACAGCTAATGCAGAGAGCTAATATAGTTTTTTTTTTAAACATCAGGCTTTTTCGAGGAAATAGGATATAAAAGCAATGCATACCCTATTACTCCAGTTCAGGGCGCTGCGCCCTTGCCCTGGACATTCAACGAAGTGGGGAATTTTTAGTAGAAAAAAAGCAATGAAATGGGCGCAAAGTGGGCAAAGACATAAATGAAAGGCAGATTATAAGAGAAAAGTAGTGGAACATTTCGTTGGCAAAACTGGAAATCTTAGACCCTGTTGTGATACTCCTCTTCACATTCAAGGTATAATAAGAGAATTCTTACAAAGAACAAAGTAACTAGACATTTTACACATGATTGCAAGTTTTGTTACATTGACCATATGTTCGATAATTCAAGACCGCACGCGTTGTGGTCCCCCAATGGGTTGCATAGAGCTAACTTTCTTTCTATTTTTTCAGATGATGGTGCTACATCGAAAAAGAGGCGGATTCAGATGTGCCCTTTGAAAGAACGTGGCCACAGAAAAGTTAGCTCCGCTTGTTTTGCAAGGCACCTTTCAAAGTTTCATAAGCTAAGCAAGCAAGAAAGACAGAGAATCCAGTTCATAAATAAAGCAAGAAAAACGTACACATGGAAGGCGGAAAGACCTGCAGCCAAGTATAAGGACTACCATGTGCAAAGGAAATGTCCTGTCCACAAATGTGGTGCAGCTATGAAGAGGTTGAAGCCGCATCTTACTGGTAAGTTCCACAACATAACGGACTTCTTTCATATCTTTGCAGATGACATCCGTTCAAAAGATGTGACCATTGAGGATGTAAGAAGAGAATCAACAAATCATCCTTTGCTTGCTGATATCCCGGCTAAAAAAATCATAGATAAGGTGCGAGAATTTTCCAAAAGGGATGAAGCTACACTTCTAACAGAGATCCCTGAGGAAAAATTGCAAGAAAAAGTTGAGAGAATGTTTCATATTGAGGAGGCTTCTCAGTCACAAGCAACAGAGGTAGCAACTATTTCAAATACGACTTCAAAACAAGGAATTTTCTCTGAACAGCAAGCGCAGCAGTTCAGAAACCTTTGTTCACATATTATAAATGATGGCAGGGTTCATACAAGTCGAATACAGGAGGCCTTCATTAGGCAAGCAAGTGGTCAGTATTTATTGGAAACTTTTGACTAGATCAACTTAGAAATCGACTCAAGTATGAAAGAATGAAATATGTTAAGAGTAAAAAATGAGCTCTATTCTATGAAGCAAATGCAAGCTCTATAAGACACATAAAGACCCCGTTTCCGAGATCACGTGGTGTAGAAGTACACTGAGAGCTTGGATGGCTCTTCTCGTATACTTATTATTACAAGAAAGTGAGAACTTGATCCACCTAGCAAGATACGAAATTGAGGTCACTAACTGAATAAAGAGACTTTGCCTTCTTAGATGGTTCTAAATGTAAAAGTCAGGTCGTTTTCTGGCGCAAAGACAACCGACATGATGTATTATACCAAACCAGCAATGGACGAAAATGCTGAATTATATATCATGCACTGTGGAACGAATGATCTTCGATCAGACGAAAATCCACAAGAAAAAAATGAAGCAAAGATGTTTAGCTTTCTTGTGGATTTTCGTCTGATCGAAGATCATTCGTTCCACAGTGCATGATATATAATTCAGCATTTTCGTCCATTGCTGGTTTGGTATAATACATCATGTCGGTTGTCTTTGCGCCAGAAAACGACCTGACTTTTACATTAAGAATGAAGAGACTGTGCCTTCTATCCCAGGTAAAATCCTGAAAGAAAACTCAGATATCTTTCTATCTTGCCTGACAGATACTTTAAACTTGTACCTATCAGAAAATTATTTTCCTAACAAGCTAAAAGATGGAGATGTTTCTTCACTTTTCAAAAAGGATGATGCTTTCTGCAAAAAGAATTACAGACCAATTACTCTGCTGCCAGCGACTTCAAAAATCTTTGAACGACTATTATATGACCAGATAATGCCCTTCGCTGGAAACGTTTGTCGTCTTTGCTTTGTGGCTTCAGGAAAGGCTATAACACACAGCAAGCTCTCCTACGATTTTTGGAAACCTGTATAATGACCCTAGACAAGGGAGGCATTGCAGGTGCTTTATTAATGGATCTATCAAAAGCCTTCGACTGCATAGACCATGAATTGCTGATAGCAAAATTGCATGCCTATGGTTTTGGTAGAGGTGCTTTACTTATGATTCACAGCTATTTGTCACAAAGGAGACAACGAGTTAATATTAATGGGTCGTTTAGCACTTGGAAAGTAGTTCAAAAAGGAGTCCCGCAGGGGTCAGTGTTAGGGCCTCTTCTATTTAACGTGTATATTAATGACCTTTTTCTTCTGATGAATAGAGCCGAAATATGCAACTATGCAGACGATACCACTCTCTATATATGCGACTCTGAGATCAACAATGTCATTGATGGGCTAGAGCAAGATGCCACCCATCTATCAACCTGGTATCCTGAAAACTATATGAAACTAAATGCGGACAAATGTCATTTTATGATATTTGGCGAGAAAAAAGATAAGATGAAATTACATGTAGGTAAGGCGGTAATAGAAGAAAGTGATGAAGAAACATTACTGGGAGTTATACTAGATACACAACTTAACTTTAAAACTCATTTGCAAACTCTTTGTAAAAAGGCCAGCCAGAAACTGCATGCTGTATCTCGCATTTCAATTTTCATGGAACCCAAGAAATGAAAATTGATGATGAACACTTTCATAATGTCACAATTCAGCTACTGCCCTCTAATTTGGATGTTCCATGACAAAAATATTAATAACAAGATAAACAGGATACAGGAAAGGGCTCTTCGAATCGCATACAAAGACAACAATTCTCCTTACGAGAAATTGTTAGAAAATGATGATTCGGTATCTATTCATCAGAAGAACCTACAGTTGCTTATGGTTGAAATTTAAAAAACAAGGAATCACTTAAATCCTTCGTTTATGATGGATATTTTTGAAGAAAAGTCAATGCCGTATCAGCTAAGAAGCTCTAGCAATTTAAACCTACCAAAAGTGAGAACCACATGCTATGTTACAGATGACGTAAGGTTCATGGGTCAAAGAGTATGGGCAAAATTACCCGTAGAAGTGAAAACTTCAAACTCTTTGACTATTTTTAAGAAACATCTTAAGACAACAAAATGTAAACATTGCAGCTGTAGCATTTGCAAACCTTTTATATATGGTCTAGGTTATTTGTAAAATAATTTTATTATGTATTTCTTTTGTATACCTTTTTGTAAATAGTTGGCCTTAATTAGCTTTTATTTTTAGCTATTTCGAAAAGCCAACTTTAAATTAAAGTATTAATAATAATAATAATAATAATAATTATAGATCACAGCTGGGATTCCGTGTCCTTCCCTAGCCTCATTTTCTATGCCACTAAGGACATTTTATATAACCCGTAGCCTGAAGTGTTTTCCAAACTAATGGTGTTTAAGAATTTGCAGCTTATAAGTTTCTATCGTTTCAGACCCTATTCAAATCTATTCCAGAAAAAATTTAGAACAATAATGCTTTGCATGGATGCATTTTGCATGAGAAATTGATAAGCAAGCTTTAACAAATGAAATTAACTCACTGGGGCCTAATTAAACCATCACATACAGAAGATGGATGAAAACGGTATCAAATTTGAATTGAATCAAAAATTTAAGAGAAAATAAATTTGTTGGATACTAGCTATTGATAGCAAATCTTTTGGTAGACAGTTGCTATACAAAATTTTACTGTAGAAAGTTGTTAAACTTTATTTCCTATTTGCGGGATCCTACTGACTGATGTAGGAAATGTTCAAAAGTTTAAGCAGTCTGATTTTATCTCTGCAATGCCTTGATCCAGATAATGATTGCAAAGTGCGGGCTACTTATATGTAATAATAATAATAATAGAAAATATTTAAAGTGGGTAATCTACAATAATTAACAATGTTAGTTAATTTTTTACAGTAGGGCCCACTAAAAAGTAAAATAGCTAAGAAAACCTATAAATATATTACAATAAGAAATTGAGATAGCATAAGATGACAATGTGTATAGTAGTCATAACGATAAAAGACTGGTTTTAAATTGCAATATGCTGTTCTTTGATGTTATTGTTCCAGGTAAGTCATTCCAAACTTTTGTTCCTCTTCTTCTGAAACTTGATGAGGCCTTCCCTCTTGCATTCTTCACATGAACCTTTTTTGCAGCTGCTGATCTTGTGTTCTTCTGATGCACCTGGGCTGAACATGTAAATCTATCCGCCAAATAATCAGGGGCCAGTCCATTTAGACATTTAAACATCATAATGGCAGTGTTCCTCTTAAAACGCTCCTGTAGTGATGCTGGATCTTTCGGTGACTTTTCTTTCATTTTCAGAGCTTTATTGTACAAATTTGATAACCTTCTGAGTGATGTAAAACTTGCTGATGACCAGGCCTCAGAACAATAATCAAAGTAGGGCATTATCAAACTGTTTACCAGTAAGGTCCTGCAATGTTTCGAGAGAAATGGTGATGCTCTTTGTATCTTTTTTAACTTTAAGCTAATCTTTTGAGCTGTTTCCTTTAAGTGTTTCTTCCAGTTTAACTGCTGATCAAAATGCACCCCTAGGTATTTGAAACTTTCCACTTGATCAATTTTGCTGTCACTCAAGTTAATGCTGATATCTCCAAGTTGTTTTGTCTTTCTTGCATGTCCAAAAATCAAATACTTGGTCTTTTTAGCGTTAAGTGTGAGCCTATTTTCAGTAAGCCATCTATGTGCTTTTTCTAATTCAGTGTTCAGCTTGATCTCAATATTCTGTGCACTCTTGTCAGCTACTAAAAGTACAGTATCATCTGCATAAAGGTGTGATTTACAGTTCACATAGGATGTGACATCATTGATATGTACGAGGAACAACAGCGGCCCAAGCACTGAGCCCTGAGGTACTCCAAATGGCTTCTCTAGAACTTCTTCAGACATGCAACCATGTACATGGTTTCACATTAAAGACATTTTCAATATCCATGTAAAACAAGCTATTAACAGTCAAAAAATGTGAGTTTCAGTTATCACTCACATATCAACATATAGTGAGAGCTTAGCATCTGCTTTATGCTTCTGCTATTCAAGATTTTCTCTCCTTTACCCATATTCTTTAAATGTTGATTTGGTGTAGCGTATTATTAGAAATAGTCATCATCGAACTCGAGTTCAAATGCTGGTTTTTAAAAATCTTTGCATGTTAAGCCCAAGTGGTCGCAAGCAATTTAAATCGACATCCTTTGACCAGTATAACTCCCCTTTGGTTGGTGTCAAGTTTGCTATGACGTCTACTAAATGAATTCACTAGTAAAGAAAGCTCTATATGACATCGGTTTTATCTTGAAATATATGAACGTTAATAAAAAAGCATTTTAAGCTGTAGGTGTTACAAGTATGAGATATTGTCAGTCTTTTAACCGAACTATCACTTATGAGCTTGTTACGTGAAGATTGTGAAAGAACATACATGAATTTGATACAGCTGCTGATAAAGCCGAATGCTCCTGGAACGTAGAAAACATCCATAAGAAAATGCAACATGACATTGTGTTTTAAGTTAAATTTCAATCACGGACTTTTGATCTGAGTTTATTCCATTGTACTGCTTCACTATAGCCCGAAAAAGCCGGAACATTCTTTTAGCATACTGGAAATTTTTTCGTCAGACACTGGTTAGAATATGAAACGTTGTCTGAGTATTAAGCCAGATGCGGATACTAGTGATATGATAAATCATGCGTCTATTTGGCACCATGACTGACCGATTAGCACCTATGCACCATTGTCTACTTGAAGATTCCAAGTGAGAAAATGAACTCTGTTTGCTTACACAAGTCTGGGCTTTGAATTTTAGTGTAAACTGATTCCAAAACATTTACATGATCGTCCATTCATTTATGTTTCATATTCTGACGAGTGTCGGAGGAGAAAAGCTGGCATTATGCTAAAAGAATTTTCCCGCATTTTCGTGTTATAATGAAGTTCTTTAGTGCCAACAGATTTTTCAGATTGTACTGCTCTTCAGTAAATTCTGAGTGCAAATTGTAAAAGTATGGAACTCAGGATGTACTTGCTATTAATTTCTTCTGAAATTGTTTAGTAGTTGAGTAGTATTAAGAGTGTTTTTTAATAGTATTTTATACGTGAAAAGTCTGTTGGCACTACAGAACTTCACTATAGCACGAAAAAGCACGTAATAAGCACGTAGCTTTAGAGCACTCCCTTGATTTGTTGCAAGAATGAAATGAATGGAAGAAAAGCTTGCAGATTTATGTTGAAGATGATGAGAAAAAGCAATAACAAATACAGGCGACACAGGCTATCTAAGTATAAAATACTACACTATAGCACGAAAAAGCGGAAACATTCTTTTGGCATACTGAAAGCTTTTTTCGTCCGACACTCGTCAGAGTATGAAACGTCGGATAACGACCGAAAGGTGAACCGAAATATATAGCCAGATGCGGGTGCACGTGATATGATGAATAATGCTTCTATTTGGCCCTATGATTGGCCAATTAGCACCTATTCACCATTGTTTACTTGAAGAGTCTAAGTGAAAAAACGAACTCTTTTTGTTTACACAAGACTGGGTTTTGAGTCTTGATGTAAACCGATTCCAAAACACCTAAATGAAAGGACGATCTTGCTTGCCTAATGATCCGAAAATTATCGTCTGTACATGTTTTGGCGCATTCTGGATTTGTTAGAAGATGTTGTCCTATGGCCGAATCACTTTTCATTTTAGAATTAGAGTTTTTACATGTACGAGGCGGCTGTTCTCTTGTTGTAGTGTTTTTCATCCTGATGCTCGTGGGTACATGTTGTTTTATTCTATCTGCTAACCTCTGCGTAGTGCGCCCTAGGTACCGAGCTTCACATCGGCACGAAAATTCGTAAACTACACAACTTTTTGGGTGGTAGGAACGCTATCACTTTTGTTTAAGATGACGACCCCAGATCCCTTAAACAAAAGTGATTACATCCAAAAGATGGGCAACATTCTCAATGATAAAACCAAGTTTTTGAACATGGGCAGTGTTGATCAGCATGATAATACGGCCAAGACCGAGCAGAAGTTACAAAAACGTCTCTTAGACTTAGTTAACCAAAAAATCCTGACTCGTGATATTTATGATCGGATTCGACCCACAGGCTCACAGCGCCCACGTATGTATGGCTTACCGAAAACGCACAAAGAAGACATCCCACTTCGGCCTATTTTATCTATGATTGGCTCCTCTCAACATGAACTTGCTAAATGGTTATCAGAAGTTTTGGCCCCGGTCCTAAAACTCTACTCCTCGAATTGCGTAAAAGATTCTTTTACATTTGCCAGCTTTATTCAAAACTACAACGTTGAACCTGCCAAAACATTTCTGTGCTCTTTTGACATCAGCAGTCTATTCACCAACGTGCCATTAGATGAGACCATAGGGATTTGTGCTGACGCTTTGTATCGAGGTCACCTTGATTGCCCTCCATTCCCCGAGGACGCCTTCAAAGAATTGATGCTAATTGCTACGCGAGGAGTGGAATTTAGTTTTAACAACCAGATGTATAAGCAAATAGATGGAGTGGCAATGGGTAGTCCTTTGGGGCCAGCTCTAGCACATATTTTCGTGGGTTTTCATGAAAGTAGACTTTTCAATAACACCGTAAAACCAGGTGTCTACTTTCGTTATGTTGACGATACTTTTGTCATTTTCGGTTCGGAGCTGGAATGTGATCGTTTTCATGTAAACCTCAAACAACTACATCCAGCCCTAAAATTTACAGTAGAGAAGGAGCAAAACAACTCCTTGAATTTTCTAGATGTTTCGGTGGAGAAAGGGGGCACTGGATTTCTCACCAGCATTTACAGGAAGCCAACGTTTACTGGTCAATACATCCGTTGGAATTCCTTCAGCCCAAAAGCTAGGAAGATCAACCTAATCAAAACTTTAGTTCATAGGGCTCTTATGATTTGCTCTAAAACTAAGTTAGATTCTGAGCTGGACACAATAAAACAACTTTTAATTGACAATGGATATCCAGAAGATGTCCTTGTTTCTTGCATTAAGGAAAAACTAGCCAACATTTCATCAGAAAAACGGTTTGGTCCTGAAAAGTGCCCGGTTTACCTGAAATTGCCCTGGATTGGAAATGTTTCATCTAAATTTGAAAACCAAATCAATAAAGCCATTACATCTTGTTTCTATGCTGTGAAGCCCCGTGCGGTTTATAATACGAGGGTCATGCTACCATCTGCTAAAAAAGATAGCGTTCCTACCACCCAAAAAAGTTGTGTAGTTTACGAATTTTCGTGCCGATGTGAAGCTCGGTACGTAGGGCGCACTACGCAGAGGTTAGCAGATAGAATAAAACAACATGTACCCACGAGCATCAGGACGAAAAACACTACAACAAGAGAACAGCCGCCTCGTACATGTAAAAACTCTAATTCTAAAATGAAAAGTGATTCGGCCATAGGACAACATCTTCTAACAAATCCAGAATGCGCCAAAACATATACAGACGATAATTTTCGGATCATTAGGCAAGCAAGATCGTCCTTTCATTTAGGTGTTTTGGAATCGGTTTACATCAAGACTCAAAACCCAGTCTTGTGTATACAAAAAGAGTTCGTTTTTTCACTTAGACTCTTCAAGTAAACAATGGTGAATAGGTGCTAATTGGCCAATCATAGGGCCAAATAGAAGCATTATTCATCATATCACGTGCACCCGCATCTGGCTATATATTTCGGTTCACCTTTCGGTCGTTATCCGACGTTTCATACTCTGACGAGTGTCGGACGAAAAAAGCTTTCAGTATGCCAAAAGAATGTTTCCGCTTTTTCGTGCTATAGTGTAGTATTTTATACTTAGATAGCCTGTGTCGCCTGTATTTGTTATTGCTTTTTCTCATCATCTTCAACATAAATCTGCAAGCTTTTCTTCCATTCATTTCATTCTTGCAACAAATCAAGGGAGTGCTCTAAAGCTACGTGCTTATTTGTCTATTCGAAACATGTGCATCTGGGACCACTATTTTGAAAGGATTAGTTTGGCAGGAAATCAACAAAATCTGTCGTAACGATTCTGTGGCTTCCGACGGATCACATATGCAAAATCATATTGTTCTCATACACTTTGCTCAAAGGAATGATGGTCAGGTGAATCGAGGGTAATGGGAGTTGTCCCCATCAGCAACCACACATGCTCATTATTTCTTTATGGAAGCAATAGCCCGTACTCTTAGGTTCCTAATAAACGGGGGGTCATAATAGTAAGGGGATTGGAAAATTTTCGAAAATTTAATAAATGGGGGTCTTATTAAACGGGGGGCCTTATTAAACGGGGGGTCAGAATGTCAAAAACAAGAGAAACTAATAAGGACAGTTTTTAAGATAACCCAAGAATAAGAAATATAAGCCAAATACAGCATGAAAATCTATGTGTATAATGTAAGCATCAAAAATATCTCTGATCTATTAACGGAGCACACAAAGACAAACAATTTGCAAACGTTGAAGAAAAAAGAACAACCTCATCTCTCAAATATTTGAAAATTGATAAACGGGGGGTCCCAATAAAGTCTGGGGGGTCATAAAAATCGGAAAATTAATAAGCGCCCCGGGACGCTTATTAGGAACCTAAGAGTAGATGCACAGCGTTCATCATTTAGCTACATATATGGTGTAAGGTTGATACATATGAGATGGTTCGACTTAACACTCTTGATGCCAGAAGAATAAGCTACAATCAATTTAGCCAACGTGAATGATTGTTTAAGCATATTTGTTAGTTCACCTTTTGCTAATCATCCTCTAAGCCGGCATTGATTTCTAATCACTTTTGCAAATGACGTTTGAAAATGGTTGGAGATTAAAGAAATACTTGAAAATGGCCGAAGAAAACGTATTTCAGAGGATTGGTCCACTTAGGGTAGATGCTTATTAAAAAGTATGGGTCTATTGGCTCTTAGAAATTCTATTGCAGGAGCTTATGCAAGGGGTTGCAATATGGTTGCACTAAGTCGAAGTTTATCGTACAGATATAACTGCTAAGTCTTCAATCCACCTTGTGCTTATTTCTAGGACTTACCGTAAATCCTCGAAAAAGCCCCCGGGGGGGCTTATCTGCAAAAATGAATTTTTGTGCGGGAGCTTGTTCAAGGGGAGGGCGTATTTCAAAGTTTGGCATTTTCCTGAAAAGTTGACATAAAAACGACATCATTTTCTCAATAAACTAAATTTTGAGCGTCTAATTACAGACGCTGATATCGTTAAAAAAGTTACACAGTGTTGTGTGAAGATATAGAAGAAATTATAATGTTTTCATTATCATGAAAGTCGCGTTTCTCTTTGCTTTTTTGCCTCTATTCAAAGGACGTGATACGGTACAACTACTGTCCTGTGAAGGGCTTCTTGAAATAAGATATTGTTCGACAATTATGCTTCCCTTGAATAAGCCCCCATGGGGGCCTATTCGAGGGGGGCTTATTTACAAAAATGATTTGTTTAGGTGGGGGCTTATTCGGGAGTTTATGGTAGTTATGGATAGGCATTCTGAAAGGCTGCAGGTAGCAGCTATATCTTCATCTACATGTGAATCAATTTGTAGCTGATAGTGCAATGTCAGAGCTAAAGGTAATGATTGTTAGCCTGAGGAGAAATGACAGCTTCCTGACTTCTCCCCTTCTCCTCGTTAGAACAAATACCTGTTTCATAAATATCCAATGTTGTCTAATGTCTAAATTGCCTACACCTCAATAATTTAAGAACATATCAAGAACAACTCAGCCTCAAAAGTTTGGAAATACAGCCAGCCTGAGCCTCAATTTTACTGATTCTTATAAAAAAATATCGTTCATAGCTCAAGCTGCCTCGAGGTAGAAGAGAGCAGGTATTGCTCAAGATCAAATATGGGCTGCCTTTCATCTGTAATGTATTTCTTGGAAGAAACCTGTGCCATTTCAAGGTTATGCTTTGAGATAGTGAGATTTGATCGGAATCCTGAGTCTCTCGGCCAAAACGGGAGAGTTGAAAAGTCTGGTAGGAAGCAAGCATAGACTTTGGGAAGCATTGAATAGCCGTCTACTTGGACATTTTACACAAGAAGATAGCTCCTCCACGCATGTTGAGCAAATCTAAGGTGCAAATGAGGTTCCTATGTACATCTAATTTTTAGCCCTCTTTAGCCGAACCATATGCTATCATCATATCTTTAGAGACTACCTCTATAGAAAGCGAGCATAAATTTCTGGAATCATTCTTTCACCGTTTTGTACGAAAACTTTGCCATTTAACATCGCTTCTTGTGACATAAAATCCGGCCCTTTGTGCAAATAATTTTCCAACTCATTGCCTTGCATGTCAAATATACTATTACATTTTTAGGAAATACCTATGTGTTTAGAGAGCAGAACGTTTTGGAAGCTCTAGATAGCCACTTTATAAGACAATTCTCCCTGTAGAAATGGCGCATCGTGGGAGGTGCGCGAAATTTTTCAAATCTTAGGTGCACAACTGCTCCATATCTGCATCTAATTTTTCGACACCCTTTCCTTATAAGTCTTTTTTAATGTCTTTAAAGACTACCTCTTTGGAAAAAGAGATGAAATTAATGGAATATACATTTTGCTGATTTCTGGACAAATACTGCTGGCAAAAGTAGCCAACAACACAAAGTTAAGGCCATTGCAAGACTACTTTCCACACGCTTGAATTTGAGAACCAAATATCATGTGATACGTTCAGACAGCACCTCTGTAGAAAGCAAGCTTACATTTCTGGGCTCTCTTCATGGCTGTTTCTTAACAACCAGTACCCTCAGAAATCCGCCCAATGAGGTAGAAAGGTACACTTTTTCCGACGAGGAATACTTCACCACATCGTAGGTTCATTGAGCACTCTACATGCAACTGGCCCCTTCTCCATCTATCAGACAAATTCACTCCCACACATAGATGTTTTTTTGTCCCCTTCTGCAGAAGAAAGCACTATCTTTCAAATACCTCTCAGCATCCCTCTTGTAACATTATTTTAAGCAAAGTGTTCGATATGGCTGTGCATTGTAATCATCAATTACAACCTTGCAATAAATGGTGGGGTAGATACCTGGCTTCACAGCCACCTCCATGCAAGTACATCATTAAATATGATAACCTCTGTATAATCAACTTTAACGCATGATATCAAATTATAGAGACGAGACAATGATGCTACATTTGCAAAGAATATATGAGAGCTTCATAAAGGATGCACATATAGCAACTGCTATATGCCATACAAGCCGTGAGCCCCAGCCTGAGCCCAAGCCCTCACTCTAACCCTAACCCTAACCCTAACCCTAACTCTAAACCTAAACCTAAAATTGTTGCAAATGTGCCAGGTTGGTGAAATAAATGCTTTCATTTAGACAAAAATAGTGATAAAATTGCTAGATTGGGATTCTGCAACTCATATGATACATTTCTAACTGATGATCATAATTGTAAACAAAAAAGCCCGTTGCTAATCAAAATAGTGGAAACATTGAATATTGCAGCAAGAGGAATCTCTTTTATATTGCATTTCCTCCCTATACTTTTGAAAAACTCCAATAAAGCTGAAAATAAAAATCAAACTGCCACGTTTAAGCGATATGCTATAAAAAATGCAAGCGAAGCCTTTCTATGAGGTTCAACTCCAAATATGTTCGGTAACAAATGAAATGATAAAAATCTTATATATTGCAGAAATTGTATCTAAATTGTTGCATATGTTCAGCAAGAGAGTGGTTGTCAACTGTTTAACAGAATTTCTGATAAAAAGGTTTAGGCTATGCGTTTGAAACTTTAGACTATTAAATCTGTTTGTGTACCACACACGCAGAAGAAAGTTCCTCGAAATTGCAGAATTTAAACCTGAAATTTCAAGCGTAGTTAGATATTGCAAAAATGTCTCCAAATATCGCAAATGTGGCACATAAGCAACAGCGCCGAAATAGTCGGGGCAATACAAAATGAGCCTCGGCACCCAACCTAAAAAAAATGACAGTCTGAAACTTTGCAGAAACATAGACAGTGGCATTACACACTAACACAAAAAGATCGCATGAATATAAAATATTCTGTTGGTGTTATTCACATTTTTGCTTTTTGGCCGAAAATCGATCCGAATCAAAACCGATGGTGGACATCAACTGTATGAAGTAACTAAGATCTTGCGAAAAAACTTCAAACTCGAATTCCTCTCTAACGAGAGGGCGGGGAAGTGTGGATAATCGTATTTATGTAGCAGGGATATGTGTTTCAACAGCACAAAACTTAAAATTTGTGAAGGAAAGCAATTTTACCATACTTCCCTAATAACGTGGAACAATTACAACATTTAGAAGTTTAAAACTTTATAGTTTTGTAAATGAAGCAATTAATGCACCAAACACCATCTCTTGTAGTATATCCATGGCTCTACTTCTATAAGCAATTCATCATTTCAATTTCCCTAGTATTTCTGAGTGTGATATCACAATTGGATAAGAGTCTTGCAAATTTACCAGCCTTTGAATATTGAGAGAGAGGGAATTTAAGAAATAAAATTACATCATTTCAAACGTTTCGGCACAACCCTTCATCAGTAATATCATACCAGCCACATTTTGAGCATTTATTATCATAACACAAAGGAGCATTATATAATTATGTTAAAACAAAACAGTACTCTACACAATACAACAGGACTACAATGAATGACACGTAAAATTGAAAAGAGGGGAAATGAGAGTTAGCACAGAAGATAGGGGTGTTGAAGAGGATGATGCTGTCCCTCCCACCGGAGTTACGGGAATACCGTGCAGAACAATACAAGTGATGGATGCAATAGAAAGAAAGCCAAACAGAAACTAAAATAGATCATATAGAGAGCAAACAAACATAACACGAACAAAGATTGGATAAATAAAATGTAGGGCACCTAAATAACTGGAAGAAAAATAAAGTACATAGTAAAGAGAGGAAAACGGAGAGTATGTAAATAAAAACAAACCAATAATCTCAAATAAAATATTAACACTATGCGTCCACTTCCTTAACATTAAGGCCTTGGGGTGTGAAAGTGTCTAGCTTATGTTGCCAGGAACTCTCACGTATCCTATCCCCCCCAACAAGCTTATGAATTATAGCAACACGAATATCTTCCAGAAACCCATGATGTCTCCGAAGAAGCCCATCTGGGGAACTGAAGACCCTGACCTAAACCTACGATAACACGCCTTATAATTATTAAGCCTAAGCCTAAAAAGGCATGCTAGTACTACACACATACTGAAACCACACACAACACAGTCAAACAAATACACAACATTTGACGAATCACAATTAAACGTAAAGGTAATCTTATATTCCTTCTTAGTTACGAGGGAATGGAAACTATCACTATCAGACATAGATTGATACACTTGAGATCTGGACTTTTCACAACAAGCACAACCCATTGTATCACAGTTATTGTTGTTAGTAAGTCTAGCCCTAACTAACATATCTGTAAGGCTCTTACATCGTCTAAATGTAGTGACTGGAGGTTCAGGAAAAACCACCCTTTGCTCTTCCGAATTGGAAAGCATAGGGTGGAAATCCCTTAATGTCTTCCCCACACTGTTGAGCGTTGGATGGTATGTAATAACTAATGGAATTCTATCATCCCTCCCCAGGTTGGGTTCCCTGCCTGTCGTAGCTAGAAGAGTCCCCTTATCTAATCTACGTACCCTATCTATCTGTTCATTAACCAGTGACTCTTCATAGTCCCTATCATTCAACTATCCAGCCCACTCACCTAACCTACTCTGAAACTGACGATCCTCCAAACATATCCTACGGTACCTAAGGGCTTGACTATAAGGGATCGCCTTTTTAGTATGCCATGGATGACAAGATTTCCTATGTAAGGACTGCTGTGTATCAGTTGGCTTTCAAAAAAAAAAATTGTCAGGACTCCCACCTCACCCATAGTGACCTGGACATCTAAAAACTAATAGTCTTCCGGGAATACTCGCTAGTAAATTTAATGGCGTCATGGCTACTGTTGAGATAGTTGATGAAAAGCTTCAGGTTTTCCTCCCCATGGGTCCAAATAAAGAAAACATGATCGATAAATCTCATCCAGACCAGTGGTTTGTTCACCGAAGCCTCCAACAACCTCTCTTTCAACCTAAAGGGATTATCATAGGCAGGAGCAAACTTCGTGCGAATTGTTGTCCCTTGCTTGTGCCTATGTATCTTACCGTTAAATTCAAAATAGTTGTTAGTAAGGGCGAGGGATGCCAAACAAACCAGGGTGTCAGTAGCCACGGTCGAATTGGAACCCTGGTTTGGTTGGCATCCCTCGTCCTTAGTAACATGCTATATGCTGTAAAAAGGTTAGCCATCTGCTTCAATTGCGAATTTACTTCCTTCATTTACAAACCATGTGCAAAGAAGCAGGACATCATAATCATCATTGAATTTAGGGAATTTGTCACGTCCCCTGTCAGAATCTCGGCAAGGTGTTACTTAATAGAGATTTCGTCAACGGAAATGAAATCAGCGCCTGTTGAAATACGTCAGAAATCGAAAATAGAAAAGAACAGCACACGTGCCAATCAAAGACATTAGATTTACTTTTATGCTTATTGTTTACATAGTTCAGTGTGTGTTCTGTTTCATGCTTGTATAATCGCTTCGCTCGCAAGTTTCTCTGTGTTTAACTTCGTATATTACACAAATCTAAAAGGTTATGAGCCCAGAGAGCAAATAGAGGTTCAAGCAGTTCGAGGTATTTCATAGGATGGCTTCCGAAGACAGTGGATAGCTTAGAATTGACAAGTTGAATGGGGAGGATTTTCATTTATGGAAATTCAAGATACAGATGGTCTCAGAGGAGAAAGATCTTTGGGGGATCGTTTCTAGAGATGAGAGGGAGCCTGTTGGTACTTCTAGTACCGAAGCGCAAAAGGAGCGGTACACGAAACGAGCAAGGAAAGCGTTAGCTACCATTTGTTTGTCTCTGGGGGACAATCAGTTGTCATTGGTAAGATCATCGCAAAACGCCCAAGAAGCATGGAACAGGTTGGAGAATCACTATCAAGGAAAGTCATTAGCAAACAAATTATTTTTGGAAAGAGGTATTTTACTATGACAATGAATGAGTCTGATAGCATGATGCAGCATATCAACAAATTGAACGCACAGGCAGAACAACGTGATTCAGTGGGAGCATCGGTGACAGTAGACGATCAAGTAATGACATTGCTATGAGGTTTACCAGATTCCTACGGTAATCTCATAGTTGCTTTGGAATCCCGAGCTGAAACTCTTACTGTGGAGTTTGCGACAGCAAGACTTCTACATGGAGAAAGAAAGCGAAATGAAAACACTGATGTAAATATTAGCAATAGAATCAACAACTCACTTTCAATCGCATCACCAAGGGACAAAACCAAAGAGAAAAAAGGGAAAATACTTTAACTGTGGTTTGGAGGAGCATTGGGCAAAACAATGTCAAAAGTCCAAAGAAAACCAGATCAGTCGGAAGGAAAACGGAGCATGCCAATATCAAAGTCAGTAACGAGCCTAGTGATGACAGTGTGCATTATCTGTTTTTGACTACATCAAATAATGAAAAGATTGAAGGTACATCATGGTGCGTTGATTTTTTTTTCTATGCACTTTCTTGATACAATACAACACTACTAATACAAGAACAAAACGATACCACAGGGTGCAATATCAATGTCATACCCAGTGGCAATTACATAGAAGGCGCAATTCACACTAAGAGCGAATTTGCGAAATCACTATACAATTTGATAAACGTAGTGGCTTCATACCAGAGCTGCCACTTCAAAACGTTTTACCATTTAGTTACCTTGCTACATTATTCTCTCTTAGTGTGAATGCAAGCCTGACAAAAAAAATGATTTTTAACATACTAAATGCACAAAACAGAGGATACAGGTTTACAATAATGCTAAGATACAATAGTACTAAATGGACCAACGATTTTGGGGGAAATCCTTCTTCGCTTCGTTATTATTTTAATTAAAGCGACCTGTTTCTCGTATGAAAGAAATGGTTCCCTGTAATATCTCCCTATTAGAATCAGCAGGTAAATCCTTACATCCATACAACAAAATCTGCGTTAGAAGCTCATTTGAGGGATTAGCAATACCTGGAGGTCTTATTAAAGGAAGAGTTCTATCGAGAAGGCTTCTTCTCTGGGTATCAAAAGAGGGGCAGAGCAGCAAAACGTGTTCCTCACTCTCAATGCCATCATTTGATGGACACATGGCATCTATTGCATCTCTGAAATTGTGTTTAAACTTATGAAGATTTAGTCTACTTAAGCTAATTCTTAATTGGGTTAGGTAAGACAAGCCAACTGGATCATGGATACCATAGACAGATCTTGCAGTGGGGCGAATAAGGACTAGCAGTTTTGCTTTGAAATTTGAAATGGTGGATGAGGCCTTAATTAAATGGTCCAATTTGTTCCATTCAGTTAAACAGAATGGATAGAACTGGATTTAAACCTCTCCGTTCTAGGTCTTAGTTGTCCAATGGCATCCCGATTACGAAGTGAATATTCAGACTGATGAAGAGGTGGGATTGGGTATCTTGTGTAATCAGGTGTAAGGTTATTAGTTATTTTGCAAAATAAAGTTAAGCGCCTACACCATCTTCGGCTATCAAGGGATTCCCATCCAAGGTCATTATAAAGTTTTTCACGAGAGGTTCCCCGCCAAGCACCAGTGATAGCTAAAGTAGCAGTGTATTGAACTGACTCAAGTTTTTCCATCCAGCATGGCAAGTAACCTCTGCACAAGAGGTCATTTGCTTTGCTGGGGTTATGATAAATAACGTCACCATAATCAAGTTGAGATCTCGCATATGACTTATATACTTAACATAGAGCATTTCTTGGTACGTATTTTGACAGCATTCTCAATAAACCAGTACCTTTCCTTGCTTTGGAGATGGTTGCTTTTATATGAGCTTCAAATGAAAGCTTTGAATCGAGTGTTAAACCTAGATGCTTATGTGTAGTCACTTTATCTACTGGCACGCCATTAAAGAAGATATCAGGGTGTTGGACTTGCGCTTTTCTTGTTGAAAACCTTAGTTCAACAGCTCGCCTGGATGGATCTGGATTAAATGACATTCTCCAGGTTTTAGCCCATGACTCAATTGCTCCAAATCAAGATTAAGATCTGAAGCTGCTACATTAGAATTATCAACTACTCTAAATATAGAAGTATCGTCAGCAAAAAGTTTAACATTGCATCTTAAGTCGTCAGTCAAATCATTTATATAAATTAGAAAAAACAATGGTCCAAGAATGGATCCTTGAGGCACCCCTGCTGTTATTTCTTTCCAATTGGAACACTTGCCATTCAAAACAGTTCTCTGCTTGCGATTTGTGAGAAACTTTTGAATAAGGATAAGGAGTGGACCAGAAACGCATATAGTTGTAGTTTATAAATAAGGCCACCATGCCAAACTCGATCGAAAGCTTTAGAAAGGTCAAGAAATACTGATCGAACATCATGAGGTGGATTGCAGTCAAAGGCCTGGAATATATAATTGGTTATGGACAGTAATTGGTTGATAGTGGAATCACCAGAACGGAAACCAGATTGATTTGGATTTAAGAGATTGCAAGAGACAATATGAGTATATAATGAGTTGTACACAAGTTTCTCAAAAATTTTCCCAAAAATGGGCAATGAAGAGATAGGACGATAACATGTTAACAGATTTGTTTGGTCTTTCTTGTGGTCTGGAACAACATTTGCAAGTTTCCAGATATCAGGAAATACACCAGTTCTTATAGAATTTGTAAATATCAATTTTAGTGGGTAAATTAATGCAGAATCACTTTGCATAATCATTCTTACAGAGATTTCATCACAACCATGAGCTTTACTGGGGTTGAGTGATCTAATAATGGGTGATTCAGGGGCGTCTCAACACATAATAGACAAAAGGGAGTTTATTGAGAATTAGAGAGAATTTCTCAAGCCAGAAATAGTCCGATTAGGCGATGACAGAGAAGTAAAGGCATATGAAAAGGCAATATTTTAGTCAAGCCGTTGAATGCAGGGGGAATTTGCAAATCGGCGGAATTGAAAGGCATTCTTTATGTGTCAGCGTTAACCAAGAACCTGTTATCAGTCAGCGAAATAACTAGAAAAGGCTATTCAATGTCATTTGGAAAAGAGAAATTTGTCATTCTAAATAATGAAGGAGCAGTATCAGTTTCAGGGAAACTAAATGGAAAGTTGTATGTATTAGATACAGCTGTTTTAAGTAAACGTTTGCATTCCGCTAACGGTGCTAATCTGAAAGAAGTTTCAGAGGAGTTTTGGCACCAGAAATATGGGCACCTCAATAAGAAAAACTTGAGAGATTTGCAAAGTCAAAACCTTGTTGATGGAATTGCATTGAAAATAAGTAAGAATGAAATTGAAGAGGCATGCGAAGGTTTCTTGAAAGGGAAACCGATAAGACAACCTTTTCCGAAGGAACAAGCAAATAGAGCAGCGGGAGTATTAGATCTCATCCACACTGATGTTTGTGGTCTGATGCCAGCAAAGAGTTTTGGAGGTAACAGTTATTAAATTACATTCATAGAAGATAAATCAAGATTCACTGTGATTTATTTATGAAAAGAAAAGATGAATTCTTGAGTAAATTTAAGTAATTCGAAGCAATGGCACAGACTGTGACAGGAAGAAAGATAAAGTATTTGAGATTTCATTTCATTCATTTCATTTCATTCTTTTAAGGAGGGTTGCCCTTCGACAGAAGTTGGTTTTCAAGAGACCCTCCATTAAAAGATCTGATAATGGCGGCGAATACACATCAAATGCATTCATTTAATATCTCACAAGTAAAGGCATTCAACATCAATTCACAATTCCGTGAACACTAGAGCAAAATGGAGTTGCGGAACGTATGAATCGAACTTTACAAGAAAGTGGAAGATCTATGCTTCAGGGTGCGGGTCTGCCTGATGGGTTTTGGGCAGAGGCAGTGCTAACAGCAGCTATGCTGAGAAACAGAAGCCCAACCAAAGCTGTTGAGTATACGACACCGTATCAACTTTTCCATGGAACCAAGCCAAATGTATCCAATTTAAGAGTGTTTGGGTGCACAGCCTATATGCATATCCCCAAGGAAACAAGAAGGAAATGGGTGCAAAATGTATTAAATGCATATTTGTAGGATATTGCATTGGCAGGAAAGGATATCGAATTTGGGATTTAGAGGCACAGAAAATCCATTTATCCAGAGATGTTACGTTTTTTGAGCATGGTTTTGATGGCCGCATCAAAGCAAGAAAAGATCTTTATGTTTCTGAGATGTGTCTAGTTGAATTGACAATTTCTGATGAAGTAACATTGGAAGAAGAGCAGGTAGCAAATGGAGAAAGAGTCCACCATAACACTCCTGAAAATGCTGATAAGGAAGTTCAGATTGAAGACAGAAAACTTCCTCATCGATCAGAACGCATATGAACACACCAGAAAGAGATAATACTATAACTGGTAATTGGTGGGAAGTACGCGTTACAGTTGTGCAGAAAGTATAATGGAAGAGCCAACAACTATGGAAGAAGCACTAAGTTCTTCTGCAAAGTCTGAATGGAAGAAAGCGCTAGACAATGAGTATTCTTCAAGTATGGAGCATAAGACATGGGACCTTGTAAAAGCACCTGAAGGTAGGAATATCATAGATTCAAATTGGTCTTTAAGGTCAAGACCATTGCAGATGGTACAATAGAAAGACAGAAGCCACGTTTGGTTGCAAGAGGATTTACACAGACAGAAGGGGTCAATTTTGAAGAGAATTTTTCGCCTGTTGTGAAATATACATCCATAAGAACACTTTGTGTAATTGTTAACCAACTAGATTTAGAACTGCATCAGATGGATGTTTCAACTGCATTTTTAAATGGTGACTTACAAGAGGAGATTTATATGAAGTAGCCAGAGGGTTATGTCAAGCAAGGGCAAGCGAATCTTGTTTGTAAGCTTAACAAAAGTCTCTATGGTCTAAAGCAAGCGTCCAGATGCTGGTATAAGACTTTTCACCAATTTCTAAAAGAGTCTGGATTCAAGCAATGCACAGTTGACTCGTGTATGTATATCAAGAGAGTGAGAGAAAATTTTTTATACATTGCGGTATACGTTGACGATTTACCGTTAACAAGCAACAACCTTGAGTTATCGTAAGGAGAAAAAGAGCTTCTAGAGAAACGTTGTCACACATAGGATCTCTGTGAGGCATATTATTGCTTAGGAATTCAAATTCTGAGAAATAGAGACAGAAAGCAAATGATTCTACATCAAACTAAGTATCTAACTGATGTATTAAAGAGGTTCGGTATGGAAGATTGCAAGCCTGTAGCAACTCCTCAAGAACAAAATACAGTGCTGATATAGAATGAAGGGAATCCTGTTAACAAGCAAGAATATCAAGCTTTAGTTGGAAGTTTAACCTTTGCAGTCACAGGTACTCGACCAGATATTGCACAAGCACTAGGGTTAGTTAACCGGTTTTCGTCAAATGCCAGCCAGGCTCATTGGACAGTAGCTAAAAGAATACTTCGGTATGTCAAGGGAACAGTTAGCTTCAAAATAAGGTTTAGTGAAGCTAAAGATGACAGAATAAAACTAGGGGGGTATGTCGATGCAGATTGGGGCAGCAATCCCAATGGTAGAAAGTCTCAGTCAGGCTATGGATATTTTTTATGTGGTGGGTTGATTAGCTGGACAAGCGAGAAGCAACCAGTAGTAGCTCTTTCGTTCATTGAGGCCGAATATATTGCTGCTAGCTTTGCATTGCAAGAAGCGCTATAGCTACGATCGTTATTGAGCGATATGAATTTTAAACAAGAACAGCCTACGGTTATTCATGAAGATAATCAAGGATCTATAGCTTTATGCAGCAATCCGAAATTCCACTGACGTACTAAGCACATCAACATAAGATATCATTACATTCGACAAAAGGTTGAGAGCAAAGAAGTACAGTTGAAGTATTGTCCAACAGAGAACATGATAGCAGATGTGTTCACAAACCCATTAGGCAAGGCAAAATTTCAAAGGTTCAGAGATCAAATGGGAATCTTGAATTCAATCTGACCAATGCATTTATGTGACTATATACTAAACCTATACGCTTGAACATGATTTAGTTTTGTAGTTCTTTTAGCATTTTCGAGTGGAAGTGTTGAAATACGTCAGAAAACGAAAATAGAAAAGAACTCCACACATGCCAATCAAAGACACTAGATTTAATTTTATGCTTATTGCTTACGTAGTTCAGTGTGTGTTCTGTTCCGTGCTTGTATAATCGCTTCACTCGCAAGTTTCTCTATGTTTAACTTCAGATTTTACATAAATCTAAAAGTGCCTTCGATTATCCCATGTTTAGGTAAGGCTGTGCGGCTGTATCATATAGATTCATACATGAAATTCAGACAATGCATGCCAAAAAGTCTTGGAAAACTTGCTATGATTTACGCTATAGATGAGCTATAGCATCCCCTTCCTCTGCTAAACAATGTTGTAGGACGCAAATATGAGCAACTCGAGTGCCAAAAGTGATGCGTGTTTATAAAGCTACTGGTTTTCGCTATCAAATCAATAGTCTTCGTGGGTGGGGGGGGGGGGGCTTACATTTTAAGTGGTGTCACGGAGAAGCGGCAGGAGTCGTAAATCAATAAAATTGTGTGGGTGCTCCAACTACTGCTGGCAGGCATTGTAGAGTATGAGCCTAGGCAAGCTCAGTCAATAAAATGCCCAACCAACAGAAAAAACGTCAAGCGCCAAAGGCCTGAGGATGATAAGCAGAGTCTCCTGAAGTCACCTGTGTCTGAACTAGAAACTGTATCAAAGAAAGCTAGGAACCAACTTCAGCATAATAAATGTAGCCTAGACAAACAAGTTGCTAGTTATGTAGCTAGTCAAATTGCTACAATAGAAGATGGCCAAGAAAAGGAACTTTTGAAGGACAAATTTCAATGCTGATATTTGAAGCAAATATGGTACAATTAACGCAGAGAAAACAAGCACAAGATTCAGACTTACGTCCAGCATTGTGTACAAGGTCATCTTTTTTTATAAGCTCTATTGACTATTCGCTATTTGTCTTGATGAATCAATTAATTCAACTGAAGGAAGTTAGACCTAAAAAAGGAGTTACACCCGCCTTCAGGCACTCTTCCTTCAGTACTATGTTTATAACTTCATAAACTCCAGGGGTTGGTTTGAGATATTGTTGGTTTTGGTACTCTATACAAATACTGAAGATTTGCGTATGATTCACCTGAGATAAAAATGCACTAATATTACACGAGCAAAACTTCAGATGAGAGTTTTTGTACATTTTCTAAACCAGGATGGTTCTAAGCTTAGTGAAGTAATGCTTTTGCATTTATATATTTATAACTATTACGTTTCAAGAGATTCTTAGTTTTTCTCTATGCATTAGTTATAAAGCCTTCTTAAGTTGTTTACCGTTTGGAAGAAGAATGAAAACTTATTTGCTTGCTTTCTTGTTCAGTATAAAGCTTCCTTTTGATAAAAGACATGGTATGAACATGGAGTAATTTGGACTAGAAATTTCCGTAGCATTTTTATAATACCACAGGTTTTCAGATTTAATTCATTAGATACTTTTCTGTTAAACCAAATTGTGCATTTGATGAGCATAGAATAAGGAAGTATACAAAATTTTCAGGTAATCATCAAAACAAAAAATTTTTGTGGTTACTCAAAAGTGGCAAGAAACCTTAAAGTAATTCATAGTATTCATCAGGAAGAACAGAAACTCTCATGACTGTATCCCTTTTGGTGTTACGTGGGCAACTTTAGTCATTAGCTTCTCAAGCGATGTGGCATACAATTTAAAGAAATTCCTGTAACTGGATAAATCGGTCCAATGAAGTTCACCCAGGAGGCTGCGAAATGTACCATGATTTATCCGTTCCCTAATCCAGCCCTTCACCAATAGCCGCCTTTTTACGTGTTCTTCTTCGTTTTCTATTCACGAAAACTGAAATTATGGACTCAAAGACAACCGACGTTGCCGTTATTATATTTTTGGTATCCATCCTCCTTGGATACAGTAATCACGTCTTCGTGTGCAATTGCATCAAACAGCGTCAGACATTTGGTTGACGAAGTATGATGACGTATGATAGTGCTTTAAAGCTTCTCCAATATTGTCAAGCACATGTTTGCCGATGTTTTACCGTGTGGATAGGGCTTAAAACGCTGTTTTTGGTTTTTTATAGACACATCGGTTACAGTTTCTTCTACCAGGAGTACTACTGGTTTTTTGCGTTATTAAATATATTTATAATCCTAATCCTAATGCATTAGAGATACAATTAAGATGTTTATACATAATGCCATATATACTACCTATCTTCAATAGATCACCATTATAATCCACTTCATAAACATTATTTTATTATTTATATCTCGTATATGATACGGCCAAGGAATTGGAATGAAAAACTTATGCCATAGACAGCAACCAGAATGCAAACTTACTAAAACCAGTCTTGTACAGAATTAGATTACGGTGTGCGAATGTGTGGCGATCTGTTATTAAGACATTGTAGCAAGGTGTAAGTAAAGTCCTATGTTCTTTTAAAGTAATCCTAAGGTGTGGTAACTATGTATAACCAGTTTTCAACGAATATAACTCGCTGCACCTACTGCACAACAGCTATTTTTCTATAGGGGATGCATATTGATAGCTATGTATATATTATTCTGCATATTTATACCATGATTATTAAACTTGCCCGAATAGTGAGCAATGATTTCTATGCTGAAGGTCCGATATGGCCGTAGAAGAAGTATCTCATTCCATCTTTCCTAATTTGTTAAAAGTGTCGTACGTAGTTGCATTGTGTGGAAAGCATAATTTGCGAGCAAACCTCCAGGAGAGAAAATTCATAGCTCCATTCTACTAGGTAGTTGACAAGCAAAAACAAAAGATAAACACTTGAAAACACTCTTAAATCATGTTAGTAGCAATCATAAAATCAAATCTTTGTAAAAAATCAGCTTTCCCACTGAGTAGGAAATCAACCACTATGGGTGACAATGAAAATAAACCCAGCATAAGGCAATCTTTAGGAAGCTTTATATCTTGCAAGCAACTTGTCATGACAGGAATCACATACTCTAACAGGTTTTGCTGAAGATGGCAGTGGCATTGTATTGTCGGAGCAACTATTACAGAATATCCCACCACAGCTACGGCAGTGATGCTAGAAAAAATTGTATTATATCACCATAATATTCCAAAGTTCAATACCCAAAAGAATAAGTTCTTTTTACGAGCAAAATCTTTCAATTCTGCTAAAAACCATTAAGAAATATTGAATTCACTAGCAACAAAACTAATTTGTACTAAACCTTGACAACACAGTCATTGAAACTGAGAGACAAGAAAAGAAAATAAAGAAATTCACAGAATGTTTCTTACAAAACAGCGAAACACAAAGTACATCTATAGGTTTTAGCAAACACTCAGGTTCTAGCTCATATAATGCAATTTATTTAAGGTGTTTATGAGGAAATCTTTGGCAATAACTCCAATCGTTTACTATTGCAATCGAATATGAATTACCTTTTACACTGAGAAAGCTGATAATCATTTATGCTCCTTAAGCTACTTACTCAAAAAGTTTCCAGAATGCTAGATCAACGTGATCAATAGATGACGTTAATTGCATAAAATATCTTGACTGTTCTAGAGGTAAGTGGTGATGATACCCCATCAACGTCTTTCTCTAACACTATGCAGTAACTTTGCTCAAAGCAGCCATAAACTATGCACGAAGTAAAATTGTTTACTTTAGAAATTGTGGAGGTGTGCTGTAAACAAACTGCTCCTAGCATCGTGTGGAAATGCTGCGATTAACGTAGGTGATAATAGCGCACTTGTTCTCTCAAGGCATGGGATAAATTTACTGAAAATAGAGTTTTTGCGGCTTTCTGGCTCTAGTCTGGACTGTCCTTCATCGGTCAGGATGGAAATGAAGTCAGTTTAATTAATCAGTGTGTTCTAACGTAATCGTCAGTATTCTTGATAACTTGCATAAAGTCTGCCTTTACTCCTTGAATTATTGGTCGCATGATGGTGCTATCAAATCCACTGAGTGAGCGATAATGGAGCAGTTGCAGTGAACTCAGACAAGTTTGCCGAATTTTCAGTTGTTCTGCAAAACGTAGAGTATATAAGACTACCATTTTTCAGCAATATCGAGATCCAAATCTAGCATTGGTTGGATTTGTGCTCTGAGTTTGAGCCAAATGTCGATGAAGTGTATAGTACAATTTTTCGTTTGAACTTCGGTTGAAAGGATAGAGGCCCATGCGGCGAGCTCCTGCGTTTATTCTGTCCTTTTTATCGTGACTCGTGTCCTATTAGGTCTTAGTTAGACAAAGGCAATGCTTGAGGAAATTACAAAGCTTTGCTTCAAAACAGAACCTAACCAGTGAAAATTTCATAAGTGATATTCTGTGCTAATGTCTTAGGAGCCATTCACAAAGGACGTCCAGTAAAAAGCACAAATTTTAGACCCCCTTTCCCCCATTGTCTGGTGCTGTCCGTATTAAGAGATCCCCCCTTCGAACGTCCATCAATTTCATGCTAAAAGCTATTTAAACATCTATATGGAAACAATGTAAACTAAGGTGGCCCATACGTATAAGTCACAGCTTTCTTTTGAGTGGACACAAGTTTCTTTTGACTGAAGGAACATTCTTTTCAATGGACAAAACTGTCTTTCCACTAGACAAAGCTTTCTTTTGACTGGACAAAATTTTGTTTTCGCTAGACAAAATTTACTTGGCTTTAACGTGCTTTGCACGTATTCCCTTGAATACGACTCTACAAGCACATGCATTATTAGAGTTTTGAGTGCACTACAATGAATTCATTCTGAGTCACAATTACAACATGTAAAAATTTTTATTTTAAAAAACTAAACCAATAGCCTGTTGCTATGAAATTTTAAAAATTTTATTCGGGTGAAAGTGCTTGCACCACTGTGCACATGCTCCTACACCAGGTATCGAACCAAACGACTATAAGGAAGAGCTTGGACGAAAACATAGGAAAGGAATTAAGTTTGGATTTGCCACAGTTTTCATACACTATTTTAATGAGTTCGAGATTTAAAGCATCTTTTGAGTTTTCAATATGATTTATTGCGAACCTTGAAGGAGAGCTTTTTTTGAAGTCACACCTTTGACTGGGGACTAATCAAATATCTTGAAGAATGCCGAATACCTAGGCCATATAAAAACTGCTCTGGTAATTTACCACAGAGGATCACCATTAATTCGGTTGCTTTTCTCCGTTTACATATGCACACTACCAATATTGAGCGTTTCGAAAACGGGCATACACCTGTTGATTCGTCGGGAATGCGGAAGTGTGTAAAGATGATAGTATTTTCATTACTGGTTGGAAAACATAAGCTTTTGAAAAGTGCGATAACAAAACACATTGGCGTTCTACATTTTGGACATTATGTATATTTCCATACTCCAGGGATATTGAGCTTCATTTGAAACATGAATAAACAGACAATGAGTAGTAAGCATGGGACCTTCTACTAGCTCCTAACTGCCACCCATAACTGCATGAAGGCTGTGGAGGTGTATTGACGGGGGCACAAGCACGGTCGCTTTATAGAAAGCATTATAAAGTGTCAAGAAGGTTTTTTCCAGTCAACAGAATGCTTTGTCCAGTCAAAAGAAAGCTTTGTCCAGTCCAATAGAATGTTTTGTCCAGTGAAAAGACAGTTGTATCCAATCAAAAGACAGTTTGTCTTGTCCCTATGGGTCACAGTAGAATGCTGTTTGCTATTTGGCAATTTCTGAAGAGAGCATAGAAAGAACTGAACAAGTCATGTGATAATTCACTTCTCATCTAAGAAGTCAGTCTCTGTGAATGTCTGCTTCATACAAGTTACAATGTCCAAAATAAGCACTACCCCCATCTTTGCTACATCATCATTATTACTTGCTCCTTTATCCTTTGTGACCCTCTTCATTATCATCTTTCTGCGACCGTTATCCAGAAGTGTTGTCTTGCTGTAACATCCTAAACATCTAGACAGCCGCATTGTGTAAACACCCCCTCCCCCATGTGCACGGATGTCCTTCAGGAATGTCATCTTAATGTGTTGACTTCATCATTTGTTTATTTGATAAATTAGGAGTCTGAGTGTCAGAGTACAACATTTTCAAGAAGCAGATGAACGACCTCTATTTTCTTGTTGAATATAAAATGTGAAGGAGAGCGAGGGAGAGTGCAATGGACAGCTGTAAAGCGTACATCAGAAGATCATTATATCTAGGATTCAAATTTGATATCTCAAATCGGATATCTGTCGATATAATCTGTTATAGGGCCGAGTCAAATGTAGCGAATTTTAGCTGGATATTGGATGGATGAAATATCAATTATCGGATTATCACTATAATTATTTCATTGTGCAACAAGCTAAAAATTATTCCAAAAAATTGATCGTAGATAATCTAAGCGTTGGCGGAAGATAATCAAATTGATATGATTTTATTCAGAATATATAGTGGAAGTTAAAGGTACCGAAGGTGGCTATATACAAGGTAATAATGTTGAAAAGTTAAAAGGAATACCCATCATGTTCCAAAGGTATGTATACATAAGTTACAACCAAAGCGTAATACTTGATAACTATTTCTTTCAATGGGCCGGGCTACACGTACCGATTTTCAGCTGGATATCACATGAGATATCATTTATCGGATTATCACTTTGAGGATCTCACCGTGTAACAGGCCTAAAAATAATGCGAAATGGATCGCAGGCAATCTAAGCGTAGGCGGAATATAATCATATTGGTTTGATTTTATTCCGAATATCGGGAGGATGTCGAAAGGGTGCCCACGATCGCTTTACCAAAAGTAAGATGCAGTGAAGCATTTTAACAATATGGAGAGCTTCAATGATGAAGACGAGGAAATTCTAGTGTGTGTATGTGCCAGCATGGTACATCTTAGTGGAAAATGGGGAATAAAGAAGCAAAGGAGAAGGGCTTGGGTTAAGGAATGGCTAGTGCGAAGAGAGGAAAAGAGCACTTGCAACATGATTATGCAAGAACTAAGGCTTCAAGACGCAGAATCATTTCGTAAATATCTCCGAATGAATACCGATGTTTATGAGGTATGATGTCTTAATCAACTAGATGTTGTATTTTGTCTCTAGCTAATAACAAACTTTCTCGCAAAAACAGATTTCTAGAGTGTACTTTGGACACTTAGCCTACCTGTGTTTCATAAATTTTTGTTAGGTTTTGGCCAGATTTGAGCCTCATGTTTCTTAAGCAAGGCACATAAAACCTGAATTTTGCAGATTTCATGCTAATGATCATTTTTTAGGAACTGGTAACTATCCTCAGGCCACACACCGAGAAGAAATCAACTTTGATGAGAAGGCCCTTTTCCATGGAAGAAAAACTAGCTGTAACACTACGGTTTCTCGCAACTGGTGAATCATACCAAAGTCTACAATACCAGTATAGAATTCTTCGTACCACTATATCAATGTTTGTTCCGTTTGTCTGCAAAAAAATTTATGAATGCTTGCAAGGTCGATATCTTCAACTACCAGAAACGAAAGACCAATGTAGGGATATAGCCATCTCTACAAAAGGAAGGTGGCGATTCAGGGGCAGAGGCAGACTAGTGCTATTGTAGTTTGAGCACTTGTCAGATTTCTTGATTTTCTTCGAGGCAGCTCCCTAGTCTATAAGGTGATGCAATATTTCAGTTTTTTGGTGGAATAGACTTCACATTCCGCATGAAGCTATGCCCATGTCCGAGCGCTAGTGAGGACAACTGGATCCGTAAAATATCATGATTTTAAACATCAAAACCCACGAACATGCTTGGAAAACCTGATCGACACTAGTGCAGAGGCTGGCAGCAACATAGTTGGGCTTTGAAAAGTTGATTGACACTAGTGTTCAATTTTGGCGGGAGCACTAGTAGATTTTTGAATAGTTGGCATCATCCAGTCATGATGAAGTTCCACTAGTGCTCAATCCTGGCGGGAGCACTAGTGGACTTTGAAAAATGATTGACACTAGTGCTGAACTCTGGTTGACACTAGTGCTCACTTTTGGCGGAGCACTAGTGGAATTTTGAATAGTTGGCATCATCCAATAGTAATGAAGTTCCACTAGTGCTAGAATCTGATGGAATTGCGTTCAAACTCGAGCAAGAGGAATACGACAGCAGTTCCCTTCTGGCCACTTCCGTTCATCTCCAAGTCGGCACATAATAGTCTGAGCTATCGATGCAAGCGCCGTACTCTTAACTTCAATAGAGAGTTTAAGCAGCACATTCGCTAACCTTAACGTCAACATTATTGCGTCATCATCTATTGTCTTGTCATTTCATTGATATCAACACCTATAGAATCATGTGAGCAGCCAAGTTTCGAAGGGGAGGACTCTAACGTTAATATTTCTACCCATTGTTCATGAACGTTAGCTTCACTAAGTTAACGTTGAGCCAAACGTTAGCATTTTTCAAAGTGTAACTTGCGGTTTTTCGACACAATTTTTTTGTGGAGATATTTACATTCATAACCAATGTAGATATGATGAATACGGCAAAGTAAGCAAAATTATTTTTGTTTAAATAGCATGTTTTAAACGCCTAGTGACTTTAGCTTCTTTTCATTTATTGATATGCGAAAGAGAAGTGGTTAGGCAATACAGTTGGCTCACATTAACTCTAGTTTATGATATCTATCATTCTTCGTGCTATTGGAAATACTGAGAATTTATTAAGACATATAGCAGCAGTGAGCATTAAATGAAAGCCCACACTACATTGTACGGATTAATATAGGTTGCTTGCCAAAGGCAGTCTTGAAACTTGCCTAAATATATAGCTAATGCATTTACTTCTGCAAAAGAAATAGATTGAAAAAAGCGTACTTTTGGTATCAGACATATGCTGACGTGCATGCCCTCATGTCTGGTCATACGGATGTGACGCGGGGGCGTACTGTCATCTCATGTCTGTAAGGGTAACGTTAACGTTAACGTATGTGATGCCTAAACTCTCTAATGAAATACTGTGACAGTTGCTTAATAGCGTATAGAGCCATAAGAGAAGGAGAGCTTGGAAAGTAGCATGAAAGCTTCAGTTTAGATAAAGCAAATATCAATGTCACTTATTACAAACATGAAGACTCTGCAGTAAAAACAATAGGCCAGGTACATGTTTTCATATATCATGCATGCCTTCTCTGAGGAACTCTAATTTGTTAGCGACACGATGTTCTAAAGTGATGAGTTATGGCCAAGGCGTAAACGAAGGACAGTTTGGGTTCTGCAATACTTTTCAATGTACTCTCGGGGCAAAAATAAATGTCTATTTAGGATCAGGGATAAATATGTATATGTATGGCAGGGTATTGGGGACATTTATAATATAAAATATGTTTGAGATAATTTCTCCTTCAGGAATTTCAATGGTCTTTATGCCATTTCAGATTACAGTATTTCATAAATAGACATTGGTAGAAAAGGATGTCTCCTGTGAACTTCCAACTTTGCGTATGGGTGCAAAGAAATGTTTGTCTTAAATTATATATAAGGCTTCAAACTGATGACCACGCCCAGCCAAAAATTTGACTACACCCTCTTCTAGACACAAGCTACACTCAGATGTTTTCCTGGGTCCACCCCTGGCAATTCCCAAACTGCATAGGAGCTTTAGATGGGAAACACATCAGCAACCTATATCAGCAACAAGTTGTGTTTACCGAAATATTACAATATCTGATGCTTTGGATGACACAACCATGAACCAAAGTCATGTTTATTCGGCGATGTGGTGTGAGAGCTGCGTGCACCCTAACTTGAAACTAAGCCCACGCTTAGGCCTACAAATTACATCCAGAAAAGGCTTGCTTTTACTCTTGTTGCTAATGGCTGGAGACATAGAGACATGTCCAGGCCCGACCAATCCTCTTTTCGCAAATATTGGGAATTTCGTTCGTAATAGAGGATTAAAGATCTTTCAGCAGAATGTAAGGGGTTTACACTGCTTTGGAAAAATCGAGCAGTTAAGGCTACTTATGGATGAGACAAGAAAGGAGATTCAGATATTTGGAGTGACTGAGACACATTTAAATGGTGATATCGCTGATGAAGAAGTATCAATACCTGGGTATAGATTGGAAAGAAAGAATAGAGCAAAAGGTTCGGGTGGCGGTGTTGCTATTTACATGCGTGATGATTTGCAGGTGCATAGGAGGTACGATCTTGAAGTCAATGGAATTGAATGTCTGTGGATTGAGATAATGATAAAGAAATCAAAACCCATCTTGCTCAGTATCATTTACAGACCTCGAGATACCTCTAAATAGCTCGATTCAGAATTTGAAACCAAATTCGAGCAAATATTAAATTTAGTTCTCGCGGAAGGAAAAGAGGTTATATTGACTGGAGACCTAAATTGCAACTATCAAAAACGAGCAGATAACATAGCGCTAAAGGATATTATTCGATTAAACGGCTTTGATCAAGTCATAAAGGAACCAACAAGAGTGGCACAGGGTACATGTACTCTTATAGACGTTGTTTTGACAAATGATGCCTCGAAAGTACTGAAAACAAGTGCTGCAGAAGTAGGTTTGAGCGACCATCAATTGACCGGAGTTATTCGAAGAATGCATTGTGCAAGATATAAACCACGCAAAATCTGGTATAGAGACTACTCCAAGTGTGACATGAAAGCACTCAAGTTTGATCTCATACGGGCCCCATGGGATAAATTGTTGAATATTCGCGACACAAATTCTGCATGGAGGATATTCAAAGAGCATCTCATTGCCATTATCGATAATCATGCCCCATTGAAAGAGCGCATTGTTAGAGGACGTGACTGTCCGTGGTTGGATTGTGACCTTAGAAAAGCTATGAGAGAGAGGGATTTCCTTTTATCAAAGGCTAGAAAATCTGGCACGGAAAAAGACTGGTCAGCATATAAAAGGAAACGCAACTTAGTGACAAAGATGCAGAGGCAAAACATCATAAAATACAATCGAGAACTACTCAATGAACAGGCAAATAATCCAAAAAAGCTGTGGAAACAAATAAAAAAATGTTTTCCAGCTAAGAAAAATGAGAATAGTCGGCCTTCCAATGTTTTCACCAATAATGGGCTCCAAATTACTGAAAAGAAGTAAATTGCTGAACGTTTTTGTTCATTCTTTATAAAAATAGCTGCTAAACTGCAAAGCACTATACCTACTCTGACATTAAATACTTGGAATCAAAGCAGTGAAAAACAGTTCAAAAAGTTAGTAAATCCCCAGAATTCGTCATTCAATTTCAAGCAAGTTTCCCCAAGATATGTCATGAAAGTCATCAATGATTTGAAGGGATCCAAGACACCTGGATTTAACAATATTCCGACAAGTATCATCAAAGATTGCAATGAAATACTGGCATACCCATTAGCATATCTAATCAACCTCTCTTTAGAGACTGGGATTTTTCCTGACTGCGAAAAAATAGCGAAGGTTGTGCCTTTACATAAATCTGGGAATAAAGCCAATTTTGACAACTACCGCCCAATTTCGGTATTACAAGTATTATCAAAGGTAATTGAAAGAGTAGTACATAACCAGCTATATGATTACTTGGAAAACCACAATCTTTTATCACAGTACCAATTTGGCTCCAGGAAGAATCGTTCTACAGCTCAAGCAGTTGCTTATTACACAGACTGTATTAGAAAACAAATGGACAAGGGCAAACTTACTGGCTCCCTATATCTGGATTTACGTAAGGCATTTGACACGGTAAATCATCGAAAGTTACTGTCAAAGCTAGAGCTATATGGAATTAAAGGTACGAAATTACTATGGTTTCGGAACTATCTATTCGGTAGACAACAAAGTGTTTGCTTTGAACACATCTACTCCAGCAAGCAATATATTACGTGTGGTGTCCCACAGGGTTCAATCTTAGGACCTCTGTTATTTGTTATCTACGTCAATGATCTACATTTAACACTTGAAAGGTGCAATATTATGATGTATGCAGATGATACCGTCATTTATTATGCTAGTTCTGGCAGCAAGGTTATAGAGAACACCATCAATAAAGAGATTAGCAAAATTACGGATTGGTTTCAAGACAATTTGTTAGTGCTAAATCTAAATAAAGGAAAAACAGAGTTTGTTCTTTATGGAACCACTCAAAGGTTGAAAGGGACATCTGCAGTAAAAATAATAATCAATGGCACAGAGGTTTCAAGCAGTGAGGTCTATGAGTATCTTGGTGTAAGTGTGGATAGATCCTTGTCATTCTCGGACCACTTTAACAAAGTTTATCGCAAAGCGGTAAATAGAGTGCGTCTTTTACAGCGCATGAGACAAAAACTGACAACGCAAACAGCAGAAGCAATCTATAAAAGCATGATACGGCCTTTGATTACATATTCAGACCTAGTACTGCTGTGCTTATCAAATTCAAACACAAAAAAGCTGGAGAGGCTCCAAGATCGCGCGGAAAATTGTGTATTTGGAAAATCTACTTCGAGTTATTGGCCATCGTTGCAATCGGAAAGGCAAAGAAAAGCGGCAGTTTTTACATACAAATGTGTAAATGGATTAACACCGCCTATATTTAAAGATTATTTCACAAAAATCAGCCATGGAAAAGGAACCAGAGGGGATGCGGTTAACCTAAAAATTCCAAACGCAAAACTTGAAGCATATAGAAGAAGTATTCAGTTTCAAGGGGCCGTGAATTTTAACAAATTGCCAATGGAACTTAAAACTGAAACCTCATTACTACATTTTAAAATTAAGTTAGGTGAACATTTTAACTCATAGATAATGTATTAAGGATAAATTTTGGTTACTTTCTGAACTCATGTATAAATTTTACTTTTGCTTTTAACAGGTCCCAGACTGATAGCAGCTTCACAGCTTCATTTTTATAGTTTCCTCACTGATAGAAAGCAGAGGGTCAAGATAGGCACTAGCTTTAGTACCTGGAAATATTTGCCAAAAGGAGTTCCACAGGGGACTGTACTTGGTCCCCTACTTTTCAATATATTTATAAATGATTTCTTTTATGTTATAGAGCACTCTCAGGTTTGCAACTTTGCCGATGACAACACAATTTTTGCATGTGATGAAAACTTAGAAAAAGTAACCACAAATATTGAAAATGACACACGAAAGGCAATGAACTGGTATAGAATGAATGAGATGGCTGCCAACCCGGAAAAATTTCAATTGATTTTTTTTGGGCTAAAAGAGCAACGCGAGTTAAGCATAGAAATTAATGGCGATATCATAAAAATGTCTGATACGGTAAAACTTTTAGGTATTACCATTGACTCAAAACTTACGTTTAACGAGCATGTCAAGAGTATCTGCCAAAAGACTAACAATAAGGTAAAAGCTTTTTCTAGGGTTGTAAGAGACTTAGAACCCCAAAAGGCTAGCCTACTGTATAACTCGTTTATTCTGACAAACTTCAATTACTGCCCACTTATATGGATGTTTTGTGGAAAAACTACAAACGATATGGTTAACCGGGTCCATAAGCGTGCCCTGAGAGTGCTACTAAATGATTATGACTCTAGTTTTGAAGAGCTCATACACAAGAATGAGGAAGTGACAATCCATGAAAAAAACTTGCAAAAACTTATGCTCGAGGTATACAGATGTGTGACCTCTGGGAACCCTTCCTTTCTGTGGGAGTTATTCAATAGAAAAACTCTCCCATATACATTAAGAATAAAAAATCTCCTCCAACTTCCAAACACGAGGACCAAAAAGTATGGGAACGAGTCTCTTACATTTAGGGGAAGCATACTTTGGAATCAACTTCCAGATCAATATAAAGCTGCAAAAACTGACAATGAATTCAAAATGAAAATCAAAAGTTGGAAGGGATTTAAATGCAGTTGCCGCATCTGTATATAATTATATAGTTATCTTTTAAGACTGTTCATTTTAGTTATTTTTAGAAAATATTGTAAAAGTAGTGTAGAGTTGGCCTTTATTAGCTTTAGCTATTTCTTCAGCCAACTGTAAATAAATTGTATTATTATTATTATTATATAAGCTGAATCTGGTGACCTGGATAAATATCGTATTATTATTATTATTATTATTATTATTATTATTATTATTATTATTATTATTATTATTATTATTATTATCTACATGGTAGTAGGTGGGAATTTTTCAACTATAAGGGATTTTGTAGTATTGTCTTGTTAGCCCTGGTTGACCATGATTGCAACTTATATATGTTGATGTTGGGTGCCAGGGTTGCATAAGTGATGGTGGTGTATACAGACACTCATCCATCTATGACTCACTTTTCAATGGAAGCCTAAATATGCCTGATCCAGAACCACTACCAAAATGCCACGATCTAGTATGGGAATTTGATCAGACTGATGCTCCAGTACCTTACTGCCTTGTGGCTGATGGTGTTTTCCCACTAAGTATTAATTGTATGAAACCATATCCTCAAAAGAATTTGACTGATCGAAAGAGAATATTAAATTATAGGTGGTGAAGGGTTCGTCGCATAAGTGAAAATGTTTCTGGGATATGGTAAAATCGATGTCGTGTTTTCAAAGCATCAATGGTACTGGCACCAGACACTGAAAAAGATACTACAAGATTCATATACTCCAGAAGGATCAATTGATAACGAAAACAGCTCTGGAATTGTGCAACTTGGAGACTGGAGAGATGACAAAATCAGTTTTATAAACTCGCTACCTAAGACAAGAAGCAACAGGACCAGTAAGTCTGTCGAAGAAATCCGCAATACACTAGGAGATCATTTCTATGGCCTAGGCCAGATACCATGGCAATGGAAAATACTATTCTAAAAGAGTGCACGTCAGAATTCCCACGGTAAGAAATTGTTGAAGGACGCTCTAATAAGACACTAATGAGCATGCCTAACATAAAACCGTAGAATTATCTTTAAGAACTATGGTGATTTAAGTTTCTGCTTCACGTTTAGTGATATACCTATGATAACATTGTTTTCTCGTGCAAGTGTTGGTTTCTTTTACGGGATTACTTTCTGCCCCTACACAGAGTGATTTTTAACAAAGTATATGGGTCCAGAATTGCTGACGGAAATCTACGCTGGTGTGTAAGCTGTCGTCATGCCTTTGAAGGAGAGGATTTCATAACAAGCCTAACTTACTCGTTGTGTTAGATCTTTGGACGTGAATTGTTTTCACATTAGCATGATGGCTACGGATGGTGAGAAAATTACTGTGGAGAAGCTGTCGGACTCAAATTGGGCAATTTTGAGAAAAAGGATGAAGGCCTGTCTACGCGCAAAGGAGCTATGGGACATTGAGAATGGATCCGAGATTTCACCAGCGTCTGGAAATTGAAAATATCAGTAAGGATGACCCAGCTGCTATCTGGACAGCTCTGGAACGGCATTTCGAACAGAGGACCACTTCCCAGAAGTTACATACTTTGTGGCAGTTGATGGAACTGGATGAAAATGGTTCTGTACAAACTCATTTGAGAAAGCACAAGGAAATTATAGCTGATTTAAGAAAATTGGAGCTGCATTTACTAGAGGAGCAAGTAGTATGCATTCTACTTCATAGTTTACCTGCAAGCTATAACACGTTACTAACTGCATTGGAAGCACAAGTGGATGTTCCCAATCTAAGGTTTGTTAGCACGGCCTTGCTTAATGAGGAACGAGAGCGAAAAAGTTCTTTTGATATTGGATCAGGTTCAGCTCTTCTAAGCTGATAGGAAGTCCGTCGTGGTGGCTCTACCAAACAAACGGCTAAGAAGCCTGAAAACGAGTCGAAATGTTTTGTGTGTGAAAAAATGGGACATTTTGCAAGGAACTGTCTATTTAAGAGGAGTGAAAGCATGAATAAACGTTTTCACATGGTTAAATATTCAAATAAAGGAAGTACCGCGGGTGCGGGTACCAACTCTGAGAATCTGTATGAAGAAGCATTCAAAGGAGACTAGAAATAGAAATCAGGGGTCATGGTTATAGACTCAGGTGCTTCTTCCCATATGGCATAGAATAAGTGTGTTTTTCATGATTACAAAGAGTTTGATGTACCAGAAGATGTTTACTTGGGTGACTCGCGAGTACTCAGCGCTCTTGGAACAGGGTCTGTTGATATGTCCTGTCCATTGCCTGGAGGAGAGGTGTTTACCACTGCTTTAACAAATGTTTTGTATGTTCCACAGATGGCTATTAACCTGTTTTCGGTGCCTGCGGTAATAAAGAAGGGGAATTTTTTGCTCTTTGATGATGACAAAGTCAGAATTGTCTCAAAAGTTCAAGTTCTAAGGGCAATGGGAGAAAGGAAAAATAGGCTGTACTACCAACGCTGCAAGGAATTAGCAAAGGTAAATGGCAATGAGGCTAATATGACATTTCCTGCCAAAAGAGAGAATGTGGAGCTCTGGCATAGACGACTTGGTCATGCTGGAAATACCAAGTTACATAGTGCTATTAAGAACAAGGCAATCCAAGGTACTAAGATTGGAGTGAAAGAATTACAACTTGAAGGAGGTCTTTGTGAGCCATGTGAACTGGCAAAAGCAAAACGCATTCCTGTTCCCAACAAGTCAATGCCTTGGACAACAAAAAGACTACAACTTGTTCATAGCGATATCTGCGGTCCTCTTACACCAAGGAGCCTAGGTGGTAATAATTATTTCATCACCTTCACAGACGAGTTTTCTCAAGTTTCACGAGTTTACTTTCTAAAAGAGAAAAGTCAAGCATTAGATGCATTTAAGGACTTGGTGGTATCTGCTGAAAACTAAACTGAGGAAAAGGTAAAAGCTTCAAGGACGGAGAATAGGGGAGAGTATCTGAGCAAAGCGATGCAAGTTTTCCTGAAATCTCGAGGAATACAGCAATAGAGAACAGTACCCCATTCTCCGCAGCAGAATGGTGTTTCGGAGAGATTGAATCGAATATTACTTGAGATAGCGAGAGCAATGATGATGGATTCAGAGCTTCCAAATTATCTAGGAGTAGAAGCAATTTCTGCAGCATGCTATATTAAAAACAGACTTCCAACAAGTAGTTTGAAAGATAACCAGAAACTATATGAATGTTGGTATGGTCGAGTACCAAATGTAGAGCATTTGAGGGTATTTGGTTGCACAGCATTTGTTCATATAAATGACCATGAAAGACAAAAGCTGAATATGAAGTCGGAAAAGATGATCTTTGTGGGTTATCAATTTGGTACAAAGGGTTACAGAGGGTATGATCCCAAAAAGCAAAAAGTCTTGGTGCGTCGGGATGCCACATTTGACGGAAGAAGTACTGCCAAGAAAGGGAACTTGATCTTACTGAAAACCCTACATGTACTAGAAATGAAGCGTCTGCTAGTTATCAGGAGAGTGAAATGGAATTGGTAAAGGTAAAGGGAAGATTAGTTCCAAGAAGGCAGCCTTCACAGCGAGTTAACAAAGGTCAGTTTACAAGTCCAAAATATGAAGAGGAATTTGGACTTCAAGCAACAGGAATGGGCTGTTTGCTACCTGAGCACTTTGCTCTAATTGGATCTCATTGAATCCAGGAACCAAAGACATGGACAGAAGCAATAGTATCTGAGCATTCTGCTAAATGGAAAGAAGCTGCAAATGCAGAATATTCCTCACTCCCGGAGATGCAAACATGGGATCTAGTGGAACTACCAGCAGGTAGGAAACCAATAGGAAGCAAATAGGTTTTCCGCGTTAAACATAAGAGTGATGGAACTGTTGATCGTTTCAAAGCACGGTTTATTGTAAAAGTTCACACACAGGATTACGGGATTGATTACAAAGATACCTTTTCTCCTGTAGTTAAGTTCACGTCAGTTAGAAAAATTCTTGCATTTGCAGCACAAGAAGAGCTTATTGTCGACCAGATGGATGTTGTGACAGCGATCCTAAATGGACACATCGAGGAGGAAATTTACATTGAGCAGCCATAGGGTTTTATCGTGTCTCCAAAGGAAGCCAAAGTATTGAAGCTAAGAGGGTCAATCTATGGACTGGAATAGTAGCCAAGGTGCTGGAACAAGGTTTTTTCTGACTATGTAGAGGGTATTGGTCTTACTCAATCCGAAGCAGTTCCGTGTATTTGCATCAAACTTGAGCCTTTCGTGATTCTAGCTGTTTACATGGATGATTTGATTATCATGACAAAATCAGAAGACCAGATGATGACTATAAAGGAAGATCTAAAGAGAGGTTTCAAAATGAAAGAGTTGGGTGAGTTGCACTATTGCCTGGGAATAAACATTATGAAAGATCACAGAAGAGGAAGTGTGTATTTGCATCAGAAGCAATATATCAAGAATATGCTACAAAAGTTTGGATTGTAAGATGCAAAAGAGGTTTCAACACCTTTTGACCATAATCAACGGCTGGTCAAGGATGATGGTGTGAGCAAAAGTGTTAATAAAGCAGAGTACCATTCACTAGTAGGGTCAGTACTCTATGCTGCGATAGCTACAATACCAGATATCTCATATTCTGTTGGAGTAGTTGCAAGGTATTGTGCAAATCCCAACCAAAGCCCTTTAACTGCTGCGAAATGTGTACTACGATACCTTAAGGGAACAATGTCCTATGGATTTGTGTTCAACAATAGACAAGGAGCCAGGGAGAGTATTAGTAATCAACGTTTGCCCATTGGATATTGTGATGCAGACTGGGCATCTGACATTGATGATAGAAAGTCTGTTTCTGGTAATCTGTTTGTTTATGGAGGAGCAGCTATTAGTTGGTTGAGTAAGAAGCAGCACATTGTTGCTCTCTCCACTACTGAAGCGGAGTATGCTTCATCGAGCTTAGCAACACAAGAAGCAGTGTGGCTTAGACGATTATTTAGAGATATTTGAGTCAACATTTTAAGATCGATGTGTTTAATGAAGACAATTTGGGTGCTCTAAACTTAGCAAAGAATTCTGCTTTCCATGCAACAACTAAGCACATTGATATTCCATTTCATTTTATCAGATCGATGGTTGACAACAAGGAGATCGAAATTAATTACTGTTGACCAAAGGAATTGATCGAACCTCATTTCAAAAATTTAGACATGCAATGGGAATTAAAATCCCTCAATTGAGTCTTTGAAAGCGAGGGAGTGTGTTGAAGGACGCTTAAATAAGACACTAATGAGCATGCCTAACATAAAACCGTAGAATTATCTTTAAGAACTATAGTGATTTAAGTTTGTGTTTCACGTTTATTGATATACCTATGATAACATTGTTTTCTCGTGTAAGTGTTGGTTTCTTTTATGGGATTACTTTCTGCCGCTACGCACAGAGATTCTTAACATAAATTTGTCCGAAATTTTAAAGCTAGCTGAGTAAAATATTCATGAATTCCATTTAATGATATATTGAAGCCTACAGATATATTCAATATTGTTCATCGTTGTGCAATCTTTGGTACACGGTGCCATCCACAGGGGGTCAGATGTTCCAGATGTGACGGATATAGGGCTTTGATTTTCACTCATTTCGTTGCAAATAGACCGACTCTGCATCTGACCTAACATGACTGGTGATCCTTTATGACGACTCTTGTAGCGTAAGCGAATGATCATTTGTTGTATTTGTAGCATTGTCATTGCTTGTCTGGACATTTAATCAGATTTTGATACAGTAATTCAACAAAATATCTCTCCTCTTTAAACTGATCAGAGCGTTTGTTATCATTAGCTTCATAAGCTTGCATTCTCTCCCTGCGCTCAGTAATTTGTTATAAAGCTTTCAGTGCTGTTTCCATTACTTTTTTCTGCACTGTATTTTTGTACATCTCTCGATTTCTTTGCAGACTTGGCTGATGGGGCATTACATAAAGTGTACGTTCTGGTACTTCTCATCAGGGCAGTTGAAAAGTTCTTCTTTCGTGGACCACATCTCTATCAAAATAAATATTTCATCGTCATGCCACTCTCTGCTGTCTCGCTTGCTTAGTCTTTCCCGCTTTTTGCTGCCTTGCTGTTTATCATCTTGCCTTGAAACTATCAAAGGTCCTTCCTGAACTTCATTGCTTTCAACAGAGAAGCTGAAAATAAAATGATATCACCGTTAATCTTCCATTATAGCTATAGCACGGGCAAAAAAATGGAGGAAATAGCTATAGTAGGATTTGTTCAAAACATACGTAAACATACCTCTGGAACATGTTTGAGCCTTCCTTTTCAGTTGTCGCCATAACTATGATCACAACATGCTACTTTGTGTAAACCCACTGTCGGCACCCTTTCAAATTCCTCCCGATAATCTGAATAAAATCCAACCAATATGATTATATTCCGCCCAGGTTTAGATTGCCTGCGATCCATTTCGCATTATTCTTTACGCATAGCTACGCGGTGAGATCCCCAAAGTGATAATCCGATAATTGGTATCTCATGTGATATCCAGCTGAAAATCGCTAGGTGAAACCCGACCCAATGTGTTGCCCGTCTAATTACTGCGCTGTCAAAATATTGGTCAGCAATATCCGGACTTTTTCAAGGGATAGCCCTTGAATCATATAAGTATAAACAACATGCACCTGACCAGCAAGGATTGAAAATATGCACGCTTTGTTGCTTGACTCGTTGGAAATGACACAATGTATAGACAGCACTCTACTTTATCTAGAATCTCTCTCAAATAGACATACAATGTAATTTGCATAACATCCCTCTAGAAATAAACAGAGTGCTTGGAAGTGCACATGTTGTGAAGAACAGCACAGGAGGATGGGAACTTTAGTCAGAACATTCTTCCAAGAAATGTTATCCACTGAGAGACTAGTGGCTTTAGCTTTCAAATTTTTCCTACTAAATAGTATTTCCTGACTAGTTGACTTTTTCTTGCAGATTTTTCCTAGATTCACGCTTGGTCTGTTTGCAAGCGAGTCTAATCCGATAAATACTAAAACGAAGCAACAATATTGGAGTGTATTACAGTACTGTAGTGTTCTGGGGGATGCTGATACCGATTTCAAAACTATAGGGGGGGGGGCGGTGCCCCCAGATCTTCTTGGCTACAGGCCTGACGTGCAGTTCTATACAAACTGTACTCTTTCAAAAACTCTGTAGTAGTTCTAGAGAGAGGTTATGCAAATTTATATTGTATATGTATTAAAAGAGATTCTAGATAAAGTAGAGCGCTGTCTATACATTGTGTCATTTCTAACAAGTAAAGCAACAAAACATGGATATTTGCAATGCCTGCTGGTTAGGTGCATGCTGCTTATACTGATAAGAATCAAAGATTATTCCATAAAAAGTTATGATATTGCTGACAAACATTTTGAAACTGTAGTTATTAGACGGGCAACACATTGAAAGAATAGTTATCAAGTAGTACGCTTTGATCACAACTTATGTAAACATGCCTCTACAGCATAGTAACGTCTTCTTTTTCACTTGTCACAATTACTATAATCACACCATGCTACTTGGTATAAAAGCACCTTCGGTACCTTTTAACTTCCACCAGATATTCTAAATAAAATCAAATCAGTTTGATTATATTCCATCCACGCTTAGATTCTCTACGATCCATTCTGCAATACTTATTTTGGCTTGTCACCCGGTGCAGTAAACGTCAAGAAGTAGTTGCATTATCATCTAACGAAGCTGAGCACTGCTCTCTGCTTTGCTACGCAGGAGCCTAAGTGGCTGAGGCAATTTTTCAAATGATCTGAGTTAGCAGTATCAGAGTATTTTACTTTATGAAGGCGTTCAGTGCGATAACTCGCTTTTAAAAATTTCGGAGAAACAATCTCGCATGCAACATATTGATGTACGACTTCACTTCGTCAGAGATTTGGTTGACAACACAACAGTCCGCGCGCAATATTGTCCTACAGTTTCTATGCTTGTAGATCTCGTGACAAATGGACCATCATGTCTGAGATTTGAAGTACTTTATGAAAACTTGGAAATGGCAGAGTCTCATAGATAAAATTCTATTATTCATCGTTGTTATCACATTTTTGTGCAAAAAACATCGAACCATTTGGAACATCAGAAATGAAACCTCATCTTTTGTTAATCAAAGCACTTATTAGCTTGCGGGTATACATTCAAGGCGGCTTGGGCTCTTTATGCCCTTAAAGAACCAAAGTACGTTGAAAAATGTCATTTTGAGCATGTAGCTTGAATAAAAAGAGAATGATCAGCAGCTTCATGTTGCAGAGAATAAATGAACAGAGAGCAATGATATTATGCTGTCTTTAAACCTGTATAGTCGATCACACCAACAATCGATCATCATCAGAGTAAACTAGCTATTTACAAGTAGAGGACGGTACAACAATTTTTAAAGCTAACTAAGCAAAAGCATAATAGGTACCATTACACAAAACTAAATGGGTGCCCTACATTCTTATTAAAACCAGAAAGAAATAAGGTCGTAACTTAAATTGAGCACGTAATGTCAGAAAACTCCAAGAAGGCTATAGCCAAAGACGATGGGAAACCTAAAAGTAAACTGGTGGTACCGTACCATGGAAAAGGGGCAAAAAAACTCATGAAATCACTTTTTGAACCATCTCATTATATGCAAAGGTCAATGTCACAAAGTCAGCATAAGACTTAGTGCTTGTTTCACAGAGAAATGCAAAGAACTCACAGACCACAAAGATAATATTGTTTACAAATTTCAATGGAAATAAAAGGATTGTTGATGTAGCATGCATTGGGGGAACATCTATGAACTTCTAAGAGCGTATAAAAGACAAGTGTGGCAGAGACAAGAAATCAAACGCGCTATTCCAGCCTTTAAAGACGAGCAACAAAGAGCCATAACTTGAGAAAATATATTACACACGAACTACTATCCTTTGATATTACACGTTCCTAGTAATACAAGTATGAAGCCTTACCATCGCTCAATTGTCAAGAGAAATAAGTTTAACTGAAACTGTTTCAACGACAATCCTTTGATACAGGATCTTTTTCTATAACTAACTAAGAAACACGTTATACTATTCTTCAATTGTAAATAACTACCGTATTCTGATGACGATGGATTGATAATGTGAACGAATATACAGCTTCAAAGAAAACATGGCATATTTGCTTTCTGTCTGTGCAACATGAAGCTTCCAGACACTCCATTTTTGATTACATTATAGATTTTGGTCGCATGTCTGCTCAATCCTCCGAAAGAAAACTCTAGCACATAGATGCTCACAGCGAGCTTTTCTTTCAAAAAGTACATTAGCATAAAAGTAAATTTGGTGGTGAAATTGGCTGTGGTGTTTTAGTTCCATTTTCACTTAAGTAGTACTTTGCAATTTGCATGTGAGCACATTGTTCACATTCCATATTTAAATGTTATGCGATATGCAAACGTTTGGATGTGGACTGTAAACAATAAGGTCGCATGTGAAACTTGAAATGCGACAGTAAGTGAAATGGGGTTTTAAGCTCAAGCTATGGTACAAGTTACCCTTGAGCTCATGGCCCCTCTACCGACTGTTCTGGCTCAGAGCATGTACTGCTGGGGATTCTGGATCTTGACCAAGTACAGTTACATTTAAATCAAGCTTGTCGCATCAGCCTCCTAAGCAGCAAAGTTTTCCAAGATCACACTTAATTGTTTTGAAAACGTCTTGGAGATTTCTGGATGATTGCAGATATTTGATCGATTTGAATCATGACGACTTGCATTGATTCGTATCTTTAACTTCAGCAGATTGCACATTTTTCAAGAGTTTTGTACAAACATGTTTTCTGGGTAGGTATGGCTTCTTTCAGTACTGATATATAAGGCTGTAACTAAATATCAAAAGTTTTACCATTTACCAGCACGCTATATTACTGACAGGATTCTAGCATAAGCTTTTTCCACCTATGCACATTTCCATGTGTACTATTGGAACACATCTGAATGAAAAGTCTGAGCTGAGTATCCTAGACAAAGGGAAGCTGATGAGCTCATTCAGTGATGTATACGGAGCCATAACAATAGTTGAATAAATGGAGAAAATTCCGAAAAAAAGTTAGCAAAAGTGCTAAACTATAAGTGATTGGACTTTAAATTTCAAGATACATAACTGTGTATGAATTTGAGAGTTTCTTTAGCTCTTTTCCACTAGTTGATGGCAACTTGCTTCTGCAAATGACGCAATATTCCTCTTCGATTAGATATCCAAGGACTGAAAGTTCACCAGAAAGCTATCTAATTTTCTTGTGTGATTGTTTGTAAAGTTTTTCCTTCTATAGAGTGAAAGACACACTTCTTCTGAGCCCTGGCCTATTCTTCCACGATGCACTATGCAGTTTATCTGCAAATTTGGTCCAGCCTATTATTGCCAATGCCAAATCTTGCGTTATTGAAAACTTTGCATATCTCTTTCCTCGCTATGAGCATTAGGAACAGGCACAGCTTCATTCACAATATTCCATAAACCATCTTTCAACAGCGCCATGCTACACTAAACTTTCAGCATTGGGTAATTTCTTCCATTCAATGCAACAATCATCCCACATACTATATTTGATATTATGATGCTCCAGCAAGTGCACTGTAAGTATACTCTCGTTAGATATTAAACTGTTCATTCACTTACTCTTGCACCGTAAATTGAGTTTCAAGTAGCTTTCACAACGATCAATAACACTCTTTCTGTTAGGCCCTTACTGCTGGGCCAACAACCCACAATTCAAAACCAAAATTGCTAAATTTACTCTAACCAATCCCTATTGAGCAGGAATATAAATTACCGTTTACACTGAGAAAGCGTAGTATCATTTGTACTCTTTAAACTACCTATTCCAAACGTTTCTAGAATGATTAGTAATCGCGATCATTATACATTATTGCTATGATGTTGCCTTGTGCAATTATACAGTAATATCTCAAATCCCCTAGGGTAGAGAAGCTAGTATATTCTAATCGGAGGTACTTACCTTTCGTCTTGAAACTGAAAATGATTGCTCACATTGCTGGCATTTTACAGCTGTCCTATCATCTTTCCAGACTTGCTCCTAGAAAAAGTGATGGAAGCATCTTACAACTCAGGATTGTTCCCTATGCACAGTGTTTCTAGGGATTACTTACTTACGTACAACTCAAATGTATAACAAATTGAGGCCGGTACAGAAATGGATGAAATAGAGAGCTGAATCAAACGCTAGTTGAAAATATGCTGTTTCCAAAATACTTACTTTATTTCTTTGATAATCCTCATTTCACTAAGAAGCTCAATAACATTTCATATCCTCAACTAACTCGTCTAATGCAGCTAGTCTATTGTAGTCAAGGAGATGTAAATAGAAAGGTATCCAGTCATGCTATTATATGAAACACAATGTAGATAACTTGCAGAGAAACATGCATCAAAGTAATACCTTCATGACCACAGTAGCTTCTTTCATATCATCAACATGCAACTGAGACCTTTACATTTAAAGAGACTATTATCAACTGAATAATTAAAAAGCTAATTAAAAAAGGGTCAAAAATGAAGCCGAAGTATAAAACTTTAACTCTATCCATTTCATTTCATTTTAGTTCATTTCATATCATTTCATTCCTTTAAGGAGGGTTGCCCTTCAACAGAAGTTGGCTTTCAAGAGGCCCTCCATTAATCCACTAATATCTTTTATAGAGATCATTACAATATAGAAAAGAAATCAATCAAAAAACTACACAACTAAAATAGGTCACATGGTGAAAGTTATTGAATAAACCAAGGTTCATATCTCTTATAAAAGTTAAAGTAGCTGTATCTAAACAAGATGCTGATAGCTCTAATTATGCGATTCTTTTTCATTTCATTTCATGCTATATTCTTCATGCACGGTAACCCCATCAGCTAATGCAGCTTTCAGTGGCCCGTGAAAAAACCTTTACAGTTTGAAGCACAATGTGTATATATATACATATATATATATATATATATATATATATATATATATATATATATATATATATATATATATATATATATATATATATATATATATATATATATATATATATATATATATATATATATATTAAGGCATGAAGATTCTAATCGAAACGTTTACTGACAGACAAGTATATTTGTGTTTTATTCTATGTATACAATTTATATACGTTGTGGATGTGGCTTAGGATCATCCATAACGTATATAAATTGTATACATAGTATAAAGTACAAATATACTTTTCTGTCAGTAAATGTTTCAATTAGAATCTTCATCAATACTAAACTTACAATGACATTGGGCCTGCTTAAATTACTTACATAACAATGGGGTCACAATTGATATTACCTAAGGGGGACCTACCTATTAACACCTCATGATATATTAAGAATCCATAATATTGGGAGGGCCGAAGCTGTGAAGTAAGAAACAAAGGAGGATAGTACAGAGCATATAAGGTGATGCAAAGAGTGCGAGAAGTGTGAAGAAAAGAAGATTAGATGCTGGATAGACGCAAAATGGAAAAATGAATCAATTAACGCTAGGAAAGTGGATAGGGGATTGCTAATGATCCGCATATCTGACGTTAAGCCCATCAGGAATAAAGCTCTGTAGTCTAAACTGCCAGAATCCCTCCTTATGTGTAGAAACTCCAAATACCCTATCTATAATTTGAAAACTAACATCCTCTAAAAATCCATTATGGTTGGCTTCTGTGGAATGTCTAAACAACTCTGAATGCGTCACTGCTACTCCAGTAGAAAACTTCCTACTAGATGACTTATAATTGTTAAACCTGGCTCTAAAAGATGTAAAGGTGCTACCTACATACTGCTTACCACATACTTTACAGCCTAATAAATATACTACCCCTGAAGAATCACAATTAAAGTCACTATTTATATCATACTCCCTACCTGAAACACTACATCTGAAACTATTACCCTCTGACATATAACTGCAAACTTGACATCGCGCTTTACCGCACCTAAAACAACCCCTAACTCCTTCTGTCCGAACCCTAGGGAGCTTAGCTCTAACTAGATTATCCTTCAAATCTCTTGTGAAGACCACAAGAGGCTGCTCTTTAAAGGCCATCCGGTGTTCTTCAGACTCTTCTAACAGGGTATGGAGTTTCTTAACTATGCCCCTAAGCTCATTAAGTGCTGGATGGAATGTAACTACTAGTGGAACATGGTCCTTTCTCTTGTCACTACATCTCCCTTCCTGGTTAAAAAGTCCTTCTCTGTCTAAACTACTAGCACAAACTATAAGCTCCCTAACGAAATCCTCCTTATAACCCCTATCTACCAACCGACTCATTAATTCCTCCGACCTCTTTCTGAACTTCTTCTCATCTGAACAAATTCTTCTGATTCTAAGAGCCTGTCCATATAGGATTGCTGTTTTGACGTGCCATGGATGACAAGAGCTCCTCTGCAAAAACTGGTGTGTATCAGTAGATTTGCAGTAGAGATCTGTCTCCAAGGCCCGTCCCTTTCTATGTACTAAAACATCTAAATAACTGACACTATCCCTTGATTTAGTGTCAGTTATCTGGATGTTTTAGTAAGTAGCAAGGGACGGGCCTTGGAGACAGTTCTCTATTGCAAATCTACTGATATCTAGTGATTCGGCCATCGGGCGTTTCATACTTTGATAAGTGTCTGACGACACAAAGCTTTTCAATATATATACAGATATATATGTATAATGAATGTAGAAAACCCTAATTACAAAGCTAAAATAACAGAAAAATAACATAGAAAAACGTGAAAATCGATGTTTAAATATGTTGGTACGAAACCATTAAAAGATTTTTAGACCATGGTCGCTGTATCTCAGTTAATAATATCGGAGATAAATGGCCAGTGTAGTATTTTAATTAGCACATTAACAGGTGCATCATAGCTACTATTTGTCACTATTCTTGCAGCACGATGTTGTACCGTCTGCATTGCAAGCGGCCTGGTTTCCAAACAGTTCACCCAAAAAGAGCTACGGTAACGGAAATGTGGCTCAACAATACCTCGATACTTTTTCATTTCATTTTTATTTGTATCTTTCATTTATTCATCTGACAAATCATGCTGTAAATTACTTTCTACACACAAACATACGTAGCAAGAGACTAAGAGTACATATAACACTAGATAAAATTAATATTATACTAAAAATAACTAAATTACGTTGTAACATAGGTTGTCAGAGTAAGGAAGGAGCCTTCAATATAGGTTGACAAATCGAGAGAAAGGCCCCCCTGCCCATAGATATGGCTGAGTTTACTGGGGTAGCAGTTTTTAGCATACTTGAAAAAGCTTCAAAGCATGAGTATGGTGGCACGAGTACAGTCTCATTATCTCCCCCAACGTCGCTCTCCTCATAAGCTGACATAGTTTGGAGTGTTACACAAGTGTTTAAGAAGAATGACCACAAAACGTGTTAAGCGCTTGTTGCCATGAAAGCACAGCTGACGTGTTATGAACAATATGAAAACTATTTTAACTGTTTGCAAGTGAAAAATGGAGAAAAGGGACATCTAAATCCTCAAAGACACCCTCCCCCACCCTCTCTGCAACGTCAAAAAATGTCTTAAACTCATCATAGCACCATCATCCTGGGTTTTGCCAACGTGATTTATGTATGGTCCTATGAATCCAGTCAATCTTTGATCTCAATTCTTTACACTAACTTCAAAGCTTTTGTTGCAACAGACAAATACATATCTCCAGGTATTGCTGTAATTGGAGGAGTTCTGCAGAGGGTCTGTCTCAGTCCTTTGGTCTTTAACATGTGCTTCAACACTTTCTTTCAATCTATTAAAGCTGAAAAATTTAGACTATATGGCTTTCCACTCATAAATAACTGATTCATTGCTTTATCCAGTACATTTGTTTCAGTGTGCTGATGATGCTGCTGTATGGTGGCCCATCAGTTTCATAGTGTTTTGGTTATTTTTTTTCCTCAATCTAAAACTCGTTTCCACTTCTAGTCCAGAAATTAACCTCGGTTCCATTTTAATCTTGAATATAATTTTGTCTTGATTTCCAATTTCAAATTAATGTTAAAATTGAAAATTAATCCATTTTATCCTGGTGGCCCATTGATATCAATGTCAAAATAAGAGAGGTTGGCCTCACTTTCAAACAAATTTGGCGGAAAAGTTTCACAATATCCCTTATAGCTTAGCTCATGACGCCCCACATTTGCCACACTCATCTCATCTTCAGAAAATTGTAATGGCAGTTTGCTTGGGATCTGGTGTGAATTCACGGTATGAAACTCAGATGCTGGAAAAAGACCTCAAAAGGTATGTCCAGCAGAACTTAAAATGGACAGAAATACTAGATTTTATGAAGAGAGATTACCCAGTGTAAGCATGGAGTACACCAACTTGGCTAGGTGTTTGAGGTATTTTGATATTTATTACATCAAGTCGAATGTCGGTTTATCAGCAGTTACAGATGCCGTGAAAAGGAACTAGAGGGTCCTGGAAAGTTGCTAGGATACCTTACCATGAACCAACAGGTAAGAACTGAACATGGTGTATGTGTACCACGAAGGCGTGTTTATAATATCATGTTCACTGCTGATCCATAAGGAATTGAGGCAAGAAGTGTAAGAAAGCAGAAAAATAAACCAAAAACAATCATTCACATCAAATGGCCCTAACTGAACTCTTTCCCTTGATGGTCATGATAAACTGATGGGTTTCTAGAACTGCACACTTTCCATTGCAATATATGACTGTTTGGACACCTCTATGGATGCCCAGTTGCGGCAATATTTAAACTTTAACATTTATTTTTAAACCTTAACATTTAAACTTGTTCATTTATATTTAAACCTGTACATTTATATTCAAACTTTGCATTTAAATTTAAACTTTTCCATTTATATTCAAACCTTTGCATTTATATTTAAACTTTTACACTTAAATTTAAACTTTTACATTTAAATTTTTACATTTATATTGAAACTTTCACATTTATATTTAAATTTCCTGGGAGCGAGCGCGGTTCGCAATACAAACGAGGCTCTAGTATCGATATTGTTTTCAAGGATGGATATGGCTAACGATAATGTGGATTTTGGAGATCAACTTGTAGGAAGCCTAGCTCTGATTCTAGAAAGCTCTACAGCAGACCGTTTGCTGATAGGATATCAGAGCGATGAGCGAAAGTCCAATTTTTTGCAGCATACTGATCTCCTCGAGCAAGCAATAAAAGTTCTACATAACTTAGTACATGTTCGTGATGTGCAAGTGGATGACTGTAAGTTACTGAATGATGTTTCAGATGCATTTCCACAAGTTTACCGAGAGCTGTTTCAAATGTATCTAAGTATTGGATACCAGAACAATAAATCTGTACAGCTGGATGCGACAGCCCCTGAAGAAGAAAGTAGAAATGCTGTTGGAAGACGAAAGTATACAATTCCAAAAGGTGCTCTGAAGGAACTTAGAGGACTAGGATTTATATGGTCTCACATTGCACGTATGTTTGGTGTGTCCCGTTGGACTGTATACCGCCGAATCGGTGAATATGACATGCAGCTAATGCAGAAGTTCACTGACATGTCCAATGATGAAGCTGATGCAATAGTAAAGGATTACATGTCTGGTCATGGAAATACTACTGGTGAACCATATATATCAGGTTATTTCAAGTCAATCGGCATTTGCATTCAAAGAAGACAAGTCCGAGAAAGCATCAACAGACTTGGCCTAATGCATTCAGCATTACGTTGGGGTATCTTGATTTCCAGGCGCACATATTCTGTTCCATGGGCTAATTCACTATGGCATATTGATGGTCACCATTCTTTAGTGCGATGGAAGTTTGTGATACATGGCTGTATTGATGGTTTTTCACGAAAAATAATGTTCCTGCAATGCAATACAAACAATAAAGCATTAACAGTCCTCCATCTATTCTTAGAATCAATTGATAATCATGGTGGCTATTGACCATCCAGACTAAAGGTAGACTATGGTGTCGAAAATGTTATAGTATGTGATGCAATCACACAGAAACATGGTGAGGATAGAGGTAGTTACATTGCAGGGCCTTTAACAAGAAACCAGAGAATTGAAGGTCTTTGGCGTGATGTGCTTCGCTGTGTTTCTGCTGCATTCTACTACTTATTTTATGCTTTGGAACAGACAGGATTGTTGGATGTAGAAAATCCCATTCACATGTTCACCCTTCATTTGATCTACAAACTAAGGATAAATTTTTCACTTGGTGAGTTCCTTGGAGCACACAATGACCACCGTCTTTCCACAGAGCAAAATTGGACCCCAAACCAAATATGGAACAATGGAATGCTAGACCCAAGGAACCCATTGGCAAATGGAATGTTAGATGATGATCCAGAAAACTTTGCTACATTTGGTGAAGATTTACAGGGACCTATCCCAAGTTCCAGTGAAGATGGGGAAAGTTTGGTTGTGTCCCCTGACTCATTCCCCTATCAAGAGCAGATTCTAAGACATGTTCATCAATCAATTGACACAAATAGAGTTCCACAGAAATGGGTACAGATGTCTACACTGAAGCGTTAAATCTGGTAGAGAGAAAGTAAGCTGAACTCAGTAATGGAGACACACATACTTCAATTCAATAAGATCGATAATCAATGCAATGAGTTCAATAGAGGATTTAACAAAAATTTCTTTCTCCAACAAAGTTTTCAACAAGATAATATGCATACAGCAACAGATAGGTACATTGATATATTTATGTTGGCCAAATAGGAAGAGGTCTGTGGAAACCCATCAGCTCTTTTCCAAGCCCCGAAGGGCTTATTGATTTCAGGTACTGTAAAGGGGTGCTTTTGGATAGGGAGCTCATCATAGAAGAGAGGGGACAAAGTTAACTTATGAAGTATGAGAAAATTCCTCTGCATTGCAGTAAATATTAGCTACAGAATTCATACAACCTCCCTTAAAAAAATTTCCAAAACTATTCCAAAACTCTTTCAAAGTCAGTAATGGCCCTGTAACTATTTCAATATATAGAACAATGTTCACATAATAGCTTTTAGATCACTAAATAGCAAGTCGCATTCATATGATGATCACATCAAAACAACCAAAATTACTTAAATGATAAATGTAGTTTGACTCAAATGGTAGAAACATGTGTTCAAGTGAAAATAGGTTTTTCAAGTGGCAACTTTCTACTAAAATGCTATCCTAAATAGAGAATGGTTTCCAATTACAAAGTTTCCAAAAAGGTTAATAATGAATGATAACAGCAAACCATAATAACAACAACCCAAGTAAAACAGCAAAATCAAGCAACAGAACAGATGTACAAGAAAAGTCTTTCAAATCTGAAGTCTCTAAGTTAAATGATACCAAAATATGATCCAATGAATGCCAAATCATAGATATTGAAGAGATATTCTTCACTTGGAAGAGGCTCTGATAGCACTGCTCTTGCCAACTCTAAGGTATTTGAGCATGTATGAGCGGTTGGAATGTACTTTAATACTTTTCTTCTCTTTGCAAGCCTATCTTCTTGTTCCTAGATGAAATCAATTAAAACAACCTTGAGAATGAAAGAAATTTCTTATCATGAAATGGTGTATATTATGCCTATAAACTCGAGGTCCATGACTGCACTATGCACTTGCAATAGTGTTTTGGAAAATGTCGATTCACTGTTGACTAAGAACATCTCTAAATATACACAGTATCTACCATCAGTAGCAATGAAGAACAATATACCTCCTCTAAATATTGCAAATAAGCTCACTATTAAATACATAAGTACTTACTGAGCTTTCCTCACAATTTTCATCAACAATTTATTCTGCTGAAGTCAAGAAGATAATAGTTGGCGGCAATGTGTATCCTAATACTGGCTCCTCAGATGCTCCAGTTACAAAAGAAAGGATGCGCTCTAACTTTAAGATACTCCTCCTGCCACTTGCTACTTCACTGATGTAATGCACAAAAATACTGTAAAGTTCTTTTTCCCTGGTACATGAACTTGAACCATCTACTGAAAATTGTGGTCGCAGAGTCTTAATGACCTTCTTTGCTGTTAGTGCTGTTGATGCAGGCTGTAGAAGGCGCTTCAAGATTGGAAATGCATGGAAAACTTCAAGAATCCCAAGTACTTGAAGTCCCCTTTGTAAGTGAAACATGCATGCAGATTTAATTGCGGATTTGTCAAAGAACTCCTCAAGTACTGTTGACGGAAAAATCCGAGGACATTGGCAATTCTGTAGGAGAGCTATTGTGCACATAATTCCAACATAATAGTACTCCTCACACAACTGTTGCCTGAAACCATGTGCAAAGTATTTGGCTTGCATTTCTCTGTTCATCAATTCAAGCCAGTCAAGACGAGGACCTCCCAAATCTTGTGCCAGCTCTCCAATAAAGTCTACTTCAAATGTCATCCTAAAATCATCCACATACTTCAATTCAGCCAATGTACTTTCCAACACTCTTGACCTATCAATTGAGATATAATTAGTTTCACCATGAGGAGATGTGTCCTCTGATGACAGCAAATTGAGGTTTCTACCCTTATGTAGCTTCTTTTGCAAGGATCGAAGAATCTCTATGGGTTCCATGCAGGATTCTCTCTTAACTTCATCAATCAATGGCTGAATGTCAAAAGCTGGTGGTGGTTTCTTAAATACATCTATTGCCTTGTTATCATGATTTCCATTTCTAGCATCCAAAGTCTGTTCTGCAGCTACCTCATCAACAATGTGCATGACATCTACCTTTCTGTTAAGCCTGGTATCCATATAGTCGTTGAGGGTCGTTGAGGGTCGTTGACAGTCTTTTTCAGTCTTTGCGGGTCGCGGATATGGGTGAATATCCATAAAGTCGCTGTGGGTCGTTGAGGGTCGTTGAGGGTTGCAGAGGGTCGTTGACGGTATTTGAGAGTTGTAGCGCGCCCTATGCATTTTCTCAAGCAGCTGGTGCCAAAAAAAGACAATTTTCTAGACATGGCAGAAGCAGATAGGGAGTTTTTATTGTTGGCCTATTCATTTATGCAGTTAGGTTTGACAAAACAAAACAAAAGAAAACATCGATTTTGGGTGCGAAAAATATTGCAGCAACGGCAAACATATGGGCTGTATCACACGCTTGTTCAGGAGATACATTTGCAAGATCGAGAGTACTTCTACAGGTAACAAAAACATACTTTCAAATCATTCTGTATATGAATTTGCTATCCTTGAGCTTTAATTTTTTTCTCTGGTAATTTCTGATAATTTATATTAAGAGTATTCTTGGGTTTTGAATAGGCTTTTAAGCATATTAATTTATTCTGTTAGTCCATTTAACTATAATTTTATTTTATAGAAGGTCCCTTTGAAACCCTGCAATTGTGCTGTAGGACTACTCTCCTCATTAGCTAAATGTATGGAATATATAAAATATATAATCTAAATATGCTATGCTTTTGTAGATTCCTTCGAATGTCTCCTGAGAGACTTGAACGCCTCCTGATTTTGGTACGACCATTAATTAAAACAAACATTGCAGATCCAGGCAACCTATTGAACCAGCAGAACGTCTGACAGTTACATTACGGTTCTTAGCCACCGGTGACTCTCAGCAATCTCAAGCATTTCAGTTCAGAATAGGACGATCAACAGTTGGAAAGATAATTAGAGAAACTTGTGATGCGCTATGGGCTGCTCTGAATAATATTTATCTATGTCCACCAAAGTCTACATCAGATTGGGTCAAAGTTTCAGAAAGTTTTGAAGAACTGTGGCAATTCCCAAATTGCATAGGGGCACTTGATGGGAAGCACATTGCAATGGAATGTCCAAAGAATGCTGGTTCTGCATTTTTTAATTATAAGAATTTCCATAGCATTGTTTTGCTTGCTGTGTGTGATGCAAATTACTGCTTCACTCTAGTCGATGTAGGAGCATTTGGGAGGTCTAATGATTCAGGGGTATTAGCAGACTCTCCAATTTCGAAAGCTTTTGAGAATGCCGAAATAAAACTGCCAGGTGCTAAAGAAATCCATGGAAAAAGTTTCCCCTATGTTCTGGTTGGTGACACTATCTTCCCGTTGAAAACATGGCTGATGGTTCCTTATCCTGGAAAGTACTTAAAGGAGGAAGAAAGGATATATAACTATAGACTGTCAAGAGCTCAAAGAACGATAGAAAATACCTTTGGTATTCTTGCTGCTAAATGGAGAGTGTTTCGTAGACCAATAAGAGGGAATGTCGATCTAGTGCAGTCAATAACCATGGCCACTATTTGCTTACATAACTATTTGCAGCTGACAGAAAATGCCATGTATATACCTACTGGCTTTGTTGACAGTGAAGATTCTAGCGGAAACGTTGTCACTGGAGATTGGAGAGAGTTGGTAAACGGTGAAGATAGTGGGATGACAAATTTGCAAATGACAGGAGGAAACAGATATAAATTTTCTGCCGGGAATATCAGAAAAGATTTCAACGATTATTTTAATAGTGTCAATGGGCAAGTGCCTTGGCAAATACAACATGTGAGAGACTGTGGAAAAATTAATTCATTAACTCAATGATATGATTCTGTAATTCATACTCTTTGGTGTCAAATTGTCCCCTGTGTGGTTGGAATTAAACTAATGATCTATTTTGTGGGGGAAAACTGGTGAGTCGAAGTTGTAAGCAGGAAGTACTGGGGCACTAGGGTGTAAAATATTCACATTTAGAGTGTTCAAGCAAGTATAATGTTCAAGTGAAATTGCATGCTAATGGATTCATAGCTAATACAGCAAAAAATATCAACACCAGCATCAATGCAGTCTTATTAAGCGGGGAGGGATCTAACGAGAGTGAAGGCTAGAAATTTTACAAAAAAATGACAAGGGGCACGGGAAGTGGACACCTAAGAGTAAAAGATATATTGAAATAAGACAGCAAATTATGTAAAAGATGCTGGCTCTGTAACTTCAGCTGTTTTTTGCGCGCATTGATACTGCTGTTGACATACTGGTTGTTGGTTGAAAACAGAGTATTGCTCCTGGGCCGGATAGCGAACCAGTGGATAGTGTGGCATTGATACAACAGTGTCTTGGATGCCAGAAAACTCGGCCTGAAAAAATAGCTGCTCAATTTGTAGCCTTAACATAGCTTGGCTTCTAGGCTGTAATCGCTTCATTCTCGGGATCAGACTTCTGCAAAACAATGCTGTATCATCGTTATCGTCAGCCGTATCCCTGATACCATTAAATTGATCTTGTTTTTCAAGATGTTGTCCAATCTTCTCTGCCGTTTTAATAAGTGCCATGTTCACCTCCTTCTTGCTTGGGTTCTTGTAAGAACTCCATTGTCTCCCTTTGCGCTTAGCCGAGGCATTTTTTGAGCTCTTCCCTGCATTTTTGATTCTCTCTGCGTTAGCAATACCCTTTGCTATCCCAGCCTGGTCAATGCCATCCATTATACCAGCATTAACAGCTCCATCCTCATCGTAGCTAGCACTCCTGGTTTCAAACTCTTCATTTATACCTTCAATATCACCTACTTGTTCAGCCACTTCGTTATTGTCACTTGTGGTAGACAGGCGTTCTACAACACAGGACCCTGATGTGTTCTCCGTGGTAGCTGACTGCGAACAGCTTTGTGGAGAAGATAAATTGCTCCAATGTTTCGTGCTCGTAGTCAAGTTGGTTGCAGATGGTCTATGCTGGATATAGGGCTTCAGCCATTCCAATCCTTGAAATTCTGGCGGGCAACTTACTGCATCCCTGCCACTACCAGACGGCAGTTTCGTCATTTTCCGTTAAAACCGTGTGAAGGGCGATCTCAAATTTTTGAACTTGTTTTCTGCTTCTTGAGCTGTAATGGAAAATTTTCTACCAATCGTAGCCCAGCAGTTCATTTTCTTGTATTTGTCTCGAAATTCTTTGCTCAACTTATTATATCGGCAATCATGTACCTGAATCTCGGCCATAAAATCACACATCTTAAAGCTTTCGAACTCGATATGGTGTTGCTCGTCCGCCATTTTGAATGATATTGAGCATATTTCTGGGTCGTTGACAGTCTTTGGCAGTCACTAGCATGCTTCCATTTAAATTCCTGGGTTGTCGACAGTCTTTTTGAGTCATTGCGGGTCGCTGAGATAGAACTCGCTCCCATCTCAGCGACCCTCAACGACTCAGACGTTCACGGTCGTTAATGTAATTAAAAAAAATATTGGGTTGTCTCCATATAGTCGTTGTGGGTCGTTGACAGTCTTTCAGTTTTAGGAAAGACCGTCAACGACCCTCAACGACTATATGGATACCAGGCTTTAGATGAATTTTGGCTCTCTGCAACAGCAGTGGCATTATTTCTGCATTCATTGTGTGACTTTGAATCAATTTCATGTTCTTAAGTCAAATGCTTACATTCTGGCTTCATCTGCAAATATAGCAATCCTTGACCAGCTAACTTTTTAACAATTAAGTATAGTTAAATTCAGTTCCTGCTTGAAGTGCTGGTTTAGAGATTCTTTTGTATCTCACTGTCACAAATTCAAAATCATCAGCGCAAAAAAGTGATAACCTATTACAGAGAGAATCCCTGATTTTCACTCGAATATCCTTCTCAGAATCATATTTCTTGCATGTTGCAATGCCACTTGGTATAACGGAATCCTATCTAAAACATTGGTCATTTCGGGTTTCTTCGGATGGTGCTTCTATCAAGCCAAACTCTATGGCAACATCCGGCTTCTTTCTTACAGGTTGAGAAGGCAGGGGTCTTGGAGAAGAAGAGGTGCATGACCGAAGTCTTTCATTACTGTTGAGTCTCGTAAAGACTCCAGCACGTGAACTCGTATTCAGCATCTGTCTTGCGCTGTTCACAGCTCTACTGACGCTATTTGGCACAGCAGATAGAGAACTCATATTGAGTAGAGCAGCGATCATATCTGTTGGTTCTTCAGTTACTAAAAGTGAAGACGCTTCTTTAAGCAAAGCTGCAGCTCGAGCAATTCTATCTCTACCTCCGTCCATTTCTCTATCACTCGAACTCAAAAAAGCGCGAAAAGCATGAGAGCCTCATTTGCATTGCAGACCGCGCTCGGTCCCAGGAAGTTTAAATAGAAATGCAGAAGTTTAACTAGAAATACAGAGGTTTAAATAGAAATGCAGAAGTTTAAATATAAATGTAAAAGTTTAAATATAAATGGAAAAGTTTAAATGGTTAAATGTAAAAGTTTAAATATAAATATAAAAGTTTACGTTTAAATGGAAAAGTTTAAATACAAATGCAAAGGTTTGAATATAAATGCACAGGTTTAAATATAAATAAACAGGTTTAAATGTTAAGGTTTAAATATAAATGTAAAGGTTTAAATATTGCTACAATTGGGCAGCCATAGTATCATTCTGTTCCTACTCAGTACTCTAATACTCTCCTCAATATCCTGGCTGTCCCTAATATTGTGGTGTTTTGCGCAAAATGGATCTCTAACTCTATTCCGATTTGCTCCATAAATTTCTTGAAATTGTGTTACACTTCCAAGGGCTCCTACAATAACAGGTACCACAGATACTTTTCGAAGACTCCAAAGCATTTGGATTTCCCGTTTGATATCCTAATATTTGTCAATTTTTTCTTTCTCTTTATCATATATTCTCTTGTCTCCAGGGATGGCAACATCAACAATTATTGCAGACTTCTTCACCTTATCAATAATGACAATATCGGGCATTCTTGCTTCGATGCTGTGATCACATTGAATATTCATGTCCCAAAGAAGCTTATGTGTAGTAATTTCCGAGACTGTTTCTGTGCTGTGCTCGTACCTTTGATCAGTTTTTTTCAAGCATAAACTTCACAAAGTCTCCAATGACTCATCTTTGAGACATTATCATGTCTCCTCTTATCACGCGTCTGCGCCAGCTTCTTGCACTTGCTAACTATATGACTCACAGTTTCTCCTCTTTTTTACACAATCTACATGTCGGGGAATCAGCTGTCTTATCAATGTTGTACTTTATATAGTCCGTTCTGATAGCTTGCTCTTGCGCAGCGCATATCAACGCTTCCGTCGTTATTTTCAGATCAGGCTTTCTCATCCAACTCCAGGTTTTGTCATTATCCGTTGTTACAGGCATATCACTAACAAACTGACTGTACATTTGTTTCCCCATCCAGGCCTCCATTCTTTTTTCTCTAATCGCATTTTTAAAGTCATCTTTGCTACAACTTTTTCCAAATTCTAAAATACCGACATGTTTGATACCTTGCAACAATCCCTCCGTGGAATGTTTGAGGTACCATCCAAGATTGTTCTCTTCACTTCTGATAACATGTTCACAGCTCATCAACCCTCTTCCTCCATCCTTTCTACTAGGATAGAGTCAATCTACATAATTATTATGTTTATAGGGATACTCATATCTATTAAGAGGCAAGTTTGTTCTTTGAAGTTTTTTATTATTATTATGTTTTATCTGTTCCTGTCATGTTCTGCTGTAGTAACTTATTAGGCCGAGTTCATCCCTTGAGGCTTTCATAAGGATGGTATACTTTATTTAATGGATAGAATCCTCCTTAAAATATGGGCAGTACCAAGGAGGACAAACTGAGCTTCTTGTATCGAGATGTTACCTGGGATTTTGCTGATGTATTTTTCCATCCCTGTTATGATTAGACCAAGTGCACCTATTATAACAGGTATTGTCGTCGCTTTCATGCCCCATAATCTTTCAATTTCAATTTACAGATCTTTATACTTTGAGAGTTTCTCGGTCATTTTTATTGATGTGTTGCGTTCTGTACGGACAGATATCTCAATTAATTGGCAATTTCTACCCTTCTTATCTTTCACTACTATGTCAGGTCTATTGGCCTTGATTTCTTTGTCGGTTTGGATTGGCATGTCCCACAATATAGTGACTTCATTGTGTTCTGTTACAGTTTTTGGCTCGTGTTCATAGTATTTGGCACTCATTTCAATGTTATAGTGCTCATAGTATTTGGCGCTCACTTCAATGTTATAGTGCTTGCAGATTCCCCAATGGATATAAGATGCGACATTATTGTGTCTTTGGGCGTATTCTACTTTTGCTAATTCAGGACAACCTGAGATAAGATGGTCTATTGTCTCTTGTTGTTTGGTACAAATTCTGCATAGTGGATCAGTGCCATCTTTCAGAATTTTGTGCCGATAGTAATTAGTTTGTAGACATTGATCTTGAGCTTATTATCATGCGTGTTCTAAAGTAAACCGGGTTCAACCCACTTTCGAGTTTACACTACAGTCTCGAGCTTCTTAGTGCCAATGCAACTGGGTTCACCCCCGGCTGGTTGAACCAGGGTTGAACCCAGGTAGAGTTTTCGTAGTGCACACAGGCCTTTAGCAAAGTGCCAAGCAAACAATATGAAATCTATTGTTTCTTGCTCAAGCAAACAATCTTAGAAGGACCTGTTTATACTAAAAGGATAGCCTGCTTCCAGCCCGCTTTGAAGTGGCGTTCGGCTTATCGAGACAGCATTTTCACTCTGGTTATATGAAGCTAGCGGTCCCGGTTTGCCGATATAATATGGATCATTGACGCCGTCACTACATCGAATGATGTCCATGAATGCTCTGTTAAGTACAAACTATCTCGGCAAATCGAGTTGTAGTGTTTATATGCAATAAAGTTCCCCCGGCAAACCGAGCTAGTGTATTTATTTGCAGAAGACGTGCTTCAGTAAACCGGGATCCCATTTCCTCACCCCTGAGGCCCCGGCTTGCCTTGGCAAGAGTTTCTCCTATACACATGAAGTGTTTGTATAGTGAAAACCACGGATAGGGAGCATCTTGGTAAACTGAGTGCCCTGGCAAAGGGGACATCAAGCGCGCTAGGTATTCTCAAATAAAGAGATCCTAAGAAATCAAGAATTAACTAGTGTCGGCACAGAAATTAAAGGCTCATTTGCAAATCTCAACATTCTTCTGAGACACTTCTCCTGTTACAAAGGGAAGCTTCATTTTAAGTAAGAAAAGTTTGTAGTATCAGGTGGCAAAAGGGCACATAGCGAAGTGGCTAGGACGATACACTTATTTTCCACTTACTTTGTACAGCAAGTGAAGCAAAATACTTTGAACAATCCAAAAACAACAGATCCCCTTTGCCCCCCTGTACAATCTGCTCTACGAGGTACCTCACGTCCACATTCTGACCAATGCCCAAATAATCGAATATTTGATAAAGTTTGGACTGAATAACAGAATAGTAACATCGGGGAGTACGAACAGTCCTAGAGGTTATTATTGAATGAACTATATATGGCAACAGTACAGTTACTCTTAAGTCATATACATCTGCTAAAAATAGTACACCCTTTCATCACCGACAGAGCGACCTGGAGAATCTACCAACTATTACTCACTATTCCCTCAGAAACTCCAATCATCCAACCTATAGGAAGTCCTCAATATTGTTAGTTGAGTTTCGTGTTGGCAACTGATGGATAAAGATATACCATCAATTGATATAACCCTCCAAAAGACGATTTACAAAGCACAAAAATATAGATAGGAGAATAACGGATAACTCTATGGGTAGTGTAGTAATGATATTGATGAAGTACTCATCAAAACATTCTGGTATTTGTTTTTCACAAATGATTCTAGGACCATTTTCAATGAGAATGTTCTTCTCTTGGGTCTTAGATGATTTCTTAGAAAACAGTGGCTTAAGAGTTTTCCAGAAGCATTTATCACTACCGATGGTTGCAGGGTCTAAATGTCGAAAAACTCTCTTCCTTGCAACTCTACTAAGTTTAACAATCTTTTTTCTTTGCATTTATACTTACGAATGTCTTCCTTATTACGACTTGACGATCCTTTTTCATCTCTTTCGAGACATGTGGTTTATTATTTCCTGTAACAGTTGCTTTTCTGTATTGTGCGTATTTATTCAATTACGCGTGCAACATGGCTACAGGATGCTATGTTCTAAGTGTGCAGATGGCAGATGAAAATGCCACCAAAATCTCAAGTGAAATACAAGATGATAGAAAAATAATGTTAGAAGTACTGAATAAATTAAGAAAGAAAGTGTGGCCAAAGTCTGGAGAATATTATGGAATTATGCGAAAAGAACTTGAAATGGAGTCGTGATGAAACCCGTGCTGTGATCGATGAGGTGAAAATCAAAAAGCAAATCGAGGAAGTTATCGTCGGTTATCGAAAGACTACCTTTCGTAATTCTGGCAAAATTTCATTTTCATGAGCAAGGCTAAGCCTGTCTCAAGTGAAGCAATGGACTCAAACCTTGTGAGTGATTTCATTGATTTTAAGAAACATGCTTACAATGAATTATCGTTTTTAAAAAGCGAAAGTATCCCAAGCCCAAGGACCGCCGACTGATGATGAGAGGCCATTAGGGACAAGCAATTTGACCCAGAGCTTGTGCAACAGGATAGATTTCTTGGAGAAACAGCTAGATTGCTAAAATCAAATAATTTTAAAGATGATTGACACAGATCAAGATAGGGTCGGATAAATTTCAAATTATGAAAAATTAACATCAAATAGTATTGGGATTGCTACAGTAAAGAAGCCTAAATCTTTGACTACTAATATGTCATAGAAAACTAATCAAGGATTGGCAAAGAGTAGTAATAGAAAAATAATTACAAAGCAACAACTCCCTAAAGATACACAAGATGACAAGCAAAGTGAAATTATTTTCAACTAATGCAAATGATCATTCTGTCACAGTGAATGGGGATGAAAACCTAAAAACAAAGAAGACAAGAAAACATGTTATAGTCATTAGAGACTCCCTTTTGAATGGGATTGAAGATTATGGACCAAGGAAACACCATAATGGCAAGGTCTGTCCACACCCAGGTGCAAAAACCAGTGATATTGTAGACCATGTGAAACAGGTCGCCAGAGGAAAACCAGAAATGGTCATGATATACTGCGGGTCCTATGATTTGACAAACGACGTTGACACCACGAAGCACATGAAAGAATTTGTTCTAATCCTGAAAGAAGAAACCCCACACACACAGATTGTTTAGTCGGCCGCCATCATGCGAAGAGACCAATAAGGAATGAGAAAGAAAGTAGAAGAAATTAACTGTAAAATCAAAGCAGTTTGTGTCGACGAGAAGTTAGAGTTTTTCAATAATTCTAACGTAGACGATTCTTGTTTGGGACAAAGAGGTTTGCGCATAAATCTGAGGGCAATGCTGTTCTCGCAAAAAATCTTTTACAGGTAATTTATCGCAATGACTGACACAACAACTCTCCTCCAGAATTTATATTAAATGATATCACTGGGGACGATTCGGAGTGCAATAATACATACTGCCCAAATATTTCCTATCCAGCCCTAGATCCTGAGGATGGGTATGAACAGGAAGAAAAATTTGTTGACGATCAAATTAGAGATCTGCTGATAAGATATCCTCAAAATATTTTGATCAGTTACGTGAGAATATATTCGATACGAAATGAATTTGATAATTTTTCTAGCATTATTGAGAAACACGTAGATGTCTTGGTCATTGCTGAGACTAAACTAGATTGGACGTCTGACAGTCACCTGTTTCATATACCTGGAATTATACAACCTTATAGGCTAGATGTATCGAGTAATTCCTGAGCATGATTAGTTTATATCAATAACCAAAATACCTAGCAGATTATTAACAGGGATAGACGTTCCTCAAGATATCAAATTACTACCAGCTTAACACAATTTGAAAAAAACAAAATGACTATTAGTTCCAGCATATGGACCTCCTTCTCAGGATAACAGGTACTCTATAACCCACCTTGAACGCATAATAGACGTTAACACATTGTCGATAGGAAACATGTTGATATTTGGTGATCTTAATATGGAAGTATCTGAACCTGCAATGCAGTCATTATTTCGGCAATATTCTTTAGTTAGCATGACTACATCACCCAAATGTTTCAAAAGCCCACAGGGGAAATGTATTGAGCTAATGTTAACAAATAGCAAATATAACTTTGGAGCCGAACATTCGAAACAGGAGTCAGTGACTTCCATCATATGATTTACACTGTACTAAAAGTAACTTGTACGAAGCTTCCACCAAAGATTTATGACTGAAATGGAAAGAAGTTTGACCTTTTCCTAGGCATCTGAACAAATGTGCTGTTGGAAAGCCATAATCTCATTACTAGCATCGTTTTTATTTAAAGCTTGCTAATTGAAAACAATTAGTATTTAACCATAGGTTTTCATTCCATATTGCTTTACGCAGGTCTCGTATGAAAACAGTTTACAACTAATATGATGCACCTATTGAAATATTATCATTACTCTACATCAACTATTATTGCATATTAATTCTAATGGCTATCGTACTTTCAAGGGCTTTCGAGTACCATCACCCTTTCTGTGAGAAAAGAGCATCAGGGTGAAAGAACTCAAGAATACTCTCGGATGCAGACAGAAAGAAAAGTAAATGTGTCACTCAAAGCAGACATATCTGCTACTCCGATACATATTCATTAAATCTAAGATGAAGATCTACAATTTAACAAACTGCCTACGTCAAGCACACTGATTTCAAATATGGCAATTATGTCACCATATGCATTATATAACAACAAATAACCTTGCACCTAACCATGTGATTGATAGTATTGTACTTAATTAATTTCATTAAAACTTTTAGTGAATCTTTCAGATTAGCATTATTTCACTTCTATGACCATCATCTGCATTGTACAAAACTTGAGAGAGAGTGAGGACTTTATAACAGTATATACGCATTTTACTGCTTATGATTTTGATACAATTTGAATTACCAGATAAATGGAAGAAACTGTACAATCGGTGCTATATTGAATGAATGCTGCAATCTTTTAACATATACAAGGAATACTGGATCCATAAAAGTAAAAACTTAGCTTTACGAGGACAGAAAAAAAAACAGTTGAAAGTGTGCCCTAAAAGAGCATACATTTAATAAAGATGATAGAAAAATTTGGCTTCGTCATGAGCTAGATTATAGGAAGGCGTTGGAGTGAGATGTTTCGCAGAACTATTGTGATGTGTATGGGACTGATAAGAATAAAATACAAGGCAGTCATATAATAGTACTTGAAAATGTTGAAAAGCAAGAACGGGATGCTTTCAGAGCTCTGTCCAGTTGGAATCTGTGCAGGGGTTGCTTTAAAAACTCTAAATCATTTATAGACAACGACTTTACATAAAAAAGATCTGAAAGTCATATCCATTTAAGGGTAGGCAGTGAAAGTCCGGAAAATGAGCATCGACAAATACTAAGAGATATTGCAAATAGAATTCCATGAAGCAGGTGTTTCAACTTTCAGACCACATAATGCAACAAAGTGAAGACAGCAGTTAGCTGCAAGAATTGATTTTGAAAAGCAGAACATTTTTCAAGAAAACATATCTCAAAAAAACATATCTCAAAAACACTTGATTCTGAAGTATAAAATACATGAACAAAAGCTACTCCAAAATCGAACCAAGAAGTGCAAGAAAAAGCGTACGAGTCTGATAAACTAATGGGTTTAATTAAGGAACAGATTACTGCTTCAAATAAATAAGAAACAAATTACTGCACCTGGTAGCTGATCAAGAAAGAAAAAAGGCAAAGTTCTTCAAAGGACATATGACACGGTTTCTAGCGCGAAAATTAATTTTGCTTATTGTTTCACTAAAAGATAGTGAAATACACAGTGAATATGACAAAGTTGAAAAATTTGGTTTCTTCATAAATTCACGCTTGATTTCGAAGGAAGCACATTACGGCGGGGATTTATCATGTGACCTCGTGACGTATAAGTGTACATATCGGTGATTTTGTAAAGAGGGCCAGGACTGGAAGTTGCTCATAGATTGATCGTTTGCATTTGTAACATATATTTGTTTAACTTGAAAGTTCCTATTCAAATGAGATATCCTGTAAATATACTATAAGTTGTCACAAGTAGGATTAATGGCTTCTCTGTATACTAAGATGCCTATATGATAATTTATGCCAAAACCAATCAAATTGCTCTATATTCTACCACATGACCTGATTACGTGCACACGACCTCCTCCCAGGGTAATCTTCCCAAGGCCCCCAGATTTCTGTCGAGGGTAGCCATTTGGGTCTACTACGTACATAAGAAGAGATCTGATTTGTATCATTTTTTTCGCCGAGTTATTCAACTGTCTTCCCATCGCCATTCACAGCAATACTGTTGCTCCTCCCTGCTGGACCATGTGTTGTCAGTTTTGCGAGCGATCCTGTATGACTAAGTAGCTGTGTGTGTTATCGCAAGGAGACTTTGGTTGTGTAATATGGTGGAGGCAGAACAAGATTCAATAAATAAATGAACATGTATTGTGCATCATATCGCTCTCATCCAAAACTCTCCTACTTACAACACTGAAGCTATTATTATAGAAAAGACCAATAGGGTGAACATCAAGTGTTGACACATTACATTTCATCCCCCTCCTTAGCAATGGTGTTTTAGTCAGTGACTAACAAAATCGCCATAGCGCATGGGAGGCCTGATGTTTTGTCATAAGTTGGGTGGACGCGCAGATCTTTGGGGGTTATGAACCTCGTGATTTGCGCAACCAGGTTTCCCATCACCCCCAGGGTGCCCATATACGATCTCTATCTCTCCTGTCTCAGAAACAGGACAGGTAGGTCTTGCCCCATCCTGGGGAATAGTGCAGAGTTTTAGCTGGTTGTGGTGAACATTAAGGGTCTTCCCAGCTTTATCTTTTACCTGATAATTCACCCCACGATGTACAAGGACTTTATATGGACCCCTCCACCTTTTACCAAATTTCCAATGTTTGGGGCATTGTAGCCACACCCATTGCCCTGCTACAAAGGGTACCCATTCCCTGTGGCTTTGGGAAGCATACTGGGTTTGCTGGAGTCATCGCGCCTTACTGAGGTGCTCCTCTGCAGCCCCTTTAACACTACAAAGCGCTTTTCTCAGATCTTTAGCATACTCAGACTGCAAGGATGGATTCTTTAATGGCACCCCTAGAGTATGTTCAATTGGAAGACGAGCTGGGTGCCCAAATACTAATTCAAAGGGAGAAAATCCTGTAGATTCTTGTGGGCTAGTGTTGTATGCGTAGACAGCTATATCAATCCACAAGTCCCAGTCATCCTTATGTTCAGAAACAAAGGAAGAGAGAATATCTCGAAGAGTGTGATTTTGGCGCTCTACAAGACCATCACCTTGTGGATGGTAAGCTGTCGTACGCGATTTGTGAATACCCATAATATCACAAACTTCATGAATCAGGTTACTCTCAAAGTTAGAGCCCTGGTCCGAATGGATGGCAACTGGAGGCCCAAACCTTGAGAAGATCTTAGAAACTAAAATACTGGCAACAGTTCTCGCTTTCTGATCTTGGGTGGGAAAGGCCTCGCACCATTTTGTAAAATGGTCCATGACAACCAGCACATGCTTGTTTCCTCTGGATGTCTCTGGCAAGGGGCCATATAATCCATTGCCCAAAATACAAATGGCTCACTGACGTTAATGGAGCCTTCGTGGTGTTAGTGGATATTTTAATTTCACCACATACCCGACATGACTGAACAAACGTGCGAATACGACGTCTCATTTGGGGCCAATAGAACCTGCCCTTAGCTCTGGAAATAGTTTTACTGATGCCGAGATGCCCACCAAACGAGCTATTGTGAAGCCCTGACATAACCTGGTGGACCAGTTTTTCTGGTACTACTACTGCATAATCAGGGAGATTCCTAGGATTTGGAGGCGATTTAACTAAAATGCCGTCAACAAGACAGAGGCTGTCCCAGCAGTTCCAGAAGGCAGAGAGGTATTTATTTTTAGCCCACACAAAATAGGGAGGTTTCGGGAACTCTAAATTTTTAAGTTCAATGACTTTTGAAATGCTAGGATCTTCCAGCTGGGCCTGTTGAAGGTCTTTTTCAGGTGCTAACATTGTTAAACACGCCAAAGCTGCCGATAGAACTGGACCATGGTGTATTTCACTAGGCAAAATTGTATTTATAGGATTTTCCTGCGGTAGACGGGAGAGGGCATCTGCATTAGAGTTTTGTGTACCTGGCCGATGCTGCACTTCAACTTCATATTCCTGTAAATCCATTATCCATCGGGCCCTTCTCCCTTTGGGTTCTGCAGAATGTAGCCATCGCAGTGCATTGTGGTCTGTAAAAAGGATGAATTTGCGGCCTAAGAGATACACTCTAAAATATTCAACTGCAAAAACAACGGCAAGCAACTCCTTCTCAGTGGTAGAATAGTTCTTCTCGCTATCCGAAAGAGTTCTGCTAGCATAAGAAACAACCCTTTCATGTCCATTTCTGTCAATCTGCGTAAGGATAGCACCTAGTCCAACATCAGATGCATCTGTTTGTAAAACAAACTGCCTATCAAGAACAGGAAAGGCAAGAACTGGACTAGAACAAAGACTTGACTTCAATGTGGAAAATGCTATATCATGTACTTCAGTCCAACACAATGGCCTACCCTTTATGGTATGTTCTACTAAGGGGTAAGTAAGAGTAGCAAAGTTGTGGATAAACTTACGATAATATCCAGCAAGACCAAGAAAAGATCTTACTTGTGCTACATTCTGAGGGGTCGCAATTCTTTTCACGGATTCAATTTTCGCGGGGTCAGTATGAACTCCCTCAGCTGACACTACATGCCCTAAATACCGAACAGCTCTGGCACCAAAACAGCATTTAGATGCTTTCATGCATAGATTGTGAGTACGGAAGCGATCTAGGACTAAACTCAATTTCTGACAGTGCTCTGTAATAGTCCTAGACCGTATTATAATATCGTCAAAATAGCATAAACAAATGTCATACTGTAGGCCCAACAATATTATTTCAAGGGCTCTATCAAATGTAGCAGCGGCTCCAGATAACCCAAATGGAAGCCTAACAAATTCATATAAACCATTTGGAGTAGCAAAAGCCGTTTTTTCCCTATCATCAGGGTGCATTCTTATCTGCCAATAACCCTGGCGGAGGTCAAGAGTACTGAATATCGTAGAGCCATTCAGAGCTTCCAGTAAATCGTCTACCGTGGGTAAGGGGTAGGCATCTCGGATAGTAACACTGTTTAGCCTACGGTAATCGATACAGAAGCGAAAAGAACCATCCTTTTTATGCACAAGTACGATGGGAGATGCCCATGGGCTATGGCTCGGTGTAATGACCCCCTGTTCAAGCATTTCCGTGATTTGTTTTCTTGTCTCTTCTCGATAAGCATAAGGGAAACGCCTGGGGTGTTGACGAATAGACGGAGAAGTACCAGTATTAATCCTGTGCATTATCACATCTGTTTCACCTAAATCGGGCTGGAAAATATCAGTATACTGCGTTAAAGTTTCTAACAATATTTTCCTATCGCCGATAGATAACGAATCGCCTAAGGTTGCCGTTATGTCACCTTGAACAGACGGATATCTTGCAGTACTACCTACATAATTAACCTCGGGAAAAGGACACTGTATGGATTCAACCATTGGGCAGAAATCAGCTATTTTCTGACCTGAAAACATTTCGATATCAGTGTTGGATGCATTCATTATTCTAACTGGAATACCCTTACCCCCTGGTCCTGCAATGCTGATGGTATATGCAACTTGTAATGAAGGGGGTAAATTGGCACTGGGCTTAGGAGTAATCATGCCAACCAATCCAAACACACTCTGAGGGACTGAACAGGGGATAATGATTTCCACCCTACTGGGGATAAGAACATTGTCAGACAATGTTACTGGAACGGCCCCTCTTGAAGGAGACTGGGTCAGCATGATAGGATATGCCCCCCATTTCCACCGCAGGAGAAAGGGAGGTGGGGCATTCCTCTGACAGCGATGTACAAGGAGTAAGGGGTGCGCTACCGTGAGATCCCCGAAGAAAACAACTACTCCCATGGCCCAAGATACTCAGCTCATTGCTTGTTAAACAGTCCCATCCAAGGATACACTCAAGTGGTGGTAGCAAATTGGAGGAAACTAAAAAGGAGCCTGTATAGCGAACCCCTTCACCTCAAGATAGCTGTAAACTAGCCTGGACCACCCCGTCGACTCTTAAAGGCTGTCCCGTTATGGATACACAACTGTTTCCGGCAAAAACATCAATATGCGGCCTGGGCCTAAACCCTGCATAAACTCGCAAGCTGATAAACGACTTCAAAGATCCCGTGTCAATTAACGCTCTTACTAAAACACCATTTACTTTACAAAGAACTAAAGGCTGTTGAGAGGAGGAGGAGAGTGGTGCCCCGCATTCATTCACATTCTTAAAAGCAAATATATGTGGACAGTCGTCCTTGGCAGCATCCACTGGGGCAGCTCTCAAGGGATTGGGGCCCCCTTGGAAATTACAAGAAGAATTAGAGTAAATGTCACCTCTATGAAAATGTGTTCGAGTACAGGCATGCTGGAGATGGTCCCAAGTCAAACAGTTGGAGCACATCGTTGGCCAAGGGCATGAAAAACAAGTATGTATCCGTGCATTGCAATTGCCACAACATCTGTCGAAACTAGCAGGTGATGATTGGGTAGACATGGCGGTGATGGAGTCACGCAAGCACCTCTTGATCCTTGAGAGATTTGCCACAGAGATACGCAGGTCAGCAACTATGCGAGAGAATGATAGCTCCTTGGAGGGCAAGGACGTTGCCTTCGATACAAGGTCAGAGAGTTGGTGTATGGCGCGCCTGTGTAAAATGAAATCAATGACATCTGGCAAAGTGGGCGTTGCATTTGTCGCCAATAAAGCAAATTTCAAATCAGTCGGCAGGCAGCTAAGAAATTGTCTAAGAACTAGGGTATCTCGAGCAGCAGCATCAAGCTCTGAATCCGCTTTATAAAGTAAATTTTTTAACGCTGATACATAAAGTCGGAGATCTTCATCGGGGGAATAGGATCGGGCGTGAAATTGTTTATAGTAGTACTCATGATACACCGTCGGAATAAGAACTCGGCGAAGACTTGAGAGTAAGGACTCGTAGGTCTCTTTGTCGGGGGCTGAAAGTAAGGCAAAGTAGTCCTGTGCAGTACCAGTGAGATAGGCAGGCAACTTGTGCAACTTCTGCGTTCCCCCTCATCCATTGGCCGTCGCGCAACGCTCAAAAGAAGCCAGCCATAAGTCAAAATCGCCAGTTGCAAACTTCTCTGGATGGATAGCCATGAAAGGAAAAGTGCCAGTTTACCCCTGTCACCAATTGTAATATGTTGGAGGCAGAACAAGATTCAATAAATAAACGAACATGTAATGTGCATCATATCGCTCTCATCCAAAACTCTCCTACTTACAACACTGAAGCTATTATTATAGAAAAGACCCCTAGGGTGAACATCAAGTGTTGACACATTACAGTTGCTGTTCTTCCTGGTAAGCCTGCTCTTTTTTCCTGAAATGGGTTGATTTAAGATTTCCTGTATTTCATTTGTCAATTTCATCCGTAGTCTACTGCTGCGAGGCATTGCTACCATATAGTTGCCGTGTGACTTGGAGGAGACTTTCGTCGGTCTGCTTCCAGTTTACTGCTGTTTTCGCTTGATTTCATTCGCTAACGTATCCTACTTTTTGAGTGTGATATCGCCATGACAGGTATTTCACGTTGTATCTTGTGGTATATCATGGTGTATTTCGCCTAGTTTTTAAGCGCTGTTACCGGCCTGACATGGGATAACATTCGGGAAGCTTCCAGTTTGGGTTGTTATTGCATGATGTGACGTTCCAGTTTTATTTTGAGGACAGTAAAGTAAGACGTGATAAAATATCGACTAGTAGCGTACTGAAATTGGTTTTTCTAACTTCCAAAGTTTTTCCGTGTTTGTCCTCTATGAGGTTGTTCGTTGTGTTATCTATTATAACTCTGAGGGGTTTGTAGCCCCCTCCCCCCTTATGGTTTAAGCAATGAAGAGGCTGCTGTTCGTCTTTCATGTCAAATGTGACTACAAACAAACTACGTGACTTGCTAAGTTTCTTGAGTGTTAGCCATATAGTGTTTTGGTATCTTTCAATCTTTATTCTGGTGTAGTTTGTCAGTAAACACCCGAGGGGATTCCCAAGTTCATCTCACGATCGCAGATACATTCAATCCTTTGTTTCCGAACAAGAATACCATTTGATACTTGCTATGATTTCTAGCGTTCTGTTCACTTTCAGCTATGCTAGGCCACTCTGACATTGTTTACAGTTGAGACAGGTCTGAGTTGAGATGTTGTTTGTAACTTCTACATAGCTCTTTATGTTTGCAACACAGTTATTTTAGGCTAGAGCTATGATGTTATCCAATTTAGTCTGTGGATTATTGAAGATTGATACTCTGGTTCTGTTTCATTTTCTTGCATTAGTTGAGGAAACTATCGCGTGCATTCTCTCCAAAATCTTGAGGGCCTTTCATATTACTCTCAGTACTCGTAGCTGATGCCTAACCTACTCCCAGTACAGTTTGAAGCTGAATCCCAATACTCTTTATATACAACACTTTTGTAGTTCTTTTCACTATGGATCGTAGTGTAACTTTTGAGGAGTCAAATTAGGGGTTCCTTTATCCTGAATGTTTCTTTGCTGGACAACAGTTGCTATAAATTCCAATGATGATTCAGTTTAATTGGATTACTTACTATTAGATAGCATGATCATCTCTATTTTGTAGACTTGATTTTTCCGAGCCCATAACATCAACTCCCCCACCCCAAATACTGTAATTGCTCGAAACCCGATTTGAAGATTAATATTGTATAGCATGTTACCTGTACATACTAATATTCTTTTATTTCTATGAAGTAATACTATGGAGTCCTCTTAGCTATTATAGTTCGATACAAGCTAATTTAATGGCTAAAGAAATCTAATATACCAGTTACCATAGAATTACTGGATGCAACCATATTATAGGTTTATGGCTCAGATTTAATTGTGTACCTGTGTGGAGATTTGTGATCGCCCACTAGGTCATAGCCGTAGTCATTCCTGTCAGTTGATGAGCTATATTGTATATGGCAGACACTGCTACAACTATACTTCTAGAATTTACAACACTCTGTAGTTAGAAGTGAAGTATGGAGGAGACAATACGTGATGTAGCTCATTAATGTCTCACTGCAAAGAACATTTTGAAGAATTATGTGCTTATGTCATATACAGGAGACTACGTTAGTACTGATAGCCCGCTACACGCGTGCTCCCCTATCCCCAGTTCAAAAAGTTACAGATTAGCCTTAGAAAGACTAACGCTGTGCCCCCATAAAAGCTGCATGGTCTGCATTTTCGAGGAGCAAGGATCCAAAAAGCTCGCATAGGATCATGAGAAGGTGACATCATAGGCCTCTGTCATGAAGCACGTGACCTTCGGCCTTGCATTGTGTAAATTGAGGAAAATTATGAGAAAAAAATGCGCACAAAATGCTCGGATACCTGCGCTAGGCTACGGGGCTGTAGAGGAAAAGGATGAAAGTCAAGAAGCCCCGTAGCCTAGCGCAGGTATCCGAGCATTTTGTGCGCAAGTTTTTCTCATAATTTTCCTCAATTTACACGATGCAAGGCCGAAGGTCACGTGCTTCATGACAGAGGCCTATGATGTCACCTTCTCTTGATCCTATGCGAGCTTTTTGGATCCTTGCTCCTCGAAAATGCAGATCATGCAGCTTTTATGGGGGCACAGCGTTAGTCTATCAAAGGCTAATCTGTAACCTTTTGAACTGGGGATAGGAGAGCACGTGTGTAGCGGGCTATCAGTACTAAGCTATAAAATGACTAACAGTCAAGTAACCAAAAACACATATTTATTGTAATTCAGTTTAATTTATAATTTTCTGCAAATAGTAAGTTTCAATTAGTTATTATACTAGCTATATTAATTATATTATTTCGCCTTCTGTAAATAATTTTTATAATTATACAATGTAATATAACATGAACGAAATCAACAAAACAGCCTGGTTTCTCTTCGCTCACCAACCTCCCCCTCCAATTACTTCAATGTAGCGTAAAAACAACAATATGTCTGGCCCTCTTGGGCCTCTACTCAATTCTAAGCAATAGCGTTCGCTAATAGCGTTCATCACATCTAAGTATAATAAAGTATACAAATTAATACAATACAAAATGAAGCAACAAACAACGAACGATGACAACAATAATATAAGACTGAAAACAAATGTGTGACATCTCCGTTCTTTAAGAGAAATCTTTGATTTCTTCTAACATTAACTTTATGTTTATCTTGTAACTTAGTCGGTTGTCCTTTCACTTTACCTATTTTTGTAATCTATATTATTCTCCTCAAAAAGTCTGCTCCAACGTTCTCTGATCCTTTCATTGACTGAACTGTCAATTGATAACTTTGAATGAACATGGCCCATCTCATGATTCTACCATTTACAAACTTAGCTTTGTTCAGGTAAACTAATGGTGGATGATGTGTCTGTATAATAAACTCGGTTCCATAAAGATAAAGCACGAAACTTTTATAGCCCAAACTATTCCAAAACAATCCTTGTCGATTGTCGAGTAGGCCTGTTCTCTCTGTGACTACTTCTTACTTGCATAACCAACTGGAAATAGTTGACCTTCACTACAGCACCAAACAGCGGTACCATGTTTTAGACATACTGAAAAGCTTATTTTCCACCGACACTTGTCAGAGTATGAAACGTCGGATAGTGACCGAAAGGAGAACCGAAATATATAGCCAGATGCGGGTACATGTGATATGATGAATAATGTGTCCAGATAGCCGTATGATTGGCCACTTGGTACCTATTCACCATTGTTTACTTGAAGAGTCCAAGTGAGATAATGAACTCTTTTTGTTTACACAAGACTGGGTTATGAGTCTTTATTTAAACTGATTCGAAAACACTTAAATGAAAGGACGATGTTGCTCGTCCTTTGATCCGAAAAGTATCGTCTGGATATGTTTTGGAACATTCTGGGTTTTTAATGAGATGTTGTCCTATGGCCGAATCACATTTCATTTTAGAATTAGAACTTTTACACATACGAGGTGGCTGTTCCCTTATTATGTAACAACCTGTAACAACATGTAGTCGGGACTCAGGTCAACAGCAAAAAGAACAATCAGAAGAAGGGGATATCCCCATTTGGTAAGGTTAGTATGATCTGGGAGTGACTTACTCATATGTCGAATAGAAAAGGTGAAGATATTCTTCGGCAGGAATCTTATTGGGTACAGCTAGGGTACTGAGAAAAAACGTAGACGTATAAGATGAAAGCAGCCACTTGGCCCTTGGCTACTAGTTGTAGCCAATTTAAGAGGAATATCTCGGTATTACATACTACCTATGAGAAAGCTATGGAGCGGGTAATAATAATCTGTATTGGGTATCACATTTTACTACATCCTGTTGAGGACTTTCAAAGTGGGACAATGAGGTTGCCTTTTGTCACAACCACCTCCATGTCATCCTTCAGCAAGTTGTAGTATCTAGTTGTAGTAGTTGTAGTCTCTCCAAGGCTAGAAATACTAGGTTGATGTCCAGCGGGAAGACTATGTTTTATAGATTGAAAGAACTCTTTAGCCTTGGCTGACAATCCTCCTAGAAATGGTGTCCCGATAAAAACACAGATTGGTAGCAACCAAAACTACACCTTTAAATGAGTGCAATGTCAAACAGAAATTTCTCAAATAACCACGTGATACCAACTGGAACTTGTATTGAAGGTCTCACTTGGTAGCTAGCCTGGGGATGAGCAGCGGAGGCTCGGACATCGTCTTGCTACTGCTTGAATGAAGTGCACAAGGGGAGAAATATAGGTATTACGAAGTACTTGTCTCCTAGTGAAGTATATGATAATGATAGAAGACTAGTAAGAAGATACCGGAAGAGGATACTCAAAAATTGGCAACGGTTGGGAGCATTTGACGTAACAAAGCAAACATTGTGCGATAAAGCAAGTAATTTTAGGGAGAGTGGCTGGTTATCTGAACTTGAATTACATGTAATCCGTAGAGAAACTAGTAATGAGATACAGGATGAGCATAATACGGAAGAAAGAACAGCAACTAACGGAATGCTGGAGGATGAGCACTGAAGCCAAGTAACCGATATAACTCTTTAGCATGTTGAGAATGAATATCTAAGTTGTAGAGATCTAAATGACAAGTAGAAAGTCACCATGAATGAAACCAAAACTTTAATGAACAGGGGTATGAATGTTAATGGTATCCCTTTCAAACAGGTTGATCCTAAAAGACTGCACGAAGTGACAGCCAAAGCAAAAGTAGTTGTCAAGCAATATAACTGGCCACAAATAATAGGAGAGAGAAAGGAGGCGTTGAAGAGAAATTGGAAAGAGAAACAAATGTATCATCAATTTCTTGCAGATATGCCAGACGATATTGATCAAGAAAAGGATTGGGTGTGGCTCTAGCAGTGTGGCTCGAAGGTTACCACAGAAGCATTGATATTTGCTGTGCAAGATCAAGCTATGCGATCAAAATTATTAAATACAGATTGAAAGAATTACTGCTGTCCCGCTTTGTTGCATGTGTGGATTCAAGGTTGAAAGTGTACGTCAAATCAATAGTGGTTGAGAGAAATTTCCCCAAAAAGAATGCAAAACAAGGCATGTTAATCTCAATAGAAGTATCCTATGGAAGCTTAGTGCGAAGTATGGATTTGATGCAAGGCAAAAGTGGTAGGAGCATAAACCACAAGGAAGCTTAGACAACGAAGATATCAAGATGCTTTGGGACATGCCTATTCAATGTGGCAATGTTATAAAAGTGAGAAAACCGGGTATTGTTGTTGTTGATCAAAAGATAAAAGGCTGCTTAATTGTAGATATAGTGATAAATACAGATGTTAGTAGGTTAAAAGCAAAAGGAGAGAATTGGAAAATCTCAGGATTTCAAGAGGGAAATAGAAAAATATGGAACTTGAGGGTGTAAAAGTATTACCCGTTTATGCACTGGGGTGTGTGACAAAAGGATTTGATATTTGGATTTACAAACTGGAAATGATGGCGAGCTTACCCTTGACACCGAAAACTGCCTTATTAGGGACAGCACCAGTTCTAAAGAACTTTCTGGGGTATTAGAGTAATTGAATACATATAAACCCATAGCCTTTTGTCAGTGGCTCCCTCACTAGGAAATTACTGCAACTCCAGCAGCTGGTGAACAAAATTATAATAATATAACATAATAATTTTTTTCGAAACCTCATGATAATAATACAATCTAAGTATACAATCATTCATCTCACTATATTAAGGCAGTGCATAATTGGCAAGTCTGCAACTTAAGTTTTGAATATAACAAAAAAAATACATCAACCTCAGATTGAAATAATAGCAATAATAACTGTAATACTAAGGTAGTAAAGTCATAGCCTAATAGTACAGTAAATTTGGGTTACTCCAAAGTTTATTTCTTCTACGAAAGATATAATAAGTAGATCGTACTGCAATATTAATTAATTTCAACAGGATTTTGTATTTAGTAGTATTATAATAATAATAATTTTCTAAAACTTCATTTTATTCATCAACAATTTAAAAGCTAAAATTATACGTCTTACTAATTAACAGGCAATGTATAATTGGCATGTCTGCTTAAAAAATAATACAATAATATTAAAGTAACATACAATAACAGTACGAATAATTACTGAAGAGAAAGACGAAAGATGTTATAATAATAATTATAATAATAATAATAATCGGAAAAAGAACCATCAAGGAAAATCTTAACTATGAATGGAGCACTTTATCTGAAGGCAAATACCTGTTGAGTAGAGGAAAAAAGATTGGAGGAAGAAATAGTAGAGGAAGAGGATATATCACTCTTTCTGAATGTATAGATGGAGAACAAAGATTGATGAATTATCATATTGCAAAGAGTAAAGAACAGATGCTTAAACATGCCATAGTAGAATTGAGACCAACTGATGCTGGAATTGAAGAGAAAAATCAATACAAAAAATAAGAATTTCTCATGAAAGAAATGAAGCACTTGGAGCAATGCAGTTATACGGGCAATTCCACAGAGATATGAAAGATGTGAAGAATGGTGAATAATTATCATGGGGATGGCTTTGGATTCGAGATTTGAAATGATAAATAGGTAGTTTATTTATTAGCAGCTACAAAAGACCAAGCACTACAACATACTATTTCAGTGATAAAAGATTTTAAACTACATGAGAAAGCACATGCCACTTGTGTAAACCGCAAGTGGAAAATGTTGATCATTCTGTTGCAGGTAGTAAAGCAAAGGCAGCAAAAGACTACAAATAGGTATGATAAAGTCTGTCTCAATTTGCACTGATCATTACGTAACACGTACACATATAATACTTCCAACGAATGGTTCAGTCACATACCAGAGAAAACTTTAATGAAGCTGGTAAACCAAAGGTTCTATGGAAACTTGAGAGATGTGCGAGTACTCCAAAAATCTATCATCCTTGAAAGATCACATATTCATAAGAAAGTAATTTCTGTCTGAGGCCGTTAATTAAGGCTCGACAGCTCGACTATAAAAGAAACAGTATTATTAAGAACAGCACTTTGCAATGAATAAAGAATATTAAGAACAGCTCTTTGCAATAAATAGAGAATAAAGAATAGTACAAACCTTTAGTTTAGGTGGCTTACTCACCCAGAGAATGCTAATTAACGCTAGCTAACATCAGACACGTGCTAACAATAAAATCAAAGCTGATCTATAAAGAAATCTAGTTTACATAGACAATGCATAAGCAGGTACCTTGTGAGCTTCTCTGCCATTTCAATTAAAGTCTAGGAGGAAATAGAGACGTAGAGGGGACAGCTGGGTGTAAACATTGATTAGAAAACGATGTGTACTTAGCCAGTGAGATATGATAAAGCCAATAAAACTCTATCATACCAAAATATATTGCAACTCTAGAAAAATGCAATAGAACAGAATCTTGAAGCTGGACCTAGTCTATGGACATAGAACAAATATACTACTTCAAATGCTTTCAAACGATAATGGTATTCCATTATCAACTATGCATTTGGTCCGTATGATAATACAATATTATCATTTCATGAATTAGGATGCAAGATTTTCTAGAATTCAAGTACCACAATTTGCTTGACATTACGTCACACTTCCTTTCTCAAAATAAAGGAACAAAAGAAGGAAAGAAAACTCATTGTCATGCCGGGAAAATGATTTCTTACACATTCTTGTTCGTTGCATCTTTCCTCTAATTGCTTGACTTTTGCTGTTATTCTTTCATTCTCCTGGAAAAGAATAAATGGTTTAAGTACACAAGAATGACAATCTCTAAAGTAATGTCTGCTAAGGACAAATTATGATAGCTGGGTGATTTTGCTTCTAAACTAATCGAAGAATTTACATCATGTCCCAAACCAGCCTTCATATAATAAGAGCTCAAATCTAAAAGTCAACATTGCTCTGGTTACTGCATTAGAGGTAACTTACCTCCTTGCAAATTTGTAATTGTGCAATTTGATTGGTTAAAGACTGTACTCTCTGTCTCTCTTCCTGTAAGTCCTTTTGCACCCCACTTCGCCATTCTCTTTCAATTTTCAAATTTGTTTCCAATGTATATCTGAGAAAAAGGAGCATATTCAAATAGTAGGAATAAATGCTAGAACCTGCATTTAGATACACACCGTGGTGCGCACATTCTTCTAGCTTTCATAACTGTTACATCTGTACTCTCTCAAAACTGATTCCACCATCGCTACCTTTAAATACTCTTTCAAAACTCTCTCCATATCCACTTACTAAGTATTTTTTAGAGATTTCTTGGTCTTGTCTCCAAGACGATAAACTGGAGAACAGATAACTCAGAGCTGATTAGAAGTCCTCGAAATTTTAAACTTCAGATTTATTTTCTCGGGAAGAATTAGCATGGGTGTATCTTTATTTCTATCTTAAAAACAGAGGTGTACCTTAACTAAGAGGTTGGATTAAAGTTACAAATTTTGTACCTAATTTGCACAACTCAGGACGGAAACACACTAGAAGAATGTAGAGTAGACATTTGTTTAATTGGAACTTTGGCAGGGAGCAGACAAAGCATTGATGATCAGCTCATTAGTTATTACTTAAGCTGCATTGGTCAACAAGTCATTTATAAGGTGTGTATAGATACCGTCAATCTTCATTAGCGAAGTCCTATGCTAATTCTATAGATTTAGAAATGACGTCGAAGAAGAAATGTCAGTTACGGCCTTACTTGCAGTCCACCTACTATGATGGAGGATATCAGCAACCACATTGATTGCACAGTTTAAAACTGAAAACAAATATGAGTCTCACTGAGGAGGTTACCAAACAGTAACGTACATTTTGAGAAATCATATAAGGAAAGAAAGTAGTGAAAGAGTGGTTATTATGCATGGTTTTTATAATGAACACTCAATATAGGTATGAAGTTACATAAATACATCCAATCAATCAAGAAAAAATACATCTCTCAGTCATATAAAGCAATTGAAATTTATTTGACATCTTTATGACAAAGTGCATCGCCAATGCAAGAACTATTTCTATAAATTTTGCTATGTGCTTTTACCGTCAATTATCTGCAACGCTATATCATAGACGACATGAAAAAGGTATGCGAACATATATACATATGTGCCATACAAGAGCAAAAAATATCACAAAAGTACTTGATTAACAAGAGACAACGAGATTCTGGTTTACGGCCTACTGCAAATAACCGCTGCAGCCTCTGCAAATCAAATACTGAAGACATTACACACGTTATTAGCTCTTGTCCAATGATGTCAAGTCGCTACTACTTGCCCATGCGCCATTATCCAGTCGCCAAAGCCGTTTTCAAGTCACACTTGAAGAAACACGTAGGCGATGGGGTGCAGTTTCCAAATGAATACGAATTTATCGAGAAACACGGCGACTATGAATATTGGTGGAACGTTCCGATCAGAACTTCAACAAAATTGGTCCATAATAAGCCTGATATACTGATATGGAACATAGCAGAAAAAACCTGTGCAGTTGTTGAGAAAAGCTGTCCTGCCAATATGAATATAACGAAGAAAACAAAAGAAAAGCTTGATAATTATGCAGCCCTAATACGAAAACTACAAATGCTATACCAAGGCTACAAATTTGAAATGGTCCCTATAATAGTCGGTGCACTGGGCTACGTCCGTAAGGAATTGAAAACCAACCTGGAAAAACTGAACTTTAATGAGAAGGAAGTAAAAAGCATTAAAAGAAAATTACAGACTATATCGGTCTCAGGAACTGTGAAAATCATGAAAACTTTTATGGGATTCAAAATGTAAAATCAAATCTGGAACTGATGGTTGCTTCTTATCCTCTGTAGCTTTACTTTTTACATTTTAATTTTGAAATATTTATTTGCTCGGCCCCTGTTCTATGAATCATACATACATACATACATACATACATACATACATACATACACACATACATACATACATACATACATACATACATACATACATACATACATACATACATACATACATACATACATACATACATACATACATACATACATACATACATACATACATACATACATACATATATACATACATACATACATACATACATACATACATACATACATACATACATACATACATACATACATACATACAACGCGCGTAGGAAATAGCTTTCTGTTCACATTGGTATAATGTGTAGAATGCAGAAGTTGATTGACAAACAAGTACTAGGCCAAATGAGTTCATCTAGCCACGCAATATTCTATGTTGCTGGAAATGTATTGGTTAGGCTTGCTGAAAATCCCTACCTAAATTTTCATAGATGACTTATCAAAACAGGGGAGTTGGAATCCATCCTATCAATAAAGTTCGAGAGTTGCTCGGCGAATACCATCATTTGTCTCAGCAGTTAAAAAGGGACCCTGAAAGGTTCTTCAAGTATATACAAATGCAAAAGAAAACATTTGATAATATTTTAGAATACATTACGTCCCACCTGGAGGGAAAAACAACAAATTTCAAGAAACCGATATGTGCAGAGAAAGGCTGGAAATAACTTTGAGGTAACTAATAATAATATCATTTCGCATCGCAATATTTTGAAATACTAAAATTTTCCAAGGTCTGTACATCTCAGCATCATTACTAGAGCTATATGTGGCCTTGTGCATTGCTCATTGAGGTTTGATTTTTAAATTTGCTTTTCCCTTTCTGGGATTCTTCAAAGTTTGGCACAAGACTTAAAAGAAAAAGTACTATTTGAATAATTTTCCTTGATTTCTCTTCTTTCGTTATCTTTAATCAGTAACTGTAGTTCCTACCTTTCTATCTCGACTTTCTCCTTCTTTATGATCATAAGCTTGTCTTTCTCACTATCCATGTTGTCCTGCTTCTCTTTCGCCACTTCTTCGTTTTAGGAAGTTCTGTGTGTTACTTCAGAGGACTCTAGGTAGTTCTCTTCCAGAAGTAAAATACCAGATATATCTGGGGCTCCTTGGCTAGAGAGAGCTGGAGAAGCACAACTACTAGTGCTTGGCTCTGGGTAAATGGAAGATGCCCCTGTTAGGTTTCCAGATATATCCCTTCCAGTCATTGAATCTCGAAAAACTGGCATTTGAAGTACGGTCATTTTGATAGCTACTGGTCTACCTGTAATCCTGAATCTCCTGATTTTCCAATCGGCAACTTCTTCAGCTCTATTCGGAAATTGTCACGAACTAATTCCACTTTTTCTTAACAACTTCCACTGAAATTCAAAGGTATAATAATCTCTCCAATTAACGGACACTCTAAAAGGCGGGCACCTCTGATTAGCGGACAATTGTTTTCCCCGATCGTTTTCTGGTCAAAGCCTTTTAAAAAACTTTCTAAAAAGTGGACTGTTAATTAGCGGACACTCTAAGTAACGGACAATATTTTTTGCACAAAATAGTCAAGTTGGCAGTTTTTTATTTCCAATTAGCGGACGGTACACGAAGTTAGGAGCCAGCGAACAAAAAACTGAGACGAATGAATAATTTTTCAAATACTTGTTTCAAACACTTAGACACTTGGGTATCTATTTGGTTTTGTATAGCTTTGAGTTTCTCTAGAGCGCAGTTTACTAACTTTTCGTGTCCATGGAAGTGGTAAAGTACTGGAATCTCCAGACCATAGCCACCTCCACGATTCAACCTTTTTCCAATGACTTCAGCTGTAATCTAAGTGTTTGGCACTTTCAAGAATAATATGCATAACTTCGAAATGTTTTGTGGCACGTGTCCAAAAACGCTTTCTTTTTGCAAAGAATCAGTTCTAATGATGGCTATTGCATTTTCGTCCACCTCATTAGATGGCTCATGCCTGCATTTTAAAATTTTCCCCACCAACGGACTCCAGATGTTCATATAGGCATGATATCCTCTTGTAAAAGACTTATACTGACACAAAATCCAGTTCTTTTCGATACAGATGGGTATCTCGACCTCGTATATATCTTCAGTAATCATATTTGAGTTACAAATTGCCATATCTCCGAATAAAAATAGCTATTACTATGAATCATGTTCCTTTTTCAAAGAAAATTGTTTCGAATGTGAATGATCGAAAGACCAAATGAATGAAATTTCAAAGGAAAGATTGTTCAGCATCACAAAGAGGAGGTTGTCAAAACCGTAAAAAAACTTAAAACAGAGATAATTGTCCTGATTTAAAGAGAGGCTAGAAATTATTCGTGTCAACAACAAAAAAACAACAGTCAATTAAAGAGTTTTTAAGTAAGAACATAAAGTATGGCAAATAAACATTTTCTTGCAATTTTTGGGTTCGTTAGTTGATATTATATATGATATTGATATTAATTTCTGTTGTAAAAAAAGTTGTGCTACGTCCAATTTGGTTAATTTTTCTATTTTAAGTGTCTAAGTTCAACCCGATAGCCACAAATAACCCAGATCACACCTTTACACCTTTTAAATACAAAAACTCCGGCTTTTCCTCAAATTTGAGACTTTCATTGGAAAACTTTCCAAAAGGCGGACACTTCCAATTAGCGGACACCTCGCTCTTGCCCCAAAGGTGTCCACTAAGTGGAGAGAATACTGTAGCATGCAAGTTCTAATGGATTAATCCCATCCTTGCGTTCTAAAGAATAGATCCTACTCACAAAACCTGATAAGGGATCTGGGGTCGTCATCTCAAAAAACAGTGATCACTTCCAAAATATGTGCAATATATTCGATGATAAAACCAAGTTTTTGAACACGGGCAGTGTTGATCAGCATGATAAAACGGCCAAGACCGAGCAGAAGTTACAAAAACGTGACTTAGACTTGGTTAACTAAAAAATCCTGACTCGTGATATTTATGATAGGATTCGAACCACAGGCTCACAGCGCCCACGTATGTATGGCTTACCGAAAACGCACAAAGAAGACACCCCATTTCAACCCATTTTATCTATGATTGGCTCCTCTAATATGAACTTGCTAAATGGTTATCAAAAGTTTAGGTCCCGGTCCTAAAACTCTACTCCTCGAATTGCGTAAAAGATTCTTACATTTGCCAGCTTTATCCAAAACTACAACGTTTGTTTTTTTTTTATTTTTTTATATTCTCATAAAACTTACAATGACAAACAATTACAATACAAAGTCTAGGGAGCATGGAAATGCACAACAACCCTAAGACTTACACTTAACATTGAGACATAAATATTACAATAATAAGCTACAAAAGTGATTGGAGTGGTGTCGCCCATCGTGCCAATAGCGTTGCAAATAGGACAAATCATCACAAAAAGCTATTGTAAAAGGAGACATCAAGTCTACCTATGTTCCTTGCTAATCAAAAAAAAAAAACAAAAAAATTTTTGCCCAGACACGATGAGCGACACCACTCCAATCGTAAAAGGAATAAAATTTACACAAAAGAGAAAATAATTTACACGAGAGAGGTTTTCACGAGAAAGTTAGTAACTTATTGGAACCGTTCTGAGGCCTGAATGTATTTTAATGTTGCATCAATAATGTTTGTATTTGAATCAAAAGGTAACTTTTCATGGCCATAAAGGAGTATTTGCAATAGTTCTTTTACAACGTTGAACATGCCAAAACATTTCTATCCTCTTTTGACACCAGCAGTCTATTCACCAACATGCCATTAGATGAGACCATCGGGATTTTGTGCTGATGCTTTGTATCGAGGTCACCTTCGTTGTCCTCTATTCCCCGAGGACGCCTTTAAAGAATTGACGCTAATTGCTACGCGAGGAGTGGGATTTAGTTTTAACAACCAGATGTATAAGCAATTATATGGAGTGGCAAAGGGTAGCCCTGTGGGGCCAGCTTTAGCAAATATTTTCGTGGGCTTTCATGAAAGTAGACTTTTTAATAACACAATAAAACCAGGTATCTACTTTTGTTATGTTGACGATACTTTTGTCATTTTGGGTTCAAAGCTGGAATGTGATCGTTTTCATGTAAACCTCAACCAGCTATATCCAGACCTAAATTTTACGGTAGATAAGAGGCAAAAAAACTCCTTGTCTAGATGTTTCAGAGGTTTCTAGATGTTTCAGTGGAGAAAGGGGGGCACTGGATTTCTCACCAGCATTTACAGAAAGGCCAACGTTTACTGGTCAATGCATTCATTGGAATTCCTTCAGCCCAAAAGCTAGAAAAATAAACCTAGTCAAAACTATAGGTCATAGGGCACTTATGATTTGCTCTAAAACAAAGTTAGATTCTGAGCTGGACACAACAAAACAAAATTTGATTGACAATGGATATCCAGAAGATGTCCTTGTTTCTTGCATTAAGGACAAACCAGCAAACATTTCTTCAGAAAAACAGTTTGGTCCTGAAAAGTGCCCGGTTTACCTAAAATTGCCCTGGATTGGAAATGTTTCATCAAGATTTGAAAACCAAATTAATAAAGCCATTACATCTTGTTTCTATGCTGTGAAGCCCCGGGCGGCTTATAATACTAGGGTCATGCTACCATCTGCTAAAAAAGATAGCATCCCTACCATTCAAAAAAGTTGTGTAGTTTACGAATTTTCGTGCCGATGTGAAGCTCGATACATAGGGCACACTACGCAGAGGCTAGCAGATAGACTAAAACAATATGTATCCACGAGCATCAGGACAAAAAACAATTCCATGGCTTTCCATTTCAGTATGAGAGTTTCGACAGTTTCTACTATTGTCGACGAAATTAGCAGAGTTGCATGGGACTGCTTGAAGGCAAGATATATGGTGGTTACTTGGAAGGATTTGATAATAAAATGTGAACGCGAGTTATGTGACCAAGTGCAACTTTCCAAATTGATTTCGATGGGTGGATGGGAAACATATCCGTATAACAAATCCTTCCCATGCTAGTTCCATGTACCACAACTAAAAACAATATTTGTCAATTGTATTGCAAGGGATTGCAGATGATAATTGCAAACTCACGGCAGTTGGTGCCTACGGTAGACAGAGCGATGGGGGTACATTTCCAGAGTCAAATTTAGGGAGATGTCTTGAAAATGGTAGCATTGACGTCCTTCTCCCAAAAATACTACCAAACACAAATATGTGATACTTGGGGATGAAGCGTATCCTCTATCTTCATACCTCATGCGACCATTTCTAAAGCGAGATTTGAATAAAGCAAAGAAGATTTTCAACTACAGACTTCACACGCACGCCACTGCATTGAATGTGCTTTCGGCATCCTTCATGCAAAGCTGAGGCTTCTAGCTATAGGTGTTGAAGTCAGCCCATCTAACTGTGAGAAATTAATAAAAGCTACATATCTTCTACACAATATGATAATCGAAGATGACGGCCTATCATTCGAAGATATTGGAGAGGGGATCAGAGATGAAGGCATCAATCCAAATCAAAGACAGCAAGGAAACAAGCAACGTACAAACAGGGGTACAAATGTCGAAATTGATATAAGGAACAAATTCTTGACTTATTTTAATAGTCCCGACAGAGAAGTTAATTGGCAAAGGAATTTTGCAAAATAGAATATAAAAATGAATTCGCAGTATATAAAAACCAAAATTACAACTATTTTCTATAAATACCTGGTAACTGACCGACTTCTGCAACTTGCCCCCAACATTTAGCTGTTATATCTCTATTGCAGTGGTTTGGGTCCCTTGGATTCCACACCGCTGGTCGTTCTTACACTTCCAAATCAAGCGTTCTAGATCCACCGGTCGTGCAACGCCACGCCAATGTGAACACAACAGGGTATTAAGACTGGCTTTCACTTCTTTTGTTTCGTCGGCGACCATCGCAGATTATATATCTATGTCGTAGACCATCCCAGATTATCTGCGACGATCGTCGATCATGTCATAAAATAATGCTTTGCGGGAAAATCATAACTATTTTGGCGGTAAAATGCAAACATGGATGACGAAGAGTTTGTGCTACAGGGACAATTACTTGTGATAATAGGTTTGTTGGAAAAGAAAAGATTTCTGTTGCAAAGAAAAACATACAGAAAAAAGCGATCTTCGGTGAGAAAGATACCATAGGAATGGAAGGACTGGGGCAGTCTCATACTTAAGTACAGGAGCTAAGAATCCACGACCGAGAGTACCTTTTAGGTAAATCTATCGGGAAATACAATGCGTAGTTATTGTTGTAACGAATGTGCTATTTAAAAGTCTTATTGCACATGCATTATGAGATTTAATTTTTAGATTTTTGACACGTTATACTGAAGTACATTTTTTAGACAAAGTGGAGAAGCTACAGTCCCCTGCCCTCTACCAGCTGCTCCATCCATATACATAAAGGATGTGTTGTATATGATGAGTTTGTTGGATTTTATAGCCCGTCAACAGTTTTTACATCCTTCCTTCAGTTAATTTTAATTTCATTGGAATGTATTATTGAAAGTGTTGTAGATAGTTTTACCTAGCATCATGGAATATTGAATAAACTCATGGTGCATAATTTTAATTCATACTTTATCGCTTCAGCACGTGGGGAAGATGAATTTTTCGGACGGGAATATTGCAGCTGTTTGGAAGAAGTGGAAACAGAGCATGCAGTTGTATATAGATGCAGTGATGTCCTCAAAAACGGAGAAAGAGAAGTATTCCACACTTTTATTTCTTATTGGCGAAGAGGGGCGTGAGATTTTTAACACATGGACATGGCCTAAGATTAAAAATGAAGCTGGTAATGATACTGATGAAGATCAGATTACTGTTACTGAATTATTTCGAAAGTTTGAAGAATACTGCATTCCTAAACGGAATCTGATAATTGAGCGCAGAAAATTCTTCAAGTGCGATCAACGTATTGATGAAAATATTGATTCTTATGTCACTGAGTTGAAAAATCTGGCTTCAACATGTGAATTTGGTGAAATTCGCGAGGGCATGATGACCTTTAGAATAGTTGAAGGCATAAAGTCAGATGCAGTTCGTGACAGGCTTCCAAGGCAAGGGGGTGACCTATCTTTTGCACAGGCTGTTGATATTTGTCGAGCTGAAGAAATCACTCGTGAGCAAATGAAAAGTCTAACAGAACACACGTCTGATGTCAGGTCTGTCCGTAAAAATGCTGCGAGTAGAAGGAAGCAGGATAAGGGGAATATCTACAAAAATACGATCAATATCATAGGACACATCCATGTATTTATAGTGGTCGTCAGCATACTCCAAAGAAATGTCCAGCTTATGGGACAGTGTGCAGAAATTGTAACAAAAAGAATCACTGGTCAAAATGTTACAAGTTACGGAAGGAAGTAAAAGAAATATCTATAGAAGATGACGATATATATGTGATTGAAGCAGTAGCTAATTATGATGAAAAGCAATGTAATACAGAAGCAACGGTTGTTTTACGTATAAAGATGCAAAAGTCAGACTGAAGATTGATACAGGAGCTGAAGTTGATGTAATGCCTCTTCGTGTTTGTAATCAAGTGAATGATAGAAACATAGAGTCGATTTTTACACTGAAATCCACCAGCAAAAAATTGATTGGGTATGGTGGTAATGAAATTCCTGTTTGCGGAGTATGTTCAGCAAAATACAGTTTCCAAGGGAAAATACTGCATACCGACTCTTATGTCGTAGAAACGGATAGCCGATCAGTTCTTGGGCTTGATTCTTGTAAGAAGTTGGATTTAATTCAGGTTATGTGTGCAGTACACTAGAAACCTGCAAAGATAGCAGGAACTGAAAGCAGTAAGTTGCATGAGCAGAAAGCAATAAAGGCTGAAACAGCGCATAAAATCAAGCAATTACCAAAAAAGTCTGATGAGGACATAAAACGTGAAATAAAACAGATGTATCCAGGAGTTTTTAATGGACTTGGTAATTTGGAACCAGCCTATCATATGCAGATTGAAGAGAGTTATTCAGGCACTTAGGAAAATTCCAGCAGCTTTGCGAGATAAGTTAAAGTTGAGCTAGAGAAAATGGAAGCAAATAAAGTAATTGTACAAGTGGATGAGCCTAGTGAATGGGTAAATTCTCTTGTGGTCATTGAAAAGCCAAAAGGTGCACTTCAGATTTGCCTAGATCCACGTGATCTTAATAAAGTTCTTATAAGAGAGCATTTTCAGCTTCCTACACGGGAAGAAATCTCAAATCGCATTGTTAACGCAAAATACTTTACAAAGCTTGGTGCCAATCATGGATACTAGCAGATACCTTTGGACATAGAGAGTTCTTTGAAGACGACGTTTAACACGCCATTTGGTAGATTCCGATTTCTAAGACTGCTATTTGGAATTCACTCAGCTCAAGAGGTTTTTCATAAGCGAATATATCAGCATTTTGAGAATATAGAAGGATGTGAAACAGATATTGATGATTTTTTTATATGGGGAATCTCAGAAGAAGAGCACGACAGGAGATTAATTCAGACGCTAGAGAAAGCCAAGCAGATAAATTTGACATTGAAAATTGATAAATGCAAGTTTAAAAGAAATGAAATTACATATCTAGGCCATACGTTGACTGGAAATGGCATTGTTCCAGAACCTTCAAAGGTAGAAGCTATTTCAAAAATGGATAAACAAGGATAAATACAGGATAAACACTGGATAAACAAGGAGTTCAACGAGTATTAGGAATGATGAATTATGTAGCGAAATTCATCCCGAATGTGTCAGCTGCTACAGTACATTTATGTGCACTCCTTCACTAGAACATTGAGTGGCATTGGGCAACAGAGTAACAAGAGTCGTTTGAAACCTGTGACGATTCAAGTTGATGCTTGTAAAGATGGGCTTGGTGCAGTCCTTATGCAGGAAGGAAAATCAGTCAGTTATGCTTCAAGGGCTATGACAGAGGCACAAAAGAGATATGCCATGATTGAAAAAGAATTGCTAACTGTCGTTTTTGGGTGTGAGCGTTATCATCAATATATCTATGGAAGAGAGGTTTCAATTCAAAGCGATCACAGACCTTTAGAAAGCATTTTAAAGAAACCATTAGCAAATACGCCTCCAAGGCTTCAACGTATGTTACTTAGATTACAAAAGTATGACATTGATCTTATATATAAGCCAGGGAAAGAAATGTTACTTGCGGATACACTGTCAAGAGTGTATCTTAGTGACATTGCAAAAGAAATTAATGAGAAGGAAATGACAGCGCAGATTCATATGGCTACTTCGAGTAAATCTATACCAGATAAACAATTGGTTCTTATTAAGGAAGAGACTAAGAAAGATGAAGAGTTACAGAGATTGATAACTTACATTGAGATGGGATGGCCTAAGAAGAAAATGAAGGTTCATACGTCTGTTAAGCAATTCTGGCCTATCAAATAGGAATTGTCAGCTATTGGTGACATAGTTTACAAAGGAGAGAGAATAGTTATTCCTAGATCTGTGAGGAAAACAACCTTAGCTAATCTTCATCAAGCTCATCTCGGCATAGAGAAAACAAAGTTACGGGCACGTTAAACTGTGTTTTGGCCTGGTATCAACAATGATATAGAGCAAGTTGTACAATCATGCAATATTTGTTTAGAGTCTAGAAACATGCATGCTAAAGAACCAATGCTGACAAGTGTCATTCCGGAATATCCTTTTCAAATAGTTGGTACAGATTTATTTTTTTGGAATGGTCAAGAATATATGATAGTAATAGATTACTACAGCAGATTTTGGGAGATAGAGAGGTTGAGAAAAACGGACAGTTCGGTAATTATTCAAAAATTGAAAGCAGCTTTTTTCCCGGTATGGTATTCCTAAAGTGGTTAGAAGTGACAATGGTCCACAATACAGTTCACAGTTGCAAAGAATTGGGGTTTTCTTCATGACACTAGTAGTCCCACATATTCACAAGGCAATTCTCTTGCGGAAAGATCAATTCAAATAGCAAAGAACATTCTTGAAAAAGCAATGAAGGATGGAAGAGATCCACATTTAGCTATTTTGGAATATCGTAATACTCCTATAGACAAATATGCTACACCAGCACAACTGTCTGATGTCTCGCAATTTACGAACCATTTTGCTGGTAACAAATAATAGTATGAAGCCAAATATTATTGATGACAGTAAATTCCAACATATGAGAAAGGAAGTGCAATTTCAACAGAAAAAGTATTATGATAAAAACACTCGAGAGCTTCCAGAACTTGAAAAAGGGACAGTTGTAAAGGTACGCTATGGGAAAGATTGGAGATCTGCTGAAGTACTAGGTAAAGCTAAACAACCTAGAAGTTACTTTATACGGTTAGAAAGTGGGCAAGTATGGAGGCGAAATCGACGTCATCTTATAATAGTAAAGGGGGAAGATCCAGCTAACATTTTTGAAAGCAGAAATCAAAGTGTACCACCAGATAGTTCATGTGATATCAATGAGAGTAGCAGTCAAAATTTGACATCAGAACATTTAAATACGCCATTATCTACACCTCTGGCAAATGAGACAAGAACAAGAAGTGGAAGACTTTCAAAGCCACCTGATCGTTTCTCACATTAAATTTGTTGCTTTTTTCAAAAAAATGAAGGATATAGCATATACCCTCAAGGGACATTGAACTTAAATGATATAGCATATACTCTCAAGGGACATTGAACTTAAAGGATATTTGTGTTCGAACAATAACATTTGTGATACTTGAATGGTTAAGACGAACTGTGACTTTGCCGAATGGATGTTGTTCCCAATTGAGTTTGTTTTTTCGATGCTACATGAACAGTTTCCATGATGTATTTTCTTGTGAAGTTTAACCTGATTTTATAGGTATGAAGATTCGGTTCAACGTGTTGCACCACTTCTAAAAGCAAGGCAATGCAGAAGTCGTGAACCAATATCACCAGCAGAGAGAATCACACTTACTTTACGTTACTTGGCTAGCGGTAATTCCCAGCAATTAATGGTCTCAGCATTTAATTTTCATACGGGGCGAACAACTGTCTGCAAAATTATTCAAGAAAAATGTCAAACCATGTGGATTGCCCTGAACCAAGATTTTGGAATAGCACCACAACCAGAGCAAGACTGGAAAGTTATTTTTGGATAGTTCTATGAAGAGTAGAATTTTCCGAATTGTTTAGGTGCACTTGATGGCAAGCATGCTGCAATAGTGTGCCATGGAGTCAGTGGCTCTGAATACTACAGTTATAAGGGGATTTTTAGCATTGTTTTGATGCCAATATGTGATGCCCAAAAATTGCAATACAATGGTTGATAAAGGAACTTTCGAAGAGATAATGATGCACAAATTCTCAACAATTCAGAAATGGGCAGAGCTTTGATAAATAGCAATATGAATATCCCTTCTCAAACAGTAGTGGATGGATTCACTCTTCCCCATGTTTTGGATAGCAATGAGACTAAAGAGATGGTTGATGAAACCCTATGCCGGAAAAGATCTCAATGGAGGACGAAGAAATTTCAATTACAGACTCAGTAGGGCCCGTCGTACCATAGAGAATTCATTTGGTATCTCAGATGCAAGGTTGCGTAGTTTTAGGCGACCAATCAAAGCAAGTCCAGAAACAGTTGATAGTAAAATAAAGCCTTATATTGGCCTTCATAGCTATCTGCATCATACAGACAATGCAAGTTACACACTAAAAGGATTCATTGACTCTGAGGACTTGTCAGAAAATGTCATTCCTGGGGACTGGAATACAATTTTTCAAGGAGAAGAAGGAGCCCTTCAAAATAAATCAACTGGCTGTGCATTCAGTAGCACTTCATTATCTGCAAAAGGCATCCGGGATATTTTCATGAAGTTTCTTAACAGACAGTACAAAGGATTCACTGAGTTGGCAAAAATCATATGTAAGCAGTACTGGGAGACTATGATATAACAAAATATAAATAGAACTAAACCACAAACAGGGTAGCCTAGGGGGGCAAGGTTCTTCTGAGATTCCATAAAATGACTCAGTCTCCTTTAGAAATAGGAAAATCTAAGCTACTTTTTGCATTCCTTCGCATCGGTTGTCAGACTTACACCTAAATCATGTAATTCATTGCATTCTGAGCACTGCTGAGGGCTAGCAGGCCACCCAACTGATTGATTCTCACTGCACTAAGATTATTCGTGCCCACCAATAAAATAACGTTGGGTATGGGTCTGGCCACAAATTACCACAACTGGATCATTCCATATCAATTATGACAAGGGTCGAAGCTTGCATTTCAGAACTGTTTGAACAGTTGCATACTTATAGCATGCCGCAAATGACAATCTAGACTTCTTGATACTCCAAATGGTTAGAGCTCCATGGAAATGTAGCCTTTATGGGCTTAGCCTCTTCCGCAAAAAGCTGTGGTATTTGATACAGTGGATTTGCAATGAATTCTGTGGGCTAACCTACTTTACATTTACTAGTAGCAGCAAGCCTCGAGGTAGATAATTCAATGTTGAAATATCCCAACATTCGAAACTTGATAAATATTTCATAGTTACATTCGTTTCATTATTTTAAACTATTGAATGTTGCTTGATTTGCATTGTTTGATGCCAGATTATAATACTTTGCCTTTCCAGCTATTTACAGTACATCTATGTTGTTTGCTGTTGATAGGCTGACAGCGGATTTTCCAAACTTAATATCCAAGAATACCTTCTGAATTGCATTTATTATCACACCTTTTTTATTTTGCTCAAACTCCTTAGGCGATTTGCAATACTCATTCCGTAATAGTAGTCTTCACCCAGTTCAAGACTTTTTACTTCAACCTATTTCTAATTTATTGAATTGTCACTGCGTTGAATGCATTAAGGATTTGGTTAAATTCTGCATGGCCTTGGACAGTTCCTCATTGGTTCTCTCTAATTGTCTTTTTCTGCTTTCTTTCTTCACCAAAGCCTCTATGACTGGTGCAGTTGTTGCTACTTTTGGTGTTCCTGTTGATGCAGATTGTGTACTGTCTGCTGTACTGTCAGCTTAATTGTCTGAAATTGTAGTTGATATTTGCAAACTAGCATTGCACCTTGCCCCTGTGACGTCACCTCCTCATATTCATTCCAATCTGCAATATTGTCAAGACCGTCCACATCATAAATTTCACAGTAAAGCAGGTTGACAAATGGATTTTGATTTAAGTGCTGGCCGGGTTGATTGTTTGTCTATTCCCTTTTCAAAACATTTGTGCTCGTTCTGCTTATTATGACTGTGTTTTTAACCATCGAGGGTGCTCAAACTTTACAGTAAGTGGAATATCATCACCCCCACACCCTGACGTGCCCTTCCTCGCAAGTAAATATTTGCTAAACTGCGTCCAAATACTCTCATAACTCCGTTTGGCAATGTCCACTGGCTCATCAAGTCGCTCTGCTACTACCCTCTAGCAATCAGACTTGTTGGTTTTGTCTTTGAAATCTTTATAAGTTCTGTGGTATACAGTTGAATACTCCCTAATAATATCCACGAAAGCTGCGTTGCTGTCCCTAACATCTTGGATTCAGAATAAAACAATGCATGTCTGTGATATGTGGAGTAATACCGGTTACATTTGGATTTGGCAGTCTGCCAAGGCTGCAGAGGAGCATCTGCAAGAATTCCTGACGAAATGCAACAAATAAAAACCAAATTTCAGTATTGCGGTTATCCAGAAGTCGATTAGCGCGCGTTGTAAAGATTGTGCAATGTGAACACAGTCTTAGCTATGCTATAGGAAGCTTACCCTCAATCATAGCTAGTCAAGTTAGGTGTTCCCAACTCAAGGGTGTTGAGTACTTACGTGTTGATGTATACCATAAAACCCAGTTCCTTTGCTACAGGCATCAGGAGGCTGGACAATCATTATCAGATTTAATATTACATATATTCATTATTTACCATTTTATTGCTGTTTCTAGTATTTTCATACCAATCTAGACAATCTTTCATACATAAATATCTAAAAGAAGTTAATTACAACAATAAAATGCAATAGAAAACAAATAGAAAGAAAAACTAGTACCATGTATCAAATACTAAATTACTAGCATATGTTGCATGTGCACTGGTCACCTGCCCAGCTTTTTATTTTGTATTCAAAGCGGGTAAGTGTCGGTTCTTGTTTAATGTTATCATCGAGAGTGTTCCACAGAAAACTTCCCCTGAATGATAAGGATTCTACTCCACATGATGTTGTCTTTACATTTGGAAGCTTGCTAAGATTCTTTTGTCTAAGTTCATATTTCACATATTTTATCTCATGAAATTCCGATACAATCATGTCATTTAATGACTTGTATACTTCAGTCATTAACTTTTGTATATTTTTTACGAGAATGGTATAGCTATTGCTACGCCGTAGAACCGATTGCAACGATGAATTATAATCATTGTAAAGGATCCATAGTGTACGTTTATGTGCACGATGTAGTTTCTCGATTACACTTTTATTGCAGAATACGCATACCAAAGGGCAATAATTGAAATTTGACAGGATAACCACATTATAACTTGACAGTGCTTGTACTCTTGAAATGTAAATACTTACTCTCGTAAAAGCGCCTGTCTTTTTGTTGAATTTTTGACATGGTGCCTTTACGTGCTTATCAAATTTTAGCTTGCTATCGATTTCAACTCCGAGAAGCATGACATGCTTTTTCTCTAGTATCTTAACAGGATTGATATTTTTGTGTAGCTTCTGCTTCTGCTTTAGACCAAAAAACATCAGCTGGAAATTGTTGGGATTCACTACCACGTCATTGCATGTGAACCATTCCAACAATTTGCAAAGGTCATTTTCTAAAGCATCACAACTTCATGTATGTCATTTCCGCATGCATAAATGGTATTATGTGAAACGTCTGTTGGTACTACAGAAGTTCACTACAGCACGAAAAAGCGGTGCCATGTTTTAGAGATACTGAAAAGCTTATTTTAGTCCGAAACTCGTCAGAGTATGAAACGTTGGATTGCGACCGAAAGGTGAACCGAAATTTATAGCCAGATGCGGGTACACGTGATATGATGAATACACTATTCATCATTATTCATCATTATTCACGTTGGGACTCGCGATGCACTGTTATTGCAGAATAGCCATACCAAAGGGCAATTATTCATCATATCACGTGTACCCACATCTGGCTATAAATTTCGGTTCACCTTTCGGTCGCAATCCGACGTTTCATACTGTGACGAGTGTCGGACGAAAATAAGCTTTTCAGTATGCCTAAAACATGGTACCGCTTGTTCGTGCTATAGTGAAATGGTATTATCATCAACGAAATTAAAAATCTCAGAGCTCATATTATAGAGAACTAAATCATTGACGAATATGTTGACTAGCAAGGGTCCCAAAACTATCCCTTGCGGAACCTCCAGAAGTATTTTTGTAGGTAACTTTTGGTGGAGTTAATTTTCACCCTTTGATGTCTATTAGTTAAATAATTGTATACCAGGCAAAGACTGCTTATGTCAAAATACATAGGCAGGCAACTTTGCGATTAGAAGGTTATGAGACAGACAATCATATGCCGTAGACAAATCCATTCGGATAGTTCCAACAACACCATAATTATCTAGGGATTTCCTCTATTTTTCTATCACTCTAATTAAGGCATGTTGGGTGTATCCCTTAATTCATCTTTGAATACATAGACATCAGTTCCTTTAGAATCCTTTCACAAATTTTAGAGGTAGATGATAATAAACTTATAGGTCTGAAATTAATTTTTGATGTTGGGTCATTTCCTTTAAATATAGGCAAAATATCAGCTTTCTTCAATTCATCTGGAAGCATACAATCCACAACTGCAGAGTTGATGTAACCAGTCAAGTATGGACAGACAATTCTTTTCGTGTCTCTCAATTTGGAAGAAGGAATACCTCCACTATTTGATTAACTCTTGTCTAGTGACTCCATCTGCCTCATCACCTCCATTGGGTTTACATGACAAAATTGAAAGCTACTATTTTCTCCTTGTAGCGTTTTTTTATAATACATAAACTTTTGTGATTTTTAAACTATTCAATTCCACTTATGATCAATTTTTCAGTTTGTAATTGCTCAGGAATTACCTTAAATGTAGATTGAATATAGAGGGAGTTCGTTATATTTGTGGAGTATGTATTCAAACACTCTGCAACTTCCAGTCGTTGGCTAAAATCTGTCCATTATCAATCAGTGTAATCTTTTTACTCATAGGGTGTCTATTGTTAACCAATGGCTTTACAGTTTTCCAAAATCTTTTATCATTTTCTATTGACTATGACAGTATGGATGTAAAATAATCTCTATCTAATAAGATTTTTGTTTCTGTAGGAGAATTTGCTTCTAAAGCTTGAAGGAATATTTCTTCAAATTCCAAATATTGAATAGAATGGTTGAAAATAAGTTTGTCCTGCAGTTCTCTTTCAAAATTAGATTGGGACCATCTCTTGTAGTCCCTGTATACCTTTACCTGGGGACACTTTTTGAATGTTGTTTTCATTATGGTATAAATCATGGCGATGGTCACTAAAACCAGTCTTAAACGATTTAGAGTGCATAAAAGGGATTTTACAGTTTGTCAATATAAGATCAATGCTCTTGATAAGGTTATAGAGATTATGGTCTTGGAACAACGACAATATGTTTTTGTCATCAGGCTCTTAGTTGAAGTCTCCCAGAATCAACACCTGGTCAAATTTAGAATATCTATCTATTAACTTAGATATCTCTTTGATAAAATACTTTGAGTTATGTTCTGGTCGCTTATAAATAGTCAATATCAACCACTTCTTTTTTCTTACATTTAGCTCAAATGGTACAGCCTGTATGTCAGTTTGTTTACTAAGAGAGTCTAGGCGTCTTGAAATGAGATTTTCTCTGACATATACCAATATTCCATCACATTTTCCAGAAAACATCTAGCCTATATGGCAGCAATATAGAGTGATTGCAACTGCACACTGGTATGGAAATAGCATGCTTACTGTGTTAATTTCTTTCTAAATATACTCCTAGATAGTTTAACTACATTATGAACGTGATACTCGTAGAAGTAAGGAATTAGTGTACTACATACACCCCAGACTCTAAAGAATACATCAAATAGTAAAGAACTACAAACTACCTTTCAGATTCAATATCGCCCATTTTGAATCCCATCTGTGTCAGCGTCTCCATTGCTTGTGATTTCGTAGCATCAGTGTCGCATAACCTAAAGGATGAAAAACTATCCTTCATACCTTAAAAGAGCCAAATTAGATAAAGTAATGTAACGGTGTTGACGAAACAACCCACGTACAATGAAGACGGGGGATGAAGCTGCAATTCATTGCTGATTAACTTCCTAAAATTCTAGAAGCAGGAAAGAACTAGTAAATATCAACATATGAGCACTATTATACTCCTTTAATTTTCATGAGGAATGTTTGAAAATAATATCGAGTCAGTACTCTTTTTCCAACTGATCTTTTTCATTCCAAAGGACATCAAATTTTTCTTTCGTTGTTTTCAGTTCATCCGAAGTAGACTGTTTGTCTTCAAGAATGCTCTGAAGAAGATAGAAGTGCATTAATTGATTTGACGGATGCATGAATAAAACAAAGAAGGACACAGTGCAATAACTAGGGAGAGTGCTATTCACATACCGAAGATAAAAATAGTCAAGCAGTTATGCAAGTTAGTTGAATTCCGGAGCCTCTTGCCACAACTATAGCCTCATCACCTGAAGAAACTAAATCTTACAGAGTTGATATTATTGGGCTAAATGAAACTAGGCTCAACCAAACTATTAAAGACCAAGACATCCCTTTTCGATGGGTATCATATTTGTAGAAACGATAGATAGTAAAGGGGCAGCTTTGTATGTGAAGGAAAGTGTAACAGACGTAAAAATAAAGTTAAAATGTGATTGAAACTGCTTAGAAATAACCCCACAAAATGCAAAAGGCATGTTTCTATTAAGCTGGCATAAACCACCGACACAAGTCACAGAAAAAACATCTTTTGATAGCCTCAGGGACATTTTAAAGCAGCTCGAAAGGGAAGATAAGGAAATACTCTTGTGCGGTGATACCAACTATGACTTCAAGACCCCAAAAATGAAAACTCTACAATGAGTATCAACTTGAGCAATTGATAAAGGATTATACTAGAGTTGCTGTAAGAGCTAGTAAAGGAAATGAACACCACACAAGTTAGACCCTCATTGACCATTTCTCAACAAATAAACAAAAGTATATTCTTAGTTCAGGGGTTATAGGTCGGGCATGGTAGACCAATATATGGTAGACCACTATATGGTAGACCACTATATGGTATATGTCATATCGAAAATGAACTAGAGGAGGATTAAATCTAAAACATCAAGAATTCTTGACACACGAAGCTTAAGAAATTACGATAAAGCAAAATTCTTAAACGAGCTAAAAGACGTCAATAGGCAGCAAGTGCTATCCCCATTTTCTGCATCACCAAATCTAATGATTGATAAATTCCACAAGGTTGTTGGAGGGTTACTAACTGCACATGCACCAATTCGGAGAAAAACGATTAGAAATCAACTTGCACCGTTGATTATACCACAGATAAAAAGAATTATAGAAGAGAGGGATAGGGCCACGAAAAACTCCACAAAAACCCCAAACTTCTCAAATCTTATAGGCCTCTGCAAAACACAATGATAAGCACTATTAGGTCATCTTTAAGATTACACTACTAATCTTTGATCAGTGAAGACAAGGACAATCGAAAAAAACATGTGGAGAACGATAAATAAGGTGCTAGATAAGGCCCCAAATTCAACAACAATAATGCAAATCAGGGATAGTAACAAAACAGTTTCTGATTCACAACAAATTGCCAATTCCCCAAATAGCCACTTTGTTAATGTCGGGCCGAGATGTGCTAGCAGATTTGAAGTTAAATTTAGCGATGATCCTCTTTGTCATCTTCATAATCTAACTGAAGAAACAGCCTTTCAGTTCAAACATGTAAATGAAAGAACAGTTCTGGATATATCCAAAATCTAAATCTGCTGGTCTTAACAAAGTATAACGGTAAGTTGGAAAGACGTTGCTGGTTTTATTTGTAAACCACTAACGATGATCTTTAACAGCTCTTCAAGGTTGGGTGCTTCCCCAGACAGTTGGGAAATAGCACAAATTACATGAATTTACAAATCAGGTGCCAAAGATGATACGAATAACTATAGGCCATGTTCAATTCTGTCAGTGCTATCTAAGTTATACGAAAAGATTACACATGATCAACTTACTGATTTCCTCAGATCTAACAACAAACTAACGCAGAGTAAGTTCGCTTTCCGTAGGCGTCATTCTACAATCACCTCACTGAGTGATGTCTCAGATCATTGGTATACAAATATCGACAACATAAAAAAGCTAACTCTGCTCTTTTTCTTGACTTGAAAAAAGTATTTGATACCGTAGATCATGAGATACTGATCAGTAAATTAGAAAAATATGGAATAACAGGTTATGAGAACAGTTGGTTTAAATCTTATGTAACTAAGAAGCCAGTTCTGCTCTATTGATGGTCAAGTATCTGATATTCTGGAAATGGAGGGTGGGATTTCCCAAGATTCATGCTCGGAACCGCTGCTCTTTATCACTTATGTGAATGACTTTACGCGCTGTCTTGGACACTCAAGAGCCAACATTTATGCAGACGATACTGAGGTAACAAAATCCTCAAACAAACAAGCAGAGCTCACAGAGTCAGCACAAGCTGAGTTATTAAATATTGAAGGATGGATGAGGATCAACAAACTCAGTCTCAATACAGCAAAAATAGAATACATGATAATAGATCATCCTCACAGAAGGAAGAAGTAGAGTCGTTACCGCAATTATTCATAAACTGAGAAAAAATTAAACGGGTTGCTACAACAAAGTATCTCAGGGTAATTGTTGATGATACCGTAGAGCAGGTAGAACAGTATGAATCAGTTAAGAAAGGTTGCTGGGCGCCTAGCAGCAATGAAGAAACTTAAAGGCAACCTCCCACAATCAATGGTATTCCAAGTGTACACAATGCTGGTTAAGACCCCTCTTCGTTATGCTGACGTAGCCTGGGGAAGCTTATCGAGCACCAAAATATCAGCCCTTCAAAGACTGCAAAATCGTGCATTTGACATTATTTAAGCATCAAAAATAAAGCACTCTTAGATTCGACCAACATTTAGCATCGAACAGATGCCTCAATGTGACAGGCCGGTTCCGATTTCTAAAATAATTAACAAGATATGTCCTGAGAGTCTGCACCATAAACTTGCTAAACTATCCACGATAAGCAAGTATGGTACAAGAAACAAGACCGATCTCCAAAAAGTTTAAACTGCACTGGTCTAAAAACCTGGGATTCTATCCCAACACATATAAGAGAGTCTAATACACTAACTCTGTTTAAGAATGGGATAAACAATCATTTTTCATTTTCTAAGCTAAAGAAAAAAACTATAATAAAACTATTTCCGCACGAATTCATGGAAAAACAGTATTGGCTTTTATATCTGTTTATTTATCTTCTTCACTATATTTATAGTTAGGACCCTTATTTGTAATTAAGATTTTTGTATTTGTACAGAATGGATGTCGTGATAAAATAATAATAAATAATAATATCATTGGCCCGTGGATAGATCTTTGAGGTATACTAAGTACTGTGGACAGAGTGCTATATAGTTTTGCGTCAACTCGAACAAATTGAATGTGAGCTATCAAGTAACTTGCTGTGCATGAAAGGACTTGCTTTGAGAAACCTTGATTGTGCATTTTCATTATCAGTGTGTCATGTGCAATAGTATCGGAAGCCTTTGAAAAATCCAAAAATACTAGAAGCGAAAGCTTCCCAAACTTCATAGCTTTCAATATATCATCTCTCGGATTTTCAAAAGCGCATGGCGTGTAGAAAAGGCTATACGGAAACCGGAAATTGTGTTATTGTAAATATGCATGGATTCAACGAAACTGATTATTTGATTTCAACATGTGTTTCAAATATCTTTGACAGTATGGGTAGGATCGAGATGGGACGGAAGTCACATTTTTCCAAAGGATTTGTTCTCTTACCAATGGGTACAATGCGTACTTTCTTCCATGATATCGGGAATACATCATAACTGATGAATGAGTTAATGATGTGAGATAAGGGAGAACATATAACATTGATCGCAAGCATAATTTATCGGGCTGGAATATTGTCAGATCCTGTTGATGCATCTCCTCTTAGTGATTGAAGTTCTTTAAGAACCTCATAAAATCGTTCTTGTCCTAGATTAAAGCAGCTGGTTTAAATTTCAGGTGGATATGATATAATTTTGTAGATTTTTCCAACAGAATTGGTATTTTTGTTGAGAATTCTTTCAATTGTAGATGAGAAGTGTTGGTTTATTTCATCCACATTTCGAGTTAGTCGCTTACTGTGAGGGTGAAGAACTGCATTAATAATTTTCCACAACTCCGTAGGTCGTTTTGGAGATAAGGTTGAACGGTAAGATTCTGAGTTAGCAAAACGAATTCTCTTTTTTAAAGTGTTTCTATTTTCTCCGAGAGCTTCTAAAACCTTTTGTCACTTCTATTGCGAAATTCAATGCGGTTTTCAAAACAAGCCTGCTAGAGGAGGAGAATTTCAGGGTCATACATCCATGGAGCAGGAGGTGTCATCTGAATTTTTATTACTGGAGCGTGATGATTCATTGCTTCAAGTAGAAGGGAATGGAAAATATCCAACTTTTCGTTCAGATCTTCTACTCTGTAAACAAGGCTAAAAGGTACTTCACTTAATTCTTTCAAGATCATATCTTCATTGAACTGACTTTTATCCCCTATGTGTTTAAATCGAGGTTTACATTTTTTCATTCGAACAGTGAGGACCATCATGATTACTTACAGTATGGCAGGGTAGCACATCAGTGTGTTTCACAAGAACTTTATGGCTCACTATGATGTGATCATTGAGAGTACAGGATGTTGCTGTAGTTGTTGTTGGTTCTGGTATTTCAGGACAAAGTGCATTGATATTAGTGTCTCCAGCTATCACTATCGCTCCATCCCAACTTGCCTGTCCATATGAGATTACTTTGTTGAACTGGTCTAGCCACTGGTCATATCGTAGAAGTTTATCAGATCGAAAGACAACTCCTAGCAATACCGTAAAAGTTATATTAAGCGCTCCTCTCTAATACGCCCCCTCTCTATTAAGCTCCCTTTCTATTAAGCCCCCTTTTCAAGCAAAAGTTGGAACTAAGCCCCCTTTCTATTAAACCCCCCTCTTTAGCCTCTGATGCCTAAATTTTTGCCTCGTGTTTATAACAAGCCCCTCTCTTTTAAGTCCCCTTTAGGACAGCAAAAAAAAAAAATAAGCTCCCCTGGGGCTTAATAAAGCTGCTAGGGTAGTTGAGGGTAGTTGTGAGCTCATATTTGTCCCAGGCAATTCAATCCATAAATAATCTAAATCTTGTAATTTGCTTTCAATGTCCATTCCTCATCTGTGTGACAATGAGCTCATATAGCACCCTACTCCACCACCTCGTATCTCATCTCTATTACTAAACTCTATTTTGTAATTTCCAGTTGACACATGCTCTATAAGAGAAGGGCTGTTTTTAGCCACGTCTCAGATAGTGCAATAACATCAAACCTGTATTTGTGAAGCATCAGCTTGAAATCTTCAGAGCTAGGCAAAGGGGCTGTGTGTTCAAATGCAAGAATTTCAGCAATGAATCTTTTTTTGTATATTACGGTTAAATGAGGATCAGCTAATTCTTGAACTCTAACCTCTAAGTGATCGGTGCTGACCTCGCAACCGATTAATGGTTGTTTTGCAAAAGGGTAGAATTGATAATGAACAGCCCTTACAAGTCCACTGGTAGGAGTAAACCTTTTGTGATGTCATGTTTAGCATGCTTATGCACCGAGTATGGATTGAAGAGATGCAGTTGTCACAATGGAATTGCTTCTGATTCTTACGAATGCTTTTCTGGCAAACAGCGCATATGGGTATGGCTTTTGGGCTGGTATTCTCTTTAATATCGAACAATAGTTTTATGATCAGGTTGAACGCGGCTGTAGAATTGCTTTGTATGTTGTTCTTCTCTCGGTTCTGATCATTCTAACTTTCGTTAGCCAACGAGTATGATTCCCCAATTGTCTCTCGCTGATGGAATGCGTAATACGATTGAATTTATCGAGTTTAGGCCTATCATGGCGTAAAACGTAGGACAAGAAAATGACAAGAAACCAGCTAGTAATGATCAGTTTCGGCATCTTCACTTTCCAAATTCACGCAGATTGTACCGCAGAGGTACTTGTCCACAAAAGTATCTAGCGTTATCAACTCCCCCCTTTCGCCTTTAATAACTTTCACAGAAGTTATCAAGAGCTTCCAGAAACACGATGGCACAATGAGATGAGTACAATTCAAGTTTTTCTCTTTATACATACTTGTAACTTATTTGGTTGCGAAACTTGTTCCAACCATGACAAGGACCATCATTCCGCCCGTGAAAAATATCGGTAGTTCAAATAAGGATCACTCATTACTATTGATGGGATGGGTGGAAGATATTGAGGGTGAAAGAGATAATTTATTTACTATCAACGTAGGGCTAGCTCAAAGTTCAGGAAACAAGAAGGGGGCAAGTAAAATGTTAGCCAAAAGTGACAGATTATTCCCCCTGAACGATACTGTATCAATATGAAAATAGATTATGAACATTGGGGTGACTTTTCTAGGAAAAATATTGTCCTGGCTGACCAAATGCTTTCCCTTTAGTTGGAGCTTTGCTTAGTTTACAATGATAAATATGTAACGAGAGCATTAAGGTGATATGATGAAGGGTAATTTCACAGAGAATTTTAACAGGTCTTTATATGACCTATTTCACTTCAAACAACAAATCAGAGACTATACTCGTATTGCTTCTAAAACGAATAAAGATGGCAAGACAATTGTTACAAAAAGCCTCATTGACCATTTTGCAACAAACAGAGAAAAATATATCCTGAAGACCGACATTATTAAATCAGGTATGGTTGACCATTATTTACTAATTGGAACTAGGAAGGTTAATGCTTGGCGTATTCTACAAAGGAGTGAAAAAATCACAGAGGCCAGATCGATGAATAAATACAACAAAACTGAATTTTTATCTTGCTTGGCTTCCATAGAGTGGATGCAAGTATTCTCTGACCTAAATTTCGACCCCAATAGGATGACTGATGCCTTCCACGAAATATCTGAGACAACGCTAAATTCCCATGCACCTATTAGAAAACGCAAGGTGCGTACAGAACAAACCCCATGGCTCAATCCTAGCATTAAATCATTAATGCGTGAGCGCGACAAAACAAAACAGTTAGCACTAAAGGATGGCAGTCTGTGGGCCAAATACAAAAAAGTGAGAAAACGTGTAACAAGGGCTATGCGAGAAGCAGTGAAGGAATATTATGCAAAACAAATTATTGGAAACCAAAACAACCCATCCAAAATGTGGAAAACCATAAATGTAGTTTTAGGAAAAACAACTAGGAGTACCTCGGTACCACTGGTTGAACATGAAGGCAAGCAAATAACAGATAAAGAAGAAATAGTCTCTGCTTTCAATGAACATTTTATTAATGTGGGCCACTCCTTAGCTAGCAAAATTGAAGTTAAATCCAAAGATGACCCTACTCAATATCTAACAGACATAGAAACATCTGCCAGATTTAGGTTCAAATCCGTAAAGCATTGGATACTAACCGCACTAAAAGGGCTTAAAGAATCAAAGTCATCAGGACCGCAAAAAATCCCTGCAAAAGTACTAAAAGATGCAGCAGAACTGAATTGTGTACCTCTTGCAATAATATTTAATGAGTCGCTTTGGCGGGGGGTCTTCCCTGAAAAATGGAAATTAGCAAGAGTAACACCAATACTTAAATGAGGGAAACAGTCTGGAATGAATAACTATAGACCTATATCAGTTCTCTCGGGTGTCTCAAGGTTGCTTGAAAAAGTGGTCCACGATCAACTTTTCGAATTCCTAACCGCAAACAATCTCTTGTCCAAAAATCAGTTTGCCTACCGCAAGCTGCATTCAACGATTACTTCGTTAATGAATGTAACTGATACCTGGTACAAGAACATAGATGAAAAAAAGATTAATATAAGTCTGTTCCTGGACCTCAGTAAAGCCTTTGATACCATTAACCATGAAATACTGTTAACTAAACTTGGGAAATATGGTATCAATCAAAATGAACTTTCGTGGTTTACAACATATCTTACTGGCCGTAAACAATATTGCTGCCTCGGGGGAAAAAACTCAAAGGGAAAAGAAGTCACTTGCGGCATACCACAAGGGTCATGTTTGGGACCTCTTCTTTTCAATCTGTATACGAATGATTTTGAAAAGTCCCTATCAACATTCAACCCCAACATGTATGCCGATGATACAAGCATTTCCTCCAGCAGTGAAAATCCTCTACAACTTCTAGAAGACCTAGAAGGGAGTTAGAGAGAATCATGGACTGGCCAAGACAAAATAAACAAAGTCTCAACGGAGCTAAATGCGAATACATGTTCCTTGGTAATGATAAACAACTAAGTAAAATCTCTGAGATTGGTAACATTAAAATTAATAAGGATGAAATTAAGAGGGTAAACAAGACAAAATATATAGGTCTTACAATAGAGGAGAGTCTTTCCTGGAACCAACAGTACAAAATAGTAAAAGGGAAACTGAAGGGAGGGCTCAATTCTATCAGAAAACTTAGAGAGATACTGCGACAATCACAGTTGTGTCTAGTATACCAAGCACTAGTGGAAAGCCATCTGAGATATGGAAACCTGATTTAGCAGGACCCTGTTGATAACAGTATGTAATTACTGATAGGTTATCCTGTTAAAATATTCGTATATTATTATTATTATTATTATTATTATTATTATTATTATTATTATTATTATTATTATTATATATCTGGTACACACTAATGTCATATACTATTTGCCTTTCTATTAGTGGAGTTATCTTCTTGAGCTTTGACAACAACAATTATTATTATTATTATTATTATTATTGTATAAGTTGTTAGCTTTTATGTTGTTTGTGTAAAGGCCAAGACCAAACTATGGTCCTTAGGCTTCAAAGTGTAGTCATTTCTCAGGCTATTGATAGAGCTCTCCTCAGGATATGTGATGTTCCTAGCAGCACAATTTTCTGGATTTCTTCAATGCTAATTTGTCCAGGAATCTTTGATACATGCTCTTTCATTCTTTTTCTAACAAGGCCCAGGGCTCCGACAATGATAGGAACAATAGTAGGTTTCATTCTCCACATTTTAGCAACCTCTATCTCAAGGTCTTTATATTTCGATAACTTTTCTGTTTCTTTATATCCAACATTGCGCTCAGATGGTACAGACATGTCAATGAAGAAACATATGTTTTCCGACTTATCTCTAATCACTATATCAGGCCTATTTGCAGTAATTTCCTTGTCAGTGTGGATTGGGATATCCCATAGGACGACAACATCTTTCCCTTCAACCACCGTGTTAGGCTTATGTTCATACCACTTAGAGGTCACTGCAATATTATAATGTTTGCATATTTTCCAGTGCATGTAGACCAAAGCTTTGCCATGTCTTTCAAGATACTCCTTTTTTGCTAAAGCTGAACATCCTGATGTGATGTGCTCTATGGTTTCATCATATTCATGACATAATCTGCATTTTGGGTTTGTCCCGTCTTTGATTATCTTACTGCGATAATTATTTGTGGCAAGGCTCTGATCCTGTGCTGCGATAATGAACCCTTCTGTTTCTCCTTTCAAGCTAGCACTTCTCAACCATTTATGGGTGTTCTCCTTATCTACATCTGCTTTCTTAACTCTGTCCGGATATTGCCCGTGCATTGGCTTCTTCTCCCACGTTTCCTTTGTCATTTCCATTATTCTTTTCTTGGCGTACTCTTTTGCTTGTTTGGCACTTTTTACAACTGAAATGTTTTCCTCTGTTTCAACATCTTCCAATTGAATCTCTCTTTTGAACCTTCGAGCTTCCTTCTCTATTGAATACAATGTTTTATGAATCTCATGCTGGTAAACTTGTTTCAATAACTTCTCATTTGTCTCACTTAGATATTTTTCAAGGCCAATGGTCGATATCTTGTATGTGCACTCTATCTGAGTTAAACCACGCCCTCCTTCTTTTCTACTGATGTATATTCTGTCAACATCTGCTTTGGGATGGTGTATCTTGTACATAGTTAGAAGCTTTCTTGTTTTCCTATCAAGTTTCTGTATTTCTTGTAATCGCCAATTGATGATGTGAAAACTGTAAGTGAGGACTGGTACCGCTAGCGTGTCTATTGCAGTTATTTTGTTACCAGCATTCAACTCACTTCTTAGGGCCAGTCTAACTCTCCTGTGATACTCTTTTCGGACTTCTCCTTCATCTTAGAATGTTGAATTCCGTCTCCTTCGTTTATTCCTAGGTATTTTAATGTGCCTTCTTGGTCTATATCTTGGATGCTAGTAGTTTTGTCTAATTCAATGGATGATGTTTTCGTCAGCTTTCCTCACTTAAATGTTGCCTTAGGGTACTTATCTAAGCCAAATTGCACATTTATATCATCACTAAACATTTTCACAGTTTGGAGCAACCCTTCAAGCTGCTCATCATTCTGTGCATAAAGCTTTAAATCATCCATGTACAATAAGTGATTCACTCTTTCATTATATACACTGTAACCCATGCCTGTGTTGTTTAGCAGATTAGAGAGTGGTGCAAGAGCCAAGCAAAATATCAAAGGGGATAGTGAATCGCCTTGGAATATCCCGTTCTTAATACTAATAGGGTTTGTCATTATATTTCCCATGGAGTAATTCAAAATCATTGTTGTTTTCCATGTGCCCATGATGTGTCTCATAAAATTAATTAACACTGGTGAAAGTTTGTACATTTCCATAGTCTTTAAGGTAGGTGTACAGTATGAAAATCGCGATTTTGGCTGAAATTTGTCAAAAAAATTTTTTACCGTGAATTGGTACTTTAGTTATTGGAGAATCTAAGAAAGGGTCATTGATGCCCGAATATTTGATTAAAATGATGATAAAAGCAATGTTTTGTGACGTGGTCAGCACGAAATTGACAAACTTTTCTTGAAAACGTCTAATGTTTTGTGTGATTATTCATAAATCTGCTTCAGTCGTTTAGTAGAAAGCTATACATCGTTAGAAAGCTCTTTCTGTACTGATTTCAAATATGGCGCTCTTGCGATTACTTTATGTACGTAGAAGCTACAATCAACCTTTCTTTAACCATACTATGGGATTGTTTGAAAGGTCACGTGCTAATCAGCGTAAAATGATTGGTCAATTGTGGAATCCGAGAGATCTGATTGGTTGATGACATCAGCGGATCAATCCGTTAGGCCAAACAGCAACACAGTTTTTTCGTCCTTATCGAATTGGAAGATGAAACTGATTGAAAGTCACAAGAAATTGCTTTACATCATGAAAAAAACAGAGTTCGATCACTACAAAGTGTAAGGAAGTAATGGGAATGCATGCCATCTTCTATCTGAGAGTAAGTGGAAGAGAAAGTTATGTCTGGACCTATTAAATGAAGACAAGATGCTGTCATGAGAGTGAATGAGTTTCTCAAAGGGTTAAGAGTTGTTTGGTCTCAGTATTGAAAAAATTATGAATTAAAGAACGCGTGAAAATGATAGAAAAATCGACAATAGTTGTCATATATTCACGAAACGATCTCTGAACAAACTGCTTAGCTGCTTATGTTGCCCACATTCTAAAGAGGTTCACGTCAAGTTTGATCGAAGGAAATATTATTGGGGTTTATCCAAAAGCTCGACTTATTATAGCAATTTTATGGTGGTAATGAATGAAGTCTTCTCAAGTGAATACATAATGGATAATCAGTGAAGCAATAGGCCATTTGAGGCAAATATCACGGCATTGTTTACCTCGATGGGGGCATTGGGTCTGGCCTTTGTGCCCCAGTAAAGATTTGTCAACAATGATGAAAATGCCACATTTTTCCATAGCACTGCATATCACTGTATCAAGTTAATGATGTTAAATGGCAACCAAGAAACATAAAACGAAATATGTAAAATGTTTGGTGAGGTATCTGACAGAAATTTATAGAGATTGATAATTTACCAGACAAAGATGGTATTGACATTGCCGCATCCTATTATGGAAATCATAGATCTTATAGTGGTATCAGAATTGTTATAGACTTTATTACTGGATACCCTATTGTTTGGTTAAGTCATCACCAGAAGTTTCCAAAAACAGATGATCAAGATTATAAAGAAATGACAAAAACATATGCGTAAGTGTTTGGAGGATTTTGATGACTCAGAAAGTTCCAGGGAGCAAGAATATAAAGAAGTTGTATGATATTAGCCACTTTATTATGCCAGCTAGGGTATTCTTTCATACTATCAGATGTTGGTTGAAAATCATGAGATAATCTTGTAGATTTTCAAGTGTCTGGAAATGCAATTTTGATACCAAAGGAAGGAAGCTTGTTAACTATATCTGAAAGCATATGGAGCAGTTATTATACAGAAAGTAGTCTTTGCTGAAAATGACCAGACAGTATCACAACAGGGGGTATGAGACAATATCTACAAATTTTGGAAAAATATTGGTCAGTTGGAATAAAGGCTGTTTACATTTCTCCTAAAGTTGCAGTGTGCCAATGTTCAAAATGAGTTAATTCTTTGAGACTGGCAGGTCATGGGTATGGATTGTGGCCAACATTTGCTTAAAGATTCCCAGTAGGAATGTTCATTGAAAGAGTATGAAAAGCAACTAGAGCTTTACCAAAAGCTCTTTATACTGAAAAAGGAACAGCCTTGAACTTAAAAAAATTTTTGAGTGAAGAAGTGCAGAATTAAACAGGTTGTGGATTCTAGAAGGCTGGATAATGTGATTTATTTTTCTTATCAGAAATTTTAGAACCTATGGATAGAACCTTTTCTGACATTTTAATATAAACTTTGTTGATATGCTGACACATTTTACTTGGTTTATGCTCATTATTGGTTTGCTACAAGGACTATATGTGTAAAGGAAAGTTTGTTGGCCATTTTCTAACAACTTTGATGTCACGCAAGTAGACAATCTTGTGGAGCCTTAATATCTGAAACTACCATAGGTACATTATTATGCTATACCTCATTTTAAAGCTTAGTATTCAAAGAGTGCAGAGAAGTGCAGGTTTTTGATTTGATTCTTTCATGGACAGAAATAATGAAGCAAAAGCATTGCACGGTAGCGTCAATTATCCTATTTTCGGAAGGAATACTGTGTATCTCAGAAAGTATTTGGAGCAGCTAAAAGCACATTAAATCTCTGCATTCCTTAATTAGAAAGCTACAAAACGACACCTTGGGATTTAAGATATTTCTTATAGATCCTAAGATTAAGGCTTCCTAAGTAACCACCAAAATGTGTATTGTTCTTGTGTTGCTATGGAAACCAGTTGCTATTTTTAACTCAATTATTGATTTTCCCATTCATTAACCTCCAAGCACTCTACCTTATGAATTTCATCTAATTTGAGCAATTACTAATGAAAATAGTTTTTGTACTGTACACCCACCTTAAGATCCACGAATGGGGGACACTATCAAACGCTTTTTTGTAGTCTATCCAAGCAGTGCTTAGATTTCTTTTTCCTTTTCTACAATGTTCCAAAATCATTTTGTTAATAAGTAACTGATCTTTGCAGCCATAAGATCCCTTCTTGCACCCTTTCTGCTCAATTGGGAATGCTTGATTTTCATTTAGGAAGTCATAAGCTCTATCTGCAATAATTGCTCTTAGGATCTTGTACATTGTTGGTAAGCATGTGATTGGCCTGTAATTCTTTGGTTCAATAGTTTCCTCTGACTTAGGAAGTAAGTAGGTTATGCCGTTTGTTAGCCATGAAGGGCTTTCTTCTGGGTTCTTTACAATATTTGAGAAGCAGCAAGCAATATCTTCATGTAAGGATGTTAAATTTTTTAACCAGAAGTTTGGTATTTTATCTTGGCCTGGGGATTTCCAGTTATGTGTTTTCTTTATAGCTGATATTACCTCCTGTTTCTCTATGGATGGCCATGTTTGCTCTTGGAATTTTTGACCTAGTTCTTCTTGTTTCCTTACCCATTCAGCTTCTTCATTATGGTGCTTTTCATCCTCCCAGATTAGCTTCCAAAACTGTTCTGTTACTTCTGCTGTTGGAGGTTTATTAACCTCAATCTTTTTCTTTCCAAGCTCTCTGTAGAATCTCTTAGTGTCAGTTGCAAATGTTCTATTCTGTCTGAACTGTTTCACTCTTTTCTCAAATCTTCTTATTCTTTGAGCTTTTGCTTTTATTAGTTGCCTGACTTCTTCTTTTGCAGTGATGATGTTATCATCATTTCTAATTGAGTATTTTCTCCTGATTTTTCTACTTTTTCTTTCGCCCATGCCATTATTTCTGGTTAGCTCTGTAAGCATTGATAGATCAATCCTCAACTCCTTAATATCTCTTTCAAGTTTTGCTTTCCACAACTGTTGTTTCCGTTTTCTCTGTTGTCTGTGTATGACCTTTTTACCAATCATCTCAGTTGTAACACATGCTGACGCAAAAATCAGTTCGTCTACTTCATTAATACCCAAACTTTTCCCACAAGAATCTTTTATCAGTAGCACTGCTTTATTTGAAAGTTTAATAAATCCTTTTGCTTTTCTGTTTAAATATATCTTAGGTAGTGAGCTTCTATCTTTCATATCTGTTTCATTGACTTCTTCCCATTTTTCCAATATCATCTGCTTCATCTCCTCAACTTGTAGTAGAGTACTCTGATCAATAACTGTATCTTCACGATCAGTTACTTCATCAACTGGATCACTTTGTGTGTCGATCTCCCTTTCTACGACGTCTTCTTCATTATTAGTTCCTTTGGTAGCGTCGGAGTTCACAGGTAGCTTAGTTGACTTTATATTTGCTCTAATCCTGGATTTGATTGCTTCCAGTTCAGAATCAGATAGCCTTTTGTTCTTTACTATATCTCTCCTTACATTGGCAAGTTTATTGGCATCGATATTTGGTCTTACATCAGTATTCATTTCTCTCCATAATTGGTATGTATACTTGGTGTTATTTTGATCGGATGGCTCTAGTACTGCCTGATAATAGGCTGTCATGACTTGTTTATACTCACCCCTAGTCCATTTCTGTCTTGTTTGCTTTCTTGAAGACTGCGTAATATCAGCATCTACGGAGCCGTCTTGAGTCGAGGTCTCATTTTGGTTATCCTGTAGAGCTTGGGGTTGGGGTAAAGTTGTTCCAGTAACACACTTTTCGACCTTAGCCTGGTTCCTCACTAAGGGACGCGCTCCTTGTTGATCCGCGCGACGAGTGATGCGGCATGATTTTCTAGTTTCAGTACTCATTCATGTAAAAGAAAGAGCTGTTGATTTCAAGTGCAACAAACACTAGTATTTTTTTCGTGACACCATCACTAGGAGGGTTGCCGACCAAGGCTGAAGAGTCCCTCCTACCCATGAGACAGACTAACCCCCGCCAGACGCCAACCCAATATTTCATGGTCTCGGAGAGAGCTAACAGGTACTACACCTTGCTCAATGGTGACCTGGAGGTAATTGTGGCAAAGGGTAACCTCATTATCCCACGTCGAAACTCCACAACCGGGTGCAGGGTTGTGTCATACCCAGGACAGTTATTATTATTATTATTATTATTATTATTATTTTTATTATTATTATTATTATGGGGTCATTTGCCTGAAAAAGAAACTCTGCGCATTGCAGAAAATACAGAACAGGGCATTTTACCTTATTGAATCAGCCCCTATAAAGGATAACATACCAACGGCACGAATAAGAGTTGAGAAACGTATGACATATGACCGAGCCACAATGGTGCACAAAATTCTTAAGGAAATGTGCCCAGAAACTCTGAAGGGAAAGTTCATAAGAAGAACTCATATCTTAAAATACAAAACTCGGAGAATAAACGATCTCCAAATACCTAAACTGCGACTGGAACTTTCAAAGAAAAAGTTTTTCCTACGTCGGTACAAAGGTGTGGAATGATATCCCAAACGACATAAGAAATGTGGAATCTTCTCACATTTTTAAGCAAAAAATGAAAAGCTATCTCTTGGGCCAATAAAGTAAAATCAACACGGAAATAAGAGATCCCTAGCATGACCTCCTGGTAGACCAGTTCAAATTTTATTTGTTATTTTAAGTTTCATGTATAATTAGCTCTATTTATTTTTAGTAAAAAAATTTTTTATACGTATATCTGTAACTGAAGGAGCATCATAAAATGAAATGAAATGAACAAATTGACACCAAAATGAGGATTATAATAAATAACAGAATATAATCGATCTATTTTATGTTGGGTATACTTTAGATAGCTAAAATAGCAGCTAATCAATGCCAACAGATACTAAAAGACAACTACACTAATTATTAATTAACATTAGAAAAAACAACCTAGACATATGGCAAAGAGGATTAATATGAAAACCCAAAAATCTTTAATAAAAGCTCTGCGCAATCTACAGTTGCGTGAATCACCATTCCACTGTTGCACTTCTCTTTTTCATTCTTGGATTGTACTACAGCCTTTCAAGTAACTAGGATGTGAGTGCAATGAGAGGCAACCTCTATAACTTCTTAAGTTGGGCCTTTGCAAACGATTTACATTACGCACATATAATAGTTGCCTTTCTGCAAAAATGCCTTTCATACAAGTTGGTTTACGATCATTCTTTGTCTTATAAATATCTATGATAGGCAATTGCAGGTTGCACTTATGCGTAGTTACTGAACTATTTACATTATTTATAACATTATTTCTACCATCTATGCATAAAATTCTCAATGCTCTTTCATGTATTTTGTCTGTTTTGGGAGTTATCGTTCTGGCATGGAACATCCATACAAGCAGGCAGTAAATGATCTGCAATTTAATGAATGCATCAATCAGCAACTATAGCTTGACAGGGTCCGTATAATTCAAGAGGCCAGCAAGTGTATGCAATTCTTGGTTTGCTTTTTTGCAAAGATCTTTGACATGTTTTGTAAAATTCACTGTTTTGTCAAAGGTAACTCCCATTAGTTCTCATATTCACTTTTTTACTGGTATATTATTTACATTATTTGCAATATATACTTACATCATTTCCAATAAAGAAAATGTCGTTTATGAAATATTGAATAAAATATGCCCTAGAATCGATCGTTGTGGTACCTCTATAGTAGCATCTCTACATCTACTATATGAGCTATTTATTTTAACTCTTTGCTTCCCCTTTTTTTTTACTAGCTTGAGAGCATCCTAACAAACGCGATTTGCAACTAGTGTTGAGATCTAAAGATCATGATTTATTGCAATCGAATGCTTTAGAAAGGGCCACCAGGATCGCTCTAGCAAGTCCCTTAATGCCCAGATTCTGTTTCAATTCTTATAGAAAATTCAACAAAATTATGCAGTGGATTATATCCTTTTCGAAAAGCATCCAACAGTGGAGAGAAAAATGTGCCCATGTATTAAAAAAGCTGATTAGATATTAGACGTTCAAATACCTTCGCAATAGGTGGCAGTAGGCTTATTAGCACATAATTCTGCTTTCGCAAGTTAGGAGCTTTCATGTAAACCAAAACAATGTCAGCAAGTTCAAGATTCTCTGCGAGACTGCAGTTTACGACAAGGTTGTTGAAGATTTCAGTCACTGGAGATGAAAGTCAATCCGCATTTGCTTGATATGCTGGAATGACTTCTTCCAGCGCCGCCTCTCTGGGACCTAATTGCATTATTTGCTTGCACATTCTAGCACTGTGATATGGGAGAATGAAAAACCTTGAGAACTGTTTACAGAAATCCTAACTTTAGCAACTTCAGAAAGGTATTGAAAATGTTGAGCAATCGCTGTACAGTATTTGCATAGATATATCTAAATTTGTAGAGTCCTCTTCACAAGTTACACCTAATGTATTTGTAATATCAACAAAATAATCATGCAGAATTTCTGCAAATCTAGAATCATCTCTTTCAACAATATCATTCTCTAGAAGAGTACTACTGCCATTCCCATGAATTTTAATAGAAAAAAGAGGCTTTACCGTTTTCCAAACCTTTTGCTGCCTTCAATAACTTCTGGATCTAGTTGATTATAATATGATATCTTGCATTAACGAAGAAATTTGATGAAAATAGTTTCTCGGCCTTTTAAAAGCAGCAAAAAATGTAGGTTTCTTAACGACATTTTCTACATTATAACTGTTCCTGAAGTTATTCAACATTGAATAATCCTCTCCAAGGTTTAAAATCTATTAACAATAAACACTTCATAGTTGGTAGAATGTTACCCTATGTTTTCTCTGACTTCTTCAAAAATTATTTCTCTGACTGAGATGGAGGGCGGTACATGCTAAGATGAAGCCATTTAACTCTATGAAGATTTACTTTGACAATTTAAATTTTAACTTCTTTGGAAGTTACTAACTTAAAAGTTTCTCTCAGCAACACTCTTTATATATATATATATATATATATATATATATATATATATATATATATATATATATATATATATATATATATATATATATATATATATATATATATATATATATATATATATATATATCACCAATCTATCTGTCTTGATCCAAACGCAGAAAAAATACATAGAAAAATAGAAACCACTTTGTATCTTGTACCGGTTTCATCCGTTTAATACGGAATCCCCAGCGGAGTTCGCTGAGGATTCCGTATTAAACGGATGAAACCGGTACAAGATACAAAGTGGTTTCTATTTTTCTATATATATATATATATATATATATATATATATAAGTGTAAATATAGTCACATTCCAAGGTTTGTAGAGAGTGCTCAATACCAGCGTAGAGCGATGTACACTAAACAAAAGGACAGAACTTATATCGAAATGTCAAATCCGTAATTATAAGAGCTAGCCCAAAGGGTCTACTAAACAAAAGGACAGAGCTTATATCGAAATGTCAAATCCGTAATTATAAGAGCTAGCCCAAAGGGTCTACTAAACAAAAGGACAGAACTTATATCGAAATGTCGAATCCGTAATTATAAGAGCTAGCCCAAGGGGTCTACTAGACAAAAGGACAGAACTTATATCGAAATGTCGGCATAGAAACAAATACTTATTATGTAATCTTCCATCCCCCAGCGTACTTTAAAGGAAGAAACAGTCGCGGGAAGAAACTGTCGCAGGAAAAAACTGTCGCGGGAATACACCACTTTGGCTAACCGCGCCAGTAGGGCCGATTGGGAGACTGGGCCTAGATTTGGGGTGTAAAAGTAACATTTTTCTTGGCAGTCGCAACAAGGAATCGTACGAAAGCTGTTCACGTACTGCTAAAACTGCGTAATAAAATAACTGATTGTTGCATTTTCTCTCGAATTTATTCATCCTATTATTGTGTGTGAACTTTGGAACAGCTTTTCTCAAAGTTTTTCTAAGTACCTAGCTTGCAAGCCACAATCTATCGGCCTTAGCTGTGTCGCACTTAGGCCCATTTGAATCCTGTGAATTTTCAATCATGTTTAATGGTAATTGCGCTGTTGTTGGTGGTGGAAGCAGTCAATACAGGCTGAATAAATGGAAGAGAGTTTTATTTGCAGAGCATCTAGGAATATTACATGAAGAATGCCTTTGCCGATAGTCGTACACATTGCATCATTTCCCAAGCAAACTTTTAAGCGCTGCATCAAGAAATGAGTAGATTTGACTTATGAACAGAACCACTAAGAAGAATACCAAATGGATACCAGGTGATGGTGGTTTAGTTTGTTCTCTGCATTTTGTTGATGGAAAGCCCATCTTACAGAATCCTAGTCCAAACCTAAACTTGGGATATCAGAAGGCTGCCAAGAAACCAAGTAGAGCTTTGATATGCTTCCTATCAATATGCTTCCAATTACTGACAACATAGTAAGAACTTGTACCTCACTCTGCAATCGTCAGCTACCACTGATCAAACAGAAGAAATTATGAAGAGAACAATACTAAAGTAGTGATGTTTGTTCTTCCAATTTATTTATAAATAAATTTAGATCTATAGATGTATACATATATGTACTGTACTATACAATACTGTACTATGCTATACTATACTGTGTTATACTGTACAATACTATACTGTACTGTACTATGCTATACTGTACTATACTATGCTATTCTGTACTGTACTATGGTATACTGTACCGTGCTATACTATATACTGTTCTATACTATGCTGTACTGTACTGTTCTATGCTATACTGTACTGTGCTATGCTATACTATACTATACTGTACTATACTATGCTGTACTGTACTATGCTATACTATACTGTACTATACTATGCTGTACTGTACTATACTATGCTGTTCTGAGCTATGCTATACTGTACTGTACTATGCTGTACTGTACTATGCTGTACTGTACTATGCTGTACTGTACTATGCTATACTGTACTGTGCTATACTATACTGTACTATACTATGCTGTACTGTGCTATACTGTACTGTGCTATACTGTACTGTACACTACTATGCTATACTATGCTATACTGCATTATGCTAAGCAATGCAATGCTGTACTGTACGATATTGTACTATGCTATGATATATGCTATGCTAACCAATGTTGGTTGTCTGTCTGTCCTCTTGTCAACAACTCAATGTTACATATGTCCTCCTTAGTTATCATCCTTATATGATTCAGGAAATCAACTCTATTGGCAGATAATAAAAAATGTTACTCCGTTGGAATACCCTTGGCATTTTATATTTCTGTAGGTAGTAATTCTGTTTCTGGGAGTGCTATAAACAAAATACATTCATACCTTCCACAGCTTTTCAATGGATTTTGCCATGTCTTGTAGGTTAAGTCCATAGTCAACATGCTTCAGAGGGTCAAAATCGTAATTAGGGGAGCAGTTCAATTCTCCTTTCTAACTGTGCCACCTAAAGTAACCTTTCAGCTTTATCTTTATTGGGTTCACTACCTTGTTATTGGGCAGCCATTTGTATGGCATTGAAGTGCACAAATGGTTATTAAGGTCCATCCTGGTTACAGCCTCAATCCTAAACAGAGCTGCTATGACATGGTTACATTTTTGAGCCAGCCCAGCCATGGATGAGCAGTGTATTGAAACACTATTACCATTACATTTTGCCAAACAGATCCATAGTATTTGCGGGGCATTATTGATTTGCTGTGATGGTATGCAAGTATCCTTTAGAAAACATACTCACTATCATCGGCAATAGGATGAAAATGTAATGGTGACACCCAACACTGAGAGTAGTAGCTGTAGCCTTTTGACTGCTTATAATCAGAGAGATCATCACTTGAGAGTTCATTTCGATGAAATGCTACAAAGTTACACATATCTGGATAGAGAGTAACAGGCCAAAATACAGTTCCATCCTCTTCATTCAGACAGCCATTGCAATTCCGAAAGGGTCTGGCAATGTCTTTCGTCAGACTTCAAGCTTGGCTTGTAGTCTGATAGAATATCACGCCCAACCTCTTCAGCTGTCTCTGTTAAAGGAACATCGTTTTCAATAGCAACAAACACTCTAGCAACTAGCTCCTCCTTTTCACCAGTTATCTTTAATCCACGAAGACGTAAGAAACTCTTCAACTAATCAACTTTCATTCTAGACAACTTCGATAAGTCGTTATCCATCATTTGGCCTAGGCCCAAACAGTGTAACTTAGTTTACATTGAATATTGTGGCTTGCGCGCTAAATACTTATAAAAGCTTTGAAAAAAGCTGTTCCGAAGTGTACAAACCACGATCATCATCATCATCATCATCATTAAACGGAAGGCACACAATTGACCGCCGTGGCTCTCCATTTGTCTCCGTCCTGCGCTAGTCTGTAAATAGCTACAATACTTCTAATTCCAGCTCTGTCCTTAATGTTATCGCTGTATATCGTTTTTGGTCTACCTCTACCTCTGTGTCCGTATAAACTACCAATAAACAAATCGCAACTGATATCTTTATGCCTCAGAACATGGCCAACAAAGGACATCTTTCGTCTATTAATTGCTGTTAGTAGTCTTTCTTTACAGTCAATCTTTTCCAGGACCCATTCATTTGATTTCATATCAGTCCAACTTATTCTCAATAACCGGCGGTAACACCACATTTCAAAAGCTTCTATTTTCTTTTCATCCGACTTTTTTAAAACCCAACATTCTGAACCATAACTGGCAATACTAAAAACAAGTGACCAGAGTAATCTTTTCTTTGTTCCTGTCGAAATACCCTTATCTTTCCAAATCTGAGTTAACGAAATCATTGCAGTTTTGGCAATGCACAATCGTCTTCTGATTTCCTTTGTGTCATCACAATTGTTGGTAATTAAAGAACCAAGATAAATGAATTCCTTGACATTTTCAATTCTCTTGTTGTTAACTGTAATAAAATGTAATTCTTCATCATTGCTAGGTTTCCTACAGATTTTCATAACCTTAGTTTTACTTGGATTTAATGAGAGACCAAACTGAGAACTAGCCTTCCTAACTCTGTCTACTAGCTCCTGCAATTCTTCCATTCCGCCAGCAATCAAGACAACATCATCTGCATATCTTAAGTTGGTGATCACTCTACCTCCGATTCTTACGCCTCCTGTGAAATCTTCAAGAGCATTTCTCATTATCTGCTCAGAATATCTGTTGAATAAGTGAGGAGAGAGGATGCAGCCTTGGCGTACTCCTTGCTCGATATCAACCCAATCTGTTAGACCATGTGTTGTTCTGACTGCTGCCTTTTGCTTGCTATACAAGGATCTAATAAGATCAATGATATGTAAAGAGAAACCCATTCTTTTCATTGTGATCCAAAGAATTTCATGTGAAACCATATCAAAGGCTTTGCTATAATCAATAAAGCACAGAAAGATATCATTACCAAATTTTCTATTCTTTTCAATGATTAATTTCAAAGTGAGAATTTGATTCCTTGTTCCAGTTCCAGATCTAAAACCAGCTTGTGTCTCATTAATTTCTACGTCCATTTGAGGTTTCATTCTATTTGATATAATCTTAAGTAATATTACAGTGACTAATCAGAGCAATGGTTCTATTATTGTTGCACTGCAAGACATCCCCTCTCTTTGGTATTGGGATAAATATTGAGTTAACCCAGTCAACTGGCCATTCCTTTTTCATCCAAATTGCAATACATAATTTATGAAAGAAAGTGATCAATTGGTTTCCACCATTTTTTATTAACTCAGCAACCACTTCATCTATTCCGGGGCTTTTGTTATTCTTTAGCTCACTGATAGCCTGTTTAACTTCAGAATAGAGTGGTGCTGGTTCAACTATGTTATCGCAACTGCTTGTTGGTGCTCTTTCAAAGCTGGTTTCATTTTTCTTGTAAAGATTACAACAGTATTGTTTCCACCTTTGCTTCACTTCATCACTTTCACAAAGTAAGGCTCCATCATCAGCTTTCACTGTATCAATTCTAGGATTGAACTTCCTTGTCAAGCTTTTCACACCTTGATACAAATCCTTTAGAGAGTTTGTGATGGACTTCTCTTCAATGTGTCGGCATTTCTCATTAATAAATTTTTCTTTATCTTTTCTCATCAGCTTCTTAACTTTGGCATTTTGCACTGCGTATAGAGTCCTTTCAAACTCAGTTTTAGTACTCTTTGCTCTTAACTTCCTACGTTTTTCAACTTCTTCCAGTGTTTCTTTAGAAATCCATCTATTCTGGGTTCTTTTATTGTTCGGAAAAATGCCTTTGGCTACACGTAGGATGGTATCTTTGCCCTCTTGCCATCTTTCATTTGGTGACTTTTCTTCATCAAGCTCCAAAAGAGGTTCAAATGAGTAGGATATTTTGACACTTTATTCATTAGTAAAAGATGTGTAATCCAGTCTTACAGAGCTGATGACTTTCCTCAATTTCTTGAGCCTGACTTGCATGTCGACTACCAAGAGTTGATGATCAGTATTGCAATCGGCACCTGGTCGTGTTTTGGCATTCTTTAGAGCACTTTTCCATTTCTGATTTATTATTATATAATCAATTTGGTTCCGTGTTTTGCTATCCGGAGAAGTCCATGTATAAAGATGACGAGGATGATGTTCAAAAAGTGTATTAGCAATAATTAGGTTATTCGATTGGCAGAACTCTAGTAAATCGGCACCTCTTTCATTTTGATCACCTAAACCAAATTTCCCACAGTTAGGTTTGCTGTTTTTCAGTTTTCCCACCTTAGCATTAAAATCACCCATTATTATTTTCACGTCTCTGTTAGGAACACTATCCAATGTATTTTTCAGCGAATTATAAAACTTTTCCATTTCCTCATCACTTGCAACACTTGTCGGAGCATAACACTGAATAATGTTTATATTGTAAGGTTTTCCTTTAAGTCAAATTTTAAGTAGTTTGTCTGAAATTGGACTGTATCCTAAAAGTGAGGTACTTGTTTCCTTAGATAAAATTGCTGCTATACCATGACTGTAGCCATCTCCTTAATCTTTCCCAGCAAATATAATTAGCTTGTTATCATGGGTCCGAAAACTGCCTTTGTTTGTCCAATTAGTTTCACTTATTCCAAGAATGTCAATGTTGTTTCGGTCCATTTCGTTACATACCGTGTTTAACTTTCCAAGTTCTTTCATCCTCTGCACATTCCAAGTACCCATTCTGAATTATCTCCTTAACTGCTTTCCAGTAGCAAACTTATCATTGCAAGCCTGGTCACCCACTTGACAATGCGGTCCTTGTTTATCCACGCGACGACCGATGTGGCATGAAGAGATGCTATTTCTTTTCATTAGCATGGAGAGTGGTCAGGGGTTAAGTAGAAGACAAAGTAGTTGCCCCAAGGTTCTTTCTTTGTCCGCAGTGCCACCTAACTAGGCAAGTGATCTCTGCCGTGTATTTCCAGTTAGACTGTACTTACGCCAAACATCTAATCATGGAGACCATTAGAAAGGTTGAACCTTTCTAGCCCTCCATGAAAACTGCTGTCCTGCTGCCAACAGCGTCTAATATACTAAACCCCGCCAGACATCAACCTGGAATTTCAAGGTCTCGGAGTAGGCTAACAGGTGCTACACCTTGCCCAAGGGTGACCTGGAGGTAATTGTGGCAAAGGGTAACCTCATTATCCCACGTAAAACTCCACAACCGGATGTAGTTTAATGTCATACCCAGGACAGACAAACCACGATAGGATGAATAAATTCGAGAAAAAATACAACAATCAATAATTTTACTACGCAGTATTGGTAGTACGTGAACAACTTTAGTACGATTCCTTGTTGCGACTGCCAAGAAAATGTTACTTTTACACCCCAAATCTAGGCCCAGTCTCCCAATGCGCGGTTAGCCGAAGTGGTGTATTAACTGTCGCGAGATAAATCTCGCGACTTTTGCGACAGTTTCTTCTGCGAAAGATCGTTTTTGGCCCTTTCGCGACAGTTAATTCCCTCGACTTGTAAAGTTTTCAGGGAAATTTCAACACAATTCTTGAATGTTTTAAAAATTGTGTGGGTCCGTCAGGTACAAAACACGAACTTCAACGACAATTTTTGAAAGCAACGTGTCTCTCCTATCGTGTCTGCATCTATCAGAGTTACATTTCTAAACCAAAAATAATTGTGGACATAATTGATAACATATGACACACCATAGTTGCTTCCATTGGAGAAATAAAACACACATAAGATTAAACACAGATATTATAATAGAACTAGTTCAATGGCATTAATATCATTTTCTCTAATGTAGTCTGGACATATAAGAAAACCTAAGAAATAAGAAACTCCAAGCTGAAACTGGAGCTAAATCCACTTATAAAAAAGCGTGTATCGCTGCAATTGTTTTTAGTGATTTTAAAAGCTTCATCTTTCTATCTTACGGACTCTCGTAATCAGATTGTGATATCCTTTATTTGATTGCAAATATTCTGGTTTAAAGTATCAGTGAGCTCACACATTTTTAATTGTCGTAAAGTTTTATCTGGTTCTCTTTAAGATTCGGCTTTCGTGGAAAGAAGAAACCAAAAAATGTTACTCATCCAGCAATTCGCGACAGTTAATTCCCGCGACAATTAAATTTTCCAGCGTTCGCAACAGATAATTCCCGCGACAGTTAATTTTCCAGCGTTTGCGACAGTTTCTTCCCACGACAGTTTCTTCCTTTAAAGTAATATTAGGTAAAGTTAAATTACGATGCATAACGAACTTCATGTTAGTGGCCTGATGAGTGGAAACACGAAACTGTAAGTAGCTACATTTGAAGTGTATACTCTATATATATATATATATATATATATATATATATATATATATATATATATATATATATATATATATATATATATATATATATATATATATATATATATATATATATATATATATATAAGCTACTGAGTTCATATGTAGAGCTGCTTGAAAAAGGCGAAGGCCAAAAGTAACCCAAAGGTGCCAAAATCAGGAGAGTTAAAACTAGCCACTGTGGTATAGTGGTTAAAACGCATACCCGGAAAGCTATAAATAGCGATCTCAAGAAATTGGAAACTTGGTTGCAAGGCAAAAAGCTTTCATTGAATGTGGCAAAAACTCATTCAATGATCTACCAAGCAGAAAGGCAGCTCTCTTAGAAGTCGAAATGAAGCCTTGGAACTGAAGATACGTGACAATGAACTCGTTGTTGTTCAAAAGACAAAGTATCTTGGAGTGCTAATTGATTGCTCTTTAGATTGGAAAGTGCAAATCAATGCAGCTGTTACAAAGGTTTCCAGGGCGATTGGCTTTTTGAGACATGCTAAATCCTTTCTGCCTAAGGCTAGTTTGAAAACTGTTTACACTGGTATTGTTGAGCCCCACTTTCGATACTGTTGTTCTGTTTGGTGTTGTGCTGGGTCTTCAAACATCAACCAGCTACAAAAACTTCAAAATCGTGCTGATAGGATCATAACAAATAGCAGCTTTGACACCCCAAGCAGATCACTTATTGCAGAGTTGGGCTGGAGGACCATTGAAGAGCTCATTGGTTATGAAACCAAAACAATGGTCTTCAAGTCACTCAATGATTTGGCTCCTCAATACTTGTGTAACCTCTTCAGAAAAAACTCAGTATGCTCCTCCCGTAGCCTCCGGAACACTGAGACTGATTTAAGGGTGCCAAAGAAAAGTTCAGCAAATGGACAAAAAAGTTTTTCTTTCCGGGGATCTAAACTATGGAATAGCCTTCCTGCTGAGTCTAAGTCGACATCCTCCCTGGGTGGTTTCACAAAATTAATACAGGGTTGACAATGTCCTTATTTGTTTGGAGGGCCGCTTGAAAAACAACTTCCGTTGAAGGGCAACCCTCCCTAAACAAATCAAATATCAAATAATATATATATCAATATTAAAGCAAGAGATCCGTGGTTCGATTCTCGGTGGTGGCAAGTTTTAATTTTCTCCTGATTTTTCTGAGAATAATAATGTTTCTGTCTGCACGGAAAGGGAGAAATCCTGGTTACTCGCAAGCTACTGGAGAAATCCTGGTTACTCGCAAGCTACTGAGTTCACACACACACACACACACACACACACACACACACACACACACACACACACACACACACACACACACACACACACACACACACATATATATATATATATATATATATATATATATATATATATATATATATATATATATATATATATATATATATATATATATATATATATATATATATATATATATATATATATATATATATATATAGACCTTTTCCATATTGAATCCTATTTTGCCCTTAGGGGAGGCATATAGCCATCTACATGAAGTTGATTTGTTAGGAAGGTTTCGTTTAATTTCGTCTCTGCAATTATCAGGATATCCATAATTTTTCAAACCAAGCACTTAAGTGGCTTTAATTTATTTCTAATTGAACGGATATTCCGGTGCTCAAGTAGTAAATTGTTTCTATTCGATAGTCGCAATATTTTTAGGATCAGACTGGCATCTGCATCCTCCTTCTCATCATCAAATCATCTCATATAGTTTTAGTGTTAATAAGTTGGCGGCAATGTTCTGTTTTTGAAATATTTCATATGGTCCACTAGTGACCTCATTTTATTCATTGGCGCAATAGGCTGGAAGTCAATTCCAGAAAGGAGATATAATATTCAAAACAAGCTTACCGTCCCCAGTGTGATTCAGGTGTAGGCTGTTTTAATTCAAATGTGTGCGAACATTAATTTTGTGGTTGTCAATAAACGGAAATTGGTTCTGTTTATAGAGTTCTGCAATAATCTTGTTAATCCTCACTGTTCTTTCATTTATAAAGTCATCTTCTCTGTTGACTATACCAGATACAAAAACTATATTCTCCTCCGTTTTCAGCGTTCCTGCCAATGCATATATATTTCGCGCAATTTTGGCATCGTTCTCTGCTATGAATATATTTGCTCTTGTATGTAGTACCATACGATCTGGATGCCTGCCCATTGATGGAAAAGCATGGAAGAACATGTAATCGATCGTTGTCCCCGAGAAACTTTCAGCAAATACTCTTTCACCATATTTCGTCCTCATATGCATCCTATCGAGATTTTCACCATCGAATCACCAAGTATCACCTTAGTGACTGATTCAAAATTCTTTTCAAAGTTACCTGTGGTATCATTGCTGTTATCTTTGCTATGTCCTGTATGTTCTTCACTATTGCTGTCCATAGTGCAATTTGCATTTTCTGTTGTTACTCTCAAGCGATCTCATTTCTTTTTGCTTGTTGAGCTTCTTTTTTTCTCATGACACTGGTCTCACATATAATATTACCTTCCACATTGTGCTATTGCTGTAGCTTTCTGTGACTTCTATTCACGCTCGTTTGTGCCTTTTCTTGGTTTTACTTTGTGTTGATGTATTTGGTACAGACACATTATGTAACTCTTTTTTATTCCATAATATATCATTGTTTGGCTGATGAGGACTGTATCCTATGAGATATTGTGCTTCACTTATAGATAATGGCTTCCCTTCCTCCCTATGGCATGTCAATAAAATTTCAATTATGGCCTGTGTTTGCGCCAACTGTCTTTACAGAGATATGACTCTGTCTTCCAAACTGCGGTTGAAACGTCTTTCTTGATCAATTGGCATACTTTCCTGATTTCGCACAAAATCCCTTTATTTATCTTAAGGCTTTGCATGTCAGCTTCAAAAACTGAAATTTTATCGAGAACGCGTTTCTTGCAACACCAGAAAATCACTTAAAAAATCACTATCTTGGTCTGTAAAATTGAACAAAGATATATTAGTCGGCTGCGGTTCTACAGGTGATAACCATTGCCAGATTTGTATTGCTCATTCCAGCTTAAACTGTCATCAACAGTAAGTCCTAGGAATTTCGTTCTAGGAACTTGTTTTATTGTAATATTATTCAAATAAAAGGGTGGTAGCTTTGGTAGTTTTATTCTGCCTTCATAGATTGTTAATAATCATGAACACTGTTTTATCGGGGTGTATACTCAAATTATTCATCCTCATCCGTTTAGAAATGTTCTCTAATTCAGCCTGGAAGTTCCACATCACATCACTGTGGTCACTGGATGAAAATGAAACTTTCGTGTCATCTGCATAAAGGCTATCCTTTGAAAATTTTAGCCAAGATTCAAAGTGATTAAGTGGAGAAAAAACAGTAATGGGCTAGGCTCTAAGGTAGGAAACCATTCTAGCTCAATTCCATCAATTCCATATACCTGTAGCTTTCTGACAAGTACTCTCGGCTTAATGCATGGGGGACGCTTATTAATTTCTCAGGTCTTTTCCACCCCTGGAACTTACTAAAACCCCCCGGTTATTAATGTTAATAAATTGAAGTGTCAGAAACCCGTGTAATTTAAATGTCAAAGCATATGCTTTTTACTTTTGTACTTTCGAAAAGATACCATGCCATTGCAGTCACGTTTTAAGCTTTCTTTTTAGAACAAGTAAATAGGTCTACAGCCTTGACCTAATGTATAAATAACAATAAGAGACGGCTCTAGGATATCTTTTCTTTTATGCAAACCGAAAACTCACACAGAGTACACAATAATAACACATTTCATGGAAGTAAAACCATACATTGGCAGATGCGACACTTTGCCAGGAAAGTGTGCTTACTGCATACAACAGGACTCCAAATGAACGCAAGATTGGTAAACGCAACATATCATATTATAACACATAATATACTAACTACATACAACACCATTGCGCTACACTTATATCGAACTTTATCAAACCAGCCATGACAAGTGGTAAGAGGTTTTTAAGAGCAGACGGAAGGAAATATTCCTTAGAGGAAGAGATGCGCTGGGAAATTTGTGTGCAAAATACAAGTTGCATTATGATGCTTAGGTAGAAAGTACTGGTCAAGTGAATTTCGACGAGAAGAAGAACAATTTCTCAAATACGACATTTCCTCTTGAAGGATATATCGCTAAAGCAGTTCGAGAGTTCTATTCTGATCTAAAAAATGTGAAGCATGACAATCCTGACCTCAAAGCAGCATTCAAATTCGGGAAAAGATGTTGTAATCAGCTGGATAGTGATGACATTAGTATTGAATCATCGAGATCGAGATACAGGAAAGCTGGAGGTGAGCGAAAGATAACTTTTCCCGAAGTGCGAGACGCTCTGTTGGACTAGATTATTGACACCCGAGGAACTTTGAAGGGTCGCATGCCAAGAAAGATGTTTAGAACACAATGCAAACTCCTTTACGAGAAGATTGTATTTTCCAACCGGTGGATATGTGATTTGATAAGGGAATGTGCAGTAGGTCTCAGAGATCCAAGCCAGCGTTTTCAGATCAAGCAAGCCGACCGAGAGGAACGTGAATCAGAGTATCTAAAGAATATTTGGACTTTCGAAAGTTCTTCTTAGACAATTATGGGGTTGATCCCCCTATTATAAACAGCGATCAAACGCCTTTGCGCAGAAATGACAGCTCGTCCCAAAACACGCTTGCCTTTACAGGCTTATATGCATGTGTAAAAGAAAATTGCGATCTCTCCGGTGAACGTGTTACCATTTTCACGGAACTCTGTAGCGATTGAAGCATGAAACTGAAGCCCTGAATTTATCTTCAAAGTAAAAGGAACAAGGACAGTACTACATCCTCCTGGAGGAATCAAATTCCACTGGGCACCAAAGGGTTCCTATCTCTTGGAACAGATGTTGAAAACAGTATCGAATGTACCTAACAAGCAAAACATTTTCACTCCGAATAACTATTTGATCTATGTCTTGGACGATTACAGTCTCCATCTCATGCCTGAGATTAAAGATGCACTGTTTAAGCGTAGCTATGGTCCCGGAATCATAGGTGGTAGGGTTACAGGTGATATCCAAATCAATCATGCAGACCTGCATTGCCAATTGAAACAGAAATACATGGAACTAGAACAAAACCTAATGCTGGAACAGTTGAAACTAGATCCTAAAAGCATCCCACGGCTATCAAAAGATAATATGATAAGAATACGGGCAGATAACTTTGATTTATTAGAGATGGATGTTGTGAACTGTTTTAAAGTATTGTGGGTCAAAACCGCCTTGGATGGCAGTGAAGACTATTTAGTTTCCGACAAAAATAACGATCTTAATTGGAGTAGAGGTGATAGATTTCCGTAAAAGGTTGATAAAGAGCGAGAGCCCTAAGGGCCTAAGACAGCGTCTCAGGTTGACAACCCCACCAAAATGTGTAAAACGGAACGACCAGCAAACCATCTCATCTTATGATGAAAGTCTCGAACTATTTGATGGTGAAGGAGAGCTGTTGCAAAACGGAGATGAAGATAGAGAAAATTCTGACTAGAGAGAGCAATCTGATGGTGGAAAGTAGAGATCTGGCGTAGAAAAAAATGTTTGTTAAAGATGGAGCTAATGACAAGGGAAATAGCCCTTGGGCAAATAAACCGCAAATCATGCTAACAGAATTATATCAAGCAGGTTTAGAGTTGCATAACGATGCTGTGTTCCTGGATCAGCTATTGATACTCCTTGCAAATGCTGATTACATCCCTTAGTTTTTGTCCCCCCTTTAAAAATTTTGAAAAAAGTACATTACTGCATGAAGAAGCATTAAGAAACGTATTCAACGTTTGCAGGAAGGCAAAAGAGGAGTAGATGCCGATGCTGATGAAGAGAACGAATAATATCCGGATCACCCAAACCTTTTTGAATATTTAGTTGATTAGACAATGTACTAACTTCTATTGCTTTTTGTTCAATCGGTTCAGTAGAAGTTATTCGACCATAGGACATGGTGTTCTATTACTTAATGCATTACATGCTTCCTAGCTGGAAAATCCCCTTTTAAAGACCCCTGTTCATTAATTTTGAAAAAATTTCCCACCTCCTAACTATTGAGACCCCCTTGTATTAAGCACCCGGGAGTATTTCATGATCTGATGTGGCAAATGCTTTTTTAGATCAAGAAATTGCGCAATGTGGACATTGTTGTTGTCTATATCCTCATACCACTTATCCGAAACACTTATCCGAGAGGTAATGGTTGAATGCAGTTTACGATTGGCAAATTGACTCATACTCAATATTTTGTTTGAAAGAAGGAAGTCTGGTAGCTGGTCAAAAACTGACAGAATGGAATTTTGACTATACAGTCAACTCTCTATAAGCGGACACCTCCAAAAAGCGGACACCTCCTTAAGATGGACACTCTTAGGAAGTCCCTGCTAGCCCCAATAGGAAATGCTGTATGTTCTTGCTCTATAAGACGGACACCTCTTAAAACGGACAGCGGACAGTATTTCTTTGTACCAAGCTCATTATACACCATTATAAAGCGGACAGTAGTAAGATAATTTTTGCTTCAGAACAAGAAATTAAAGATAAATCAATCAAAAATGAGTTACAGAGCACTTTTACCTTAAATTTTATGTCTAATGTCTATGACGCAGTTCTTTTTCGACACTGTCGTTCTTGGTTGACGGCTACTAGATTTTTACACAATTCTTTTTCTTTCTCGACCTTTTGCAGAAGCCAGTCCACAGCTCTCATGTCACCTTCTACTAAATATTCGCAAGGGATTTCCAGTCCATAACCACCTCTATTTATCTTTTCCCCAGTTACTCTAGAAGCAATGGAACTGTTCTTAAGCTTCAGGAACATTGCCATTGTAAAGGACACCAAAAAAAATATATTTAATTATTTTAGTGGTAATTCCAACTCCTCCTCGCAAGGGCCTACACCAGTTATCAGGCTGCCTGATAGGTGCCACTGCGCAGCCAATGATCAGGTCTGGTAACTAACTATGGTGACTGGCTCGCGTGTTCAGAGGTAAAATGGTAGCAATTGCATGTGTTGGATTCTGAATTGCTCTATATCATCATTGAGTTAGCTAAAGATTAATTAAAGCAAATCGTTGTCGTTTATGACTCGAACCCTTATATACCGAAGACGTGGCAGGCTAACACCAATCATACACTGATATTTTTGGGAACATGTCCAACTATCATTTCCTTATTCATTAAAGCGACGGCGTTTCTATCCTCTAGATTTTCAGGTTCTTGGATACATGGAAGAACTTGATCAATCACCGGTTCCCAAATGTCTTTATATACATGAAAGCCACGAATATATGATCTAACAACAGCAGATTTTTTACCAGTCATGTTCACGTAGAAAATTCTTCGATTGAACTACCCTTCAGAATCTGTTCACTCGTCAAATTGTGAAATGATTAATGTACTTTACTTCCAACAGAGTGTGAGTGTGCAAATAGTTTCTATAAAAATGCATCGCGTAGTTGTATGAGTGAATGAACTGCTTATGTTTGTTATAAAGTAGGTGCGAAATTAACCCCTACAACTCCTTAGTGTTGTCAATCATATGCGGTGTCTCTAACATTTCCTGTTTATCAGGGTTCGTGCTTCCGTGTGTGCAGCACCTGCAGTTATGCTTATGGCCATGTGTATTGCAAATCTGGAAATCAATCAGCTTACAATCAAGAAGTAAAATAAGACAGACGTTTTCCCAGAGTCGAATCCACATTTTAAAGATACACTATGTTATCGAAGCATCAGATTTCCGGAAAGATTTCGAAGCACACTCTTTCGATAGAGGAAAAGATAGAAGTTTTGGATTATGCCCGAAGTCATCCATGAGAGAGTTGCAGAAAGTTGTCCTTGAAATTTGCCGTTGGAAAGACACAGATTTCAAATCTCTTAAAAAATGAAGCAAAAGTGTAGGGCTGTGACAATGTATCACTTAAAATCCATTAGGCAACCCCCGTGTTGTAAATGTTATAACCCCGGGATACGAAGATAGAAAGGTATCTGATTGTGTTTGGAACATACATATAGATATAGCGAATGAGAAAATGTAATGTTGTGTTGATGAGATAAAATTATTGTTGTGTTGTGTTCGAAAAGCGTCACATCTTGTCAATGTCGAACCTGCTCCCTAAAGTAAAAGAGTTGCAAGTGCAGAGATGTTATAAAAGTTAGACAGACATATGCTGAATTTCGAGGTACCAATAAAAGGGCAAGATCTGGGAAGTACCATGAAATAAACGAAGCGTTGTATACATGGTACAATTTAGCAAGAGAGTCTTTGGTGCCCGTAAATGGCCCTATGCTTCAAGAAGAAGCCTTGGAAATTTCAAAGCAATTAGACAGTGCCAATTTTGAGCAATTCAAGGCTTCAAGTGGCTGGCTAGAAAAGTCGAAAGCTACATATGGCATTTTCAACTGCTTGGTTGAAGGCGAGTCTGGTGAAGTCCAAGAGCAAACAATTGAAAGTTGGATGGAGCGGTTAAGAGAAATATGCATAGGTTACAGACTGCAAGACATTTGGAATATGGATGAAACTGGTTGTTTTTTTCGAGCACTACCAGATAAAACGTTTTCTGAACGAGGTAAAAGATGCAAAGGAGGCAAAAGCTCAAAGCAACGAGTAACAGTTGCATTTTTTGTTAACGCGGCTGGGGAGAAAAATCAGATCCAGTGGTTATCTGGAGAAGCAAATCACCACGCTGCTTTAAGTCTTGAAGGGACAAAACAAAACCAGCTAATGTACATTACTTTAGCAATCCAAAATCATGGATGACCAGCGACATCATGCGGAACATCCTGGCATGCACTAATCGAAAGCTGAAATCAGAGTGCCGAAATAATCTCCTCTTCTTAGACAATGCTCCCTGCCACCCATCTGTTTTAAGCTTCTCTAATATCAAAGTCATTTTCCAGCCAAAAAATGCAACATCGTAGCTTCAGCCTTTGGATGCAGGGATCATACAAATTTTCAAAGTGAAGTATAGGAAATTGCTCTTAAACTTTGTGATTTCAAGGGTTGACAAACAAACTACCGCTGCAGAGATAGGAACAGAAGTTGATATATTGAAAGCCATTAGGTGGATACAAGAAGCTTGGGTTTCAGTCAGCGAGTACACAATCCGCAACTGTTTCCAGACATGTGGATTTACCGACGAAACTTCTGCAGAGGTGGACACCAACGATGAAGATTTTGCAAGCCTCGTAAAGGAAATTAATTTTGAGGTGTCTCCTGAAGACTTCATTGCTATAGACAATGCTGTCCCGTGCTATAGGACACCATTTAACACAAGTTCATGCGAATGGCGAATTCGTCTACGTGAAGAAAAATTTAAGAGTCACATCGCAAGTGCTAAGAAAATTTGTATTGATAGTGATAGCAGTGATGATGAGGCGGAATATGAAGAAAAGAGAGTCAGTATACCAAGCATTCGTGCTGCTATTCAAATGGTAGATGAATTAACAATATGTGCACACAAGTTACTCTAGAAGACGAGGAACTTGTCACAACGTTGAATTCAGCCTGCAGACTGCTACAGGAAAAGAGACTCCAATGTCTAAAGGAAAAAAACATTAGTGACTACTTTTTACGGGCAAAAAAGTTGTAAGCACTTTCAATTTTAATTATTAAAGAGATACTAGTAATCCCCTTTGTTTCTGAGCTCCTCCGCACTCAGATATGGCAATTTTCTATAACGCGGACACCTCGTTAAAGCGGACACTTCTTTGAAGTCCCAAAGGTGTCCGCTTTAGAGAGAGTTGACTGTATATATATATATATATATATATATATATATATATATATATATATATATATATATATATATATATATATATATATATATATATATATATATATATATATATATATATATATATATATATATATATATATATATATATATATATATATATATATACTACATCTTGAGTGGGCTACCACAATTGGAAAATTCATTTTGGCCCCAGTGAACAGAGCGGAATAATCTTCTGATTGGCTGAAATCGTTCGAATTTTCGCCATGTTGATTTTATGCAAATTAGCTTCACACCATTAGAAGTCAATGGAGAAACTGCGACCGTAGGGTGCAGGGCTAATTTCTTTCGGGGCATTCACGCGGAACATCGCTCAGCGACATTCAAACTTCGAACTCGATCTGCACACATTGGGGGAAAAATTTATCATCTGGATTATCAATTAGTTACTCTGATAGCAAGAAAACCATATTTCAAATCAAGCATCATTTTCGGCCTAAGCACGTGCACTAGCTGTCGCTCTTTGGAATCACTGATGGTAATTTTTACTCAAGAAAAGACAGGTACAAATGCTTCAGCTGTTCCATTCAAGCTTCATGGGGATGGGAGAAGCAAGCAAGCAGCTTTGCAGCTGATGTGAGCCAGGACTGCACACGAAAATAACTAGTGGAAGTTTTATGGTAGCAGATCATCCTCTCATTGCGGCTTTTCCTGGCTGATGGTAACAAGGATGTCTCTAGTGATCTTTTCAAAGATTAACATGTACAATTGGACATTTAAAAAGACAGTTAGAAATAGATTTAATTTTGTTAGGCCCCAAGTTTCTTCAGATTGTGATATACTCAAAGTGATCCTAAAAGACAAAATGCCGAGTGGAATGTTGCATGATACCCATGAAAGTATATATGTATGTCCTATTGTGTACTTATTGTTCCAGAGTGATGTTTTGCCACAAAATTGCAACATGTTGTTTTGTAGACAGCAAATTCCTTCTACAGGAAACTCGAAGAGGAGTCTAGAATTTCTATTTTGAGCAATAACAGACTGAACCTAATCTATCAAGGTATATTAACATGGCTTCTAGGATCGAGTCATATGGTAAAAATTTGGCAACTTTGACCTAAAAGTTTCCCACAGAAAGCAAATTGCATAGCAAATTACGTAAATGCTCCAATTTTGAAGTCTCTAGCATAATTTTTCAATCTTTAGCAACCATTTTCGTGCTCTATGAAATGTTTAGTGTTATTACTATGTGTATTTTTTCATCTGCTTCACATTCTGATACCTTTGGAAAAATCACGTTTCCTGTTCAGGTAAAACATACCAAACAGCCATATAGCAATGCGAAATAAAATGACTTTGGTAAGTTCAGAAAAGAAGATGTTTAGTCTTGCTTCATATGCAAGGACCAGAGTTTGAAGCAAGCTTTCGATAAATCTCAGAGTCCAAATTCAATGCAAACATTAAATTATTACTTTTGTGGCTCTATGTAAATACACTAGGAATGTGTATTAATTCGTAATATTTATTTGACATGAAATACCCGCAAAGTTCTATTAATTTCAAGATCCTTGAAAATTTTTATTTTAGTACTTGATTAGTCCTTGAAAACTCCTTGAATTTGCTTGCAAAAATCCTGCACGAGCCCTGACAGTCTTTTGTTTCGAATGCCTTATGAAATGCGGGGGAAAGCGTTCCTTTACTCAGTTTTTGCCACCAAACAATGACGAAATGGATGTTGCTTCTGAAAAGGTAATTTGAACGAGCAACTTAGGCTTATCTTAGCTTTGCAGTCATTTCTCCTCAAGACTGATACAGCCACTTGTACAAAATTCGGAAAATTGACCAAGACTCTGTGTTTGAGCATCCCTAAAAACATCCATACCTCTGGATGGGTCCAGGTTTAATTAGAAATAAATGTAGCCAGTTATTTGAAGCATTTGTACCTGTCTTTTCTTGAGAAAAAATTACCATCAGTGATTCCAAAGAGCGACAGCTAGTGCACGTGCTTAGGCCGAAAATGATGCTTGATTTGAAATATGGTTTTCTTGCTATCAGAGTAACTAATTGATAATCCAGATGATAAATTTTTCCCCCAACGTGTGCAGATCGAGTTCGAAGTTTGAATGTCGCTGAGCGATGTTCCGCGTGAATGCCCCGAAGGACATTAGCCCTGCACCCTACGGTCGCAGTTCCTCCATTGACTTCTAATGGTGTGAAGCTAATTTGCATAAAATCAACATGGCGAAAATTCGAATGATTTCAGCCAATCAGAAGATTATTCCGCTCTGTTGCCCTAGTGCGGATTCGAACTCGCGATGTTTGGATCAGAAGACTCCTATGCTAATCAATTGCGCCATCCAAGCACAACAAAATAGCGGTAGAATCTTAAGGTCATTCTACCGTGAGTCCCTCAACGCATCTAGGGCCTTCTCTATTTTTCGGCTATAATGCGTTCTTCAGAGCCAAGCGTACTATATTATATTAATTCGGCTAAGGCTGACATATATATATATATATATATATATACACACACAACTTACATTCGAAAAGTATTTCACCACATAGAACAAAATGGCAGCTAACAGCGGCCAAGGGCCTAGTCCGGAAAAGTTGCATAACAAAAGTGTCCCGCTGTAAGGGCTTCTTAATTCTGTATTTAGGCGGGAAAAGATTCGTCAAATTTCAAGTTTCGAAGTGAAAGAAAATGTGAAGCTAAACTGATGGTTTTCTGTGGAAAAATTTGCAAGATATTGAAACTATGTTATTTAAAGTATGGGCAATAAATGTTCTAGGTAGGCATAGCAAATTAGAGCAGAATGAAGAGTTTTTGAGTGCAGAAGCGTGATATTCCGGCATTTCAAGATGAAAATGTGTCAGGCCTAGCATTCGAAGTGAAATTTGGCAAAATCGCGTTTGCCTTTCAGAGCGAAACGGTTTTAGTTCATGAAGCAGTTTCAGGTGAGTTGATCTTGAAGATTCTACATGTTGAATGAGATAAGTTGAAGAGTTATTAAAAGAAGAATAAGGATTATCTAGAGAGTTTCATTGGCATATATGAAAAGTTTGATAGTTAGTGTTACTAAAAAGGCAAAATTTAAGGCCTATGTTATTGTAGAGACGAAAAATATGGAAGTTTACCAAAATTACATGACTAATGCCATTGCAACATATCACTCACCTGAAACTGTTCACGACCTAAAATGATATTATTCTGACCGGAGTGAACTAAGCAAGGAAGAATTTTTCTACAATCATGAAGCCTCATAAATTCTGACTCTAAAAGCATTAAACTATCACATCTTTCTTCCGAAAATGAGTATTTCTACGCTATTTTGTTATGCCACCTTCAACTAATAACTGTCCAAAATTTTTACGGCACTTCTTTAGTACAATTACTAATATTTCTGTCAACATATCTCAAACGTACTACAAAATTAGCTTCATTTGAATGCTGAGGAAACGAAGAATATTTTCTCACCATTAAATATGGTGACAGAACGCTATGAACTACCATAGTCATGCTATTTGGATTGTCAATAGCTGGCACTTCGCTACTGCTAGCCGCCATTTTAGCAGGGTGGTGAAATACTTTTCGAACGTTAGTGTATATATATATATATATATATATATATATATATATATATATATATATATATATATATATATATATATATATATATATATATATACATATAAACTGATCCTAAGCCTCATCCACAACGTATATAAATTGTATACATAGACTAAAACATAAATATACTTTTCTGTCAGTAAACGTTTCGAGTTGAATCTTCATCAGTACTAAACTTACAATAACATTGGGCCTGCTTAAATTACCTACATAACAATGGGGTCACAAATGATATTACCTGAGGGGGACCTACCTATTAACACCTCATGATATATTAAGAATCCATTATATGGTGAGGGCCGAAGCTGTGAAGTAAGAAACAAAGGAGGATAATGCAGAGCATATAAGGTGATGCAAAGAGTGCGAGAAGTGTGAAGACAAGAAGAATAGATGCTGGATAGACGCAAAATGGACAAAAGAAGCAATTAACGCTAGGAAAATGCATAGGGGATTGCTACTGATCTGCATATCTGACGTTACGTCCCTCAGGTATAAAGCTCTGTAGTCTAAACTGCCAGAATCCCTCCTTACGTCTAGAAACTCCAAATACCCTATCTATAATTTGAAATTCTAGACGTAAGGAGGGATTCTGGTAGTTTAGACTACAGAGCTTTATACCTGAGTACTGATGAAGATTCTGATCGAAACGTTTACTTAAAGGATAGTATATTTGTGGTTTATTCTATTTATGTAATTTATATACGTTGTGCAAGCGGCTTAGATGTAGTTTGTATATATATATATATATTTATGTTGTAGGTATTGTAGGAAGGTATAATACTTCAGATTACCTTCTGGCGATATATGTATTTATAGATTTTTAACAAATACATATATCATGAAAGTTGAAAGAAAATTAATAATTTTTAATATGTCCATTAACCAACATTAGAAGTGTTCTAAGAATCTTCTTTGAGCAAACACTAAGTTCGCTTTCACAATAGCTTGCATGGCAAAATGGATGAAATGACAACAGAAGCGCGGTTGGTACGGGATGTTAGGGCTGTATTATTTCCTAATTATTTCAATATATTTACAAATAGGGCTACACTTCGTGTACGTATTCGGAGATACAGTAAATGCATGTGAAATCTAGTCGCGTAGGACAAGTTGCAATAACTACTAAATGTAAAATACAACCTAATGAGAAAGTACAAATATTTGTAAAATATTTGATATCCTTAGGGATCGGTCATCAATTCTTCCAGGGGAGGGGTGGAAGACATCTGGGAGGGGGTACCAAAATTCTGCACACTCAGAGGGCGGGGGGATGAAAAATAAAGAGCATTGCAAGAGAAGGACTATGGAGTATCTTCTGAAGTCCTGGAGTGGGGATCAAAATATCTGCATAAATCTGAGAGGGGGGAAGAAAATTCCATCAAATATATGAGAATGTCTTCCACCCCGTCCCCACAGGTAATTAATGACCGATCCCTTAGATAATAGCAAATACATTTATAATTCGAGCCATCAACAACGACCGCATCTCCTACATACATACATACTGTGTCTCCTACATAAATTTTTATTGTACTGACTTGAAGTCCTCTTAGGACTGATTTATACGTCGTGCTTTACTCGCGTCGAATCAATTGCTATTAAAATCGATGAAAGCGCGACTAAAGTTCATGAGTGAAATCCAATTCGATTTATACGTCGAGCTTCTGTCGCGCTTTCACAAGTGTAAGCGAAGCAGCTTCGCTGTGGAGTGGTGGAGGGAACTTTCTTTGTTTACATTTCATTGCCTTATAGATATAACGAATATTATCAATTAACCCTGCGGACTACAATAAATTGTAATTGATTCGAAGCGAGTTTAGCGCGACGTTTAAATCAAAGCCGTGCTTTGGTCGTGTAGCACGGCCTACTGAGTCGAGCTTCAGTCGTGCTAAGTATTTGACTCGAGCTAAAAACAGGTCATGGGCTGTTTTACTTTATACGCCGTGCTACACTCGGACCAAATCAATACTTAGAACTTTTCACGTGCAAATAATTGATTCGACTCGAGTATAGCACGACGTATAAATCAGCCCTTACAATGCGCAAGGAGGATTAGGGCTAAAATTTTTGTCATTCCCGTTGGAATACGTGAAAAATCACTTCGTCCTATTAGTGCTTGTTCTAACCAGCACCATATCTTTGTACTCATAGGTACTAGATAGGACATCATATGCGTCAAATGTTGATTAGTTAAGAAAGGAAGAACCTTCCTACCTATTTAGCCAATGATATTGCGAGAATTCGTTCAAGAAGCGTGTTCTTGGGGTAAAGAATACTCTCTCTTTGCAGATATACTAACCGCACATAGTTTCAAAGAACCGAGAAAAATTATGCAATTTTGCGATCTTGAGAAGAACAAAAGTTATGAGGATAGATGCGACATCGCACCTGGGGGCTCATGAGGGAAAATAGGATCCGTACATTCTCCCTGCTTTGGATTTTGCCGTGTACTTAGTTGTCTGGTGCTCTCGAATCATGCAATCTAAGTTCATTTTGAGGACATACAATGATTAATTTTTGCCTGCCATTGCCAATCTCAGCTCTTAGAGACGGGAAAGTCCCATAGTGGTGACAAGAATGCTGAAGCCACGATCTCGAATTTTTAATTACATAGGTGACCGTAGAAATACACCACGATAGCAAAATTTTACGTAGATTCTAGATATGAGATCTAAAAACCCTTTGATGCTGTACCTTTTGGGTAGAGCCTTAAAGACATTACCAACCTACTAGTTTTAATCCAAGATTGTCTATTTGGGCATATATTTTAGTGTCAACGGCTGTTACCAAATAAAAGGGCTCCAATAAACTTGTAGAGAAGGTTTTACCTTTCAGAAAAGTGTAGTGGAGATTTTCTAGAGATAAAGATGATTTTGCATTCTTAATTCAACATGTCCGAACCACGATTGAACTAAAACCCAAGTCAACACGGGCTACAATACTAGACATATAGTGCACTAATCAACAAATCAGACAAGGAACAGATACCTAGAGGGTATAAATAATCAACACGGGCAACACCATATATACAATGATACTATGATTGCATTGACAGATTTTACAATCATATTGGAGAAAACCATATTAAAAAAGAGGTGAATCAGTTTTAGAAATGCCCCAAGAGGTGCATAACAATATTCAGAAGTCTAGCACCCAGCATCATCTTTGCAACACATCAGAAACTAAGAGGTTTTACAACTCTGAAATGTTTGTTGCGGACAACAGTATGCACTGCATCTATGGTGATACAGATGGGGGATACAAAAATTTTAATTTTCACCCTTAACTTGGCATATTTAAGCAACAGGTATGAAAGGTAGTCGTAGCTTACATTATAGGCTACACAAATCCAAAATTAGAAATCAATGTGGCAACACGACATGTACCTTATCAACGCAACCAAGTAGTTTGACGATCAAATCACAATTAAAGTGCAAATTAAGCTGTTTCCGTGGCAAATCTCCATCAAAATCAATATTTTGCTACAACTATTCAACTATCCCTGAAAACTTATTCTTTCCTAGATCAAGTTTATTTTAAGAAAAGTATTTTATTAGTTTGAAAGTAACCAATGTGTTGCATTGTATCTTATTTAATTTATTTTGAAATAATCATGCTTCATGTAGAAATGTAGCCCTGACAGATGAAAACTCCTATAATTAAAGCGAGTTGTGATCCAGGATGCGATGTTTTCTACACTGGATAGAGTATTACATTATTATACTAATAATTTGATTATAAAAGTGGATGTGAGTAGCTTCATTGTCCTCAAATTCTGGCATAGGTGACTTCCGCTTCTGCTGGCATATGCACAATGCTACTTTTGTCGTCCAATGTGCCATGCTAGGATTATCCTAGGAGTTCCCAATGGATACTTAAAGTCACAGATCTAACTATTTATGTCGAGAAACATTTGGCAAAACCACTCTCATGAAATCTGCAGAAATCTGTCTAACAGTGAAAGGAGCTTCTCTAAAATATAAATTTTAGAGGTGCATATCCCAACCTTTCTTACTCCCACCTCGACCTTAGGTTTGGATCAGACAGCAACTCACTTCCTTATAGAGTACTAGAAAGTATGACAAGCACGGGAACTCAAATACATGTTTACTTCGTCAATTTTGCATAGACCCCCTTTCAAAATCGATACAGGGGCCCTGGAATACACGCCATTTTAATAGACCCCATTCAGTAAGCTCCCCAGGCCATTATTCAACATATTGTGGTATTTAATACATGAAAATCTTCTAATCTTTTTGCAACCTTATAAGACTGCGACGTTTACTCTCAGTTTTTGATGAGTTTGTTGGTTTGCTGCAACATATGCGTAAAATGTCGGTGCACAACTAACATTGAACTTTCCATAAACTTTCTGATGCAAAATGATTTAGAAATTGTTTGAGTACTCTATTTCTAAGGGGGCACCGGACTACTTTCTGATGCTCCAAGGGCCTTGTCCTGCCCCCCCCCCTTAGCCACCTCCTGGCTACAGGACGGATTACAGCAATAAAAACAGTAAATGTGAAGTTCCATGCATTGTGCTATACTATAGCACATTCTTAACCTTATTTTCCTCTCAAGCTCAAAGTTACGACAATCTTTCCTTTGAGTTCAGATGAGGTAGATTGACTTCCATACCAAAATAACATCTGATTAGACTACGGTTCTGTAATGTCGACAACTTGTATTTTACTTAAGGTCGCAAAATTGCTTCCTCTGGAAATGTATAGAAGCCTTCTGACTATGCTTGTAAACAGTCCTCTGAATTCTTTGAAACTATGTAAGATTAGTTTTTCAGCAAAAAGAGAGTACTTTTCACCCCCAGAACACGCTTCTTGGGTGAATTTTCGCAATTCCATTTGTTAATTGCGTAGAAAGGTGATTCCTTTCTCAGCTAATCAACATTTGATGCCTTTGCTAGAAAAGATTACATCCTGAAAATACGCTTCTATTATTGAGCAATACTTTTTTAAATGGTAAGTATTCATTTGATTCAAAACTCTCTCTAGCTATAAAAAATTCCAAGCATCACAAACAACCAATTAGACTGCTCCAACAATTAGCAATATATTGACAACACTTTGGGGCTGAAATAAATGAAACAAGGATAAACATTAAACCTGTACCTTGTTCTTTTCTTGCAGCTCAATGTTTATTTTCTTTACCTCTTCCAATTGTTTTCGTAATGACATCAGTGTATCTTGTTTATCATGCACATCTTTCTCTAGTAGACGCATTGCAACCTGCATGTTTCAAAAAGTCTTATGGTTCACACTTTTACACAGGCATTTACGCAGAACTTGACAGACCAAACAGCTTTTATACTCATTTATAATACCATTGCAATACAGTTTCATTTCATATTTCGTACTAGGTATATTAGGACGAAAAGGAAGATGAGTTGCTAAACTAATTTGTTACTTCCTCTTTAAATAAAGCTTATCTATAAATCAATATATCTATGAGTCAGTTGCTTGCAATGGCTCCCAGTCCGAATAGAGTAAATACTAGTTTCTAGTATTCATATGAACGGTGGCGATCGCTGATGATTACTGAGGACACAGGCCTTTATTTGTTACAATGTTGGCAATGAATAAGAACAAATTGGCAATGAATGTTTGCAAGCAAACATTCTGCAGAAAACAAATTGGCATAAAAGCCACCCTTAAGCCGTCCTTATATCTTGAAAGCGAGCTCAGCTCATCTGGTTCATACACTGTGGTTCTTTGCTACATTTTGCAACAATTCATATTCTTGCAGTTATCTATAAAACCTCAATAATGACCTTTGTTAGCTACTCATAACGGTGTCCCAATTTGTTTGCAGCTACGAAGTTAGATCATATCAGCAATAAGTCTGGCAGGTGCGGGATGTAATATAGATGGACGTGAAGGGAGAATTCATTGAATAACAGGTAAGGACATTAAATGCTACAATATAAGATTCATAGGGAATTATGTAGAAAATCACTTTCCCTGGACAAATGTGAAGAAGAATCTAGTTACTTGGTATAATATATATTTAAGATAAAAAACCGTAATAAACTACATCTTTTTATTTCTGAAGTCTCAGGGGCAATATGGAAAACTTAGCTCTACTTAATATTTTTGCATTGTACCGGGACAAATGACTCATGGCCATTTTACATGTCGCCCCACGCCGCGCCGAAATAACACTTTTAAAGTGATTAGATCGTAAGTGCGCTTTGTGCTTTACCAACCTAGCCTTCCTGTACCAGTGAGTACGCTTTTGGCTTTACCCACCCACCGACCCCCAACGCGTACGTATTTTCTGGACGGCCTCCTTTAAATAACAACAATCTGTCTATAAGTTCATGAACATCAATATGAATATAATATGAATCAACTTTTCCTTCTACCTCTAGGCATTTTCTCATAACTTTGAAGTAAATAGGTTGTACTGAAGCACATCAATGCACCCTTCTGATTTTCGGGCCTATCGTGACATTAGCTTTCAGTCTCTATGGCTAGGTGCTCATGCCATTTCATCAGAGTTTTCTCGCAATCCAGAACCCAAGAGATGGTAGCAGGAAAGTGGAGATTTACTTATGAATTTGTAACATATGTAGTAAGGTAATTCTGAAATATTATGTTCTTGTTATGCATTGTTCCGCATTGGTTTGGTTTGTGTACTTGTGTACTATCAGAAAGTCAACTAACCACACTCGCCTTGCAACTAGTGGTACAAGTAGCTCTGTTGGCCAATAGTAGCTTAGCAAAGTGAAATTTGACTGTACGATCGTTCTAGCTGGTTATAAATAGCAAGCCGAGACTCCATAATTTAAAATAAACTGTTACCTACATATTCTGTAGGTTAATAGACATCTTGGAAATCTACGCAAGAGTAATATGGGGGCAAAGGTGATCGCAAATTGTCTGCAATAACGGTTATGTAGAAATGTGTTAGGACCTCTTCGTTCAAAAATCAGCCTGAAATTCTTACCAGTCGAGCATGCAATGTTTATTAAGTAAGGAGTAGTAAAATGGTCCAAATTCTGGCCTAAATTTGCTTTGAGAGGCATTTGTTGATATACTTCTACAATCTGAATGGTCAGTTCAGTTAGGAGAAAATGACTGTGACCTAAATTCTTAGCAAATCAAGATTTGTCGCCTATGCTCCTCAGAGATCAAAATTTTTGGCTGGTCACTTTTTCTTGATTTCTGGACAGCTCCTTCAGTCTTCAATATGTTTAGAATTCTTGATACCGTGGATAATTGGGATTCATCAATTCTCAAAACTTCTCTTGTCGAAAGACTTAAATTTTTAACAATTGCTCGCTCCTCGTTTGGAAACTCTCTCGTTTACGCTATTGCAACTATTTTCTTTACAACTGTACCTACAAACTTTACAAATTTTGACACTATTATCATAATGGTATGTGTTGATTATTTCAATAATTATGATTAGGTGTTTGCAATATTTTTGTCCCCCTAGTGTAGGTATACAAAGTAAGCGCAAAGCTTCAATGCAAACACGATAATTTAATTGTCTTTAACAGCCCCCGTAACTACCTATGATGAGACTATTCGCAGTTTGATGGAGTACTGATGCCGAATATATTTTATCATCCTGGTTTCTCTAACAACGGTTTCCTATGAAATAGTAATGTCATAGGACACTGGTCACTCATCTTAGATTTTTGTCGGGAAATGGTACTGCTTTTGGAAAAACTTAATGTATAAAAGATAATCGGCATTAGCACTTCGTCAAACTGTTAAAAGTTCCATCATTACTAGTTAGGTGGGTTTTATAGACAAAGAGAGACGTATTTGCAAAGAAATGCTGTGCTTACTTGTGTACACTTAGTTTTACTTTACATGGGAAAATATCAAACCCAAGGTATCCGATACTAGGTCCATGAAAAAGTATAATCCAATGTGTAATCTTGATGATTCAGGCAAAATTTCTACCAAAATAAATAAAACGAGCGTGCAGAGCTCTTTTAGTATGGGTTTTAAAAACGGTCTAAAGCACGTGAAATTGGCCTAAATGTAGCTACGAGAGCCGTTTGTTTATGAAGTCGTGGTCTCCTATTCATGGAAAAGGTCATGAGAATTAGTTTTGTTACACAATCAAGATTTGAACGCTATGCTTATCTTGACAGGTGACATAAATTGCAACTACCTAGAGAGTTCAGATCACAAAGAACTTAAAACCATACTTTCGTCATACAACTTGAGACAATTTATAGGTAGCCAAAGGAGAATAACTAGAGAATCCAAAACACTAATTAATGTCAACTGCAGCAATGAAACTCAAAACCTCAGCTCAGTCACAGTAATCCCAGCTGGCTTGAGTGACCATGAATTTACTGGATGCTCGTGCAAAATCAACACTGTCAAATTCCAATCGAAGACAATAACATGTCACAATTATACCAACTACAGCCCAAAGCTCTTACGTGATGACTTGAAAACAACCAATTTTGAGAACTGCCAATCTGCGGTGTTTAGCTCATCAGGAAACTGACCATTGCTCACTTATTCGTTGAAAATTTCTGCAAGGGTTTAGCGCAGATATCTAAATTAGTTTTGAGTAACTTTCATGGGATATTACCAAACGTTGTAAACTTATTTGAATTCAAATTTTTTATTTCTGCTTCATGTTTGGAAATATTGACATGCTCAAAGGAGAAACCAGCGACAAATGGGAAACGGGAAAGAATAGGTTTTATACTGGGATGGTTGGCATATTTTTCAATTGCTATTTCAAGTGGCTCGATGATACCTGTCGTTCAACGAATATGGTCTACATTCTCAGCTATGCCAAGGGTTTCTGCTACAGTTACAAAGTAGCTGCTAAAACATTCTGCAACCTGACAATCATCAGAGATAACCTCGTCATGTCCCACTAGAACTATCTTACTTTGAGTCCTGATTTTGTCAGAGAACAGTGGCTTCAAATAAAAACTCTGGAAAACGGTCAAACCACTGTAAACAAGTAAAAAATGGTGAATAGGTGATAATTGGCCAATGAAATGGCCAAATAGACGCATTATTTATCATATCATGGGTACCCGCATCTGGGTATAGATTTCGGTTCACTTTTCGGTCGTTATCCGGCGTTTCATACTCTGACGAGTGTCGGACGAAGAAACCTTTCGGTATGCTAAAAGAATGTTCCCGCTTTTTCGCCCTATAGTGAAATGTGAAAAATTACAAGTCCGGTCCAAAGGCCAATCTGAACAACTACAGGATTTTTATGTGATCTCAGTGTTTCCAAGGATACTAGAAAGGCTAACACAGAGTTCTGTTTTGAGAACATGGATAACATTATGCTCAATCTCACTATTTTTCTCGAGCTTAAGAAAGCTTATGATGCACATGAGCACTTTATTTTACTCAAAAAATTGCATGGCTATGGAATAAGATGCAAAGCTATTGATTGGCAGGAATTTTATCTAAATAACAGAAAACAGTTCTGCTCTCCTAACGGTCCCCATTCAAAAGAAAGAGACGAAACCTGTGGCATTTCCTCAAGGATTTTGTGTGGGACCTCCTCTTTCATTCATGTTTTTTCAATGTAGAGCCTGAAATTGTCCTGGGCTAGCATCTATGCTGACGACACCAACATAGCGATTGCATTGAATGATATGGTGAAACTAGCTGCGGATGCACATCACGAGCTTTCCAATCTCACCAAGTGGATTAGAGTAAACAAACTTGACCTTAATCTGAAGAAGACTGAATTCATGGTCAAAGGGTATCAGCTAAAATCTAAAAATCTAGGTCTCCCAGATTTGTTGAAACTAAATATTTCTGGGAGATAAAATCCCTGGGAGTGATGGTTCATGAAAATCTAAAGTGAGAGGACCAATGTAAGCGCACCATACATGAGTGGAACTTTTGCAGGTGAAGAAGCCTTGAAGAGTATTATTCTATAGTCTGAACTGTTCAATGCAAGTCGCCTGCGCTTTGCAGATGTTATCTGGAGTAGTCTGTCAAAGGAAAAAACAGCTGCTCTCCAACGCCTCTAAGTACTCAGTAATAGTAACTGCGAGAATTAACGGTAACTGGTTAGCTACCTGGCTAAAGATAGATAAACCTTCGGTTACGATCGATATGTTATGACTTACACGTTTATGACCAAACTATGCCCTGACATGTCATGGCCTACAAGTTCATCCACAAACTAGCTTATGGAGTGATTTACAAACAATGTCTTTCCTGCCCACCTACAATACGAGGCATTGTAGACAACTTGAAATCCTGTTTATAGCACTGAATCTGCAAAGAAAGTTTTTCATTACTCAGGTATTAAACTGTGGAATGATACACCTTCCAAAATTAGTTTGTTGCAAACAATAGATCGTTCTAGGACTCAACAAATGCATCTAAAGGCTTGCTTTAGAGCATAGCTCTTACACACAATCCATTGGAAGAACAGCAACGGTTAGTTTATGAATATAATTGTAAAAAGTCTGTTGGTACTAAAAACCTTCATTATAGTAAGAAATGGTGGAACATTCCTTTAGTGTTCTGAAAGCTCCTTTCGTCCTACACTTGTCGGAGTATGAAACATCGGATAACCACCGAAAAGTGAACTTAAATATATGGCTAGAAGTGGGTACCCGTGATATGATGAATAATGTGTCTATTTCGCCCTAGCAGTATCCCATCTGCTAAAAATACGGCGTTCCCGCCACTCACAAAAGTAATGCAGTCTATGAGTTTTTGTGTCGATGTGAAGCTCGGTACATAAGAAGCACTACACTAGAGATTAGAGGACAGAATAAAACAACGTGTTCCCACGAGCATCAGGACGAACAACAAAATATTAAGAGAACAACCGCCTCGTATGTGTAAAAACAATAACCCTAATATGAATTGTGATTCGGTCATTGGAAAACATTGTATTGCAAATTCGTCATATCACGTGCACCCTCATCTGGCTATATATTTCAGTTGACTTATGGGCCGTTATCCGACGTTTCATACTCTGACCTGTGTCGGACGAAAGAAAGCTTTTCAATATGCTAGAGGAATGTTCCCGCCTTTTCGTGCTATAGTGACTATAATTGCACTGTTTCAATTCTCTATATACTAAGATCCCTAAAATGCAAATGAGCTCGCCTATTGTTTACATCAAAAGGACCGTCATCCACAGGGTAATACGAACTCCTCCTAGGATCTTGGTCGGAATGCCCCCAAACTTGGCCATTTGTTCCCGCCTGGTCGGAATGCCACTATTACGGTTTGCTTTATTTTTCATAATTTTTCTTCACTGAGATATTCCACTTTCTATCTGGCAATTTTTTCGGCTTTGTGTGTCGTCTTTTGTTCTTCATTGTTTTCGTCCTCAACCATAACCTGCGCTCATTACAACGTGAGATCGCACTTGTAGAGGATGTTGTTGGAGTTCGTGGATAATTTCGCTCTCTCTTTGGCAGTTGAGTGGCTGTTGTCATTCCAAAGGTTTGTTGTTGCTTGCCTGTAGCTACTTCGCTGATTATCAGTGTTTTTCTTCGCCTTTAAGCTATATACAGTATTTCCATGTTTTCAGCGAGATTGTGATACTTCTGCTTGAGGGTGATATCACCATGAAAGATCTTCCTAGCAGTTCGATTCTCTCTGCTACATCATAGTGCTTTTGCCGTATGTTGTGATAAACCATGTAGAAGATATTTCATGTTGTATTTTGTGGTGTATTGCTGTGTATTTCGCTCACTCTTTACACTTCGTTACCTGACATGGGATAACATTCGGGAAGATTTCGATTTGGTTTGTTTTCGCATGATGTGAAGTTCCAGTTTTAGTTTGAGGAGAATAACGTAAGTGAAAAGTCTGTTGGTACTACAGAACTTCACTATAGCACGAAAAAGCGGAAACATTCTTTTGGCATACTGAAAGCTTTTTTCGTCCGACACTCGTCAGAGTATGAAACGTCGGATAACGACCGAAAGGTGAACCGAAATATATAGCCAGATGCGGGTGCACGTGATATGATGAATAATGCGTCTATTTGGCCCTATGATTGGCCAATTAGCACCTATTCACCATTGTTTACTTGAAGAGTCCAAGTGAAAAAACGAACTCTTTTTGTTTACACAAGACTGGGTTTTGAGTCTTGATGTAAACCGATTCCAAAACTCCTAAATGAAAGGACGATCTTGCTTGCCTAATGATCCGAAAATTATCGTCTGTATATGTTTTGGCGCATTCTGGATTTGTTAGAAGATGTTGTCCTATGGCCGAATCACTTTTCATTTTAGAATTAGAGTTTTTACATGTACGAGGCGGCTGTTCTCTTGTTGTAGTGTTTTTCGTCCTGATGCTGGTACCCACGAGCATCAGGACGAAAAACACTACAACAAGAGAACAGCCGCCTCGTACATGTAAAAACTCTAATTCTAAAATGAAAAGTGATTCGGCCATAGGACAACATCTTCTAACAAATCCAGAATGCGCCAAAACATATACAGACGATAATTTTCGGATCATTAGGCAAGCAAGATCGTCCTTTCATTTAGGAGTTTTGGAATCGGTTTACATCAAGACTCAAAACCCAGTCTTGTGTAAACAAAAAGAGTTCGTTTTTTCACTTGGACTCTTCAAGTAAACAATGGTGAATAGGTGCTAATTGGCCAATCATAGGGCCAAATAGACGCATTATTCATCGTATCACGTGCACCCGCATCTGGCTATATATTTCGGTTCACCTTTCGGTCGTTATCCGACGTTTTATACTCTGACGAGTGTCGGACGAAAAAAGCTTTCAGTATGCCAAAAGAATGTTTCCGCTTTTTCGTGCTATAGTGAAATAAAGTAAGCCGTAATAAAATATCAACCAGAAGAGTACTGAAATTGTTTTATCTTAATTCTTTAGCTCTTTACGTGCTTTTTTGTATGAGGTTTTTCGTTGTGTGTCCCTACTATAACTCTGAAGGGTTTGTAGGCCCCCTCACAGTTTAACAATAAATGGACTGTTCTTCGTCTTTCAAATCAAGTGTGATTACTCGGAAACTATGTGATACATTCGTTTACAAGATGCCCGAATATTTTGTACTTTACTTCCCAAGTTTCTTGGGTTTTAGCCATATAGCGTTTTGGTATCCCTCAACCTTTATTCTGCTGTAGTTTGTGAGGAGATATGCGAGGGGATTCCCAAGTTCATCTCACGATTGCAGATACATTCAATCCTTTATTTCCGAACAACTACATAATAGATTTGAGACTGCAGAGAGTTCTGGAAGCTGTTTGGTAGACCCCATTGGATTGGTTAATAATTGTTAAGATTTTTAGAGTGCTGTTCACTTTTAGCTTATACGCATCAGTTGGAGGAAAGGATGTCGCTATGCTAGGCCACTCTGACATTGTTTACAGATTAGATGTTGTTTGTAACTTCTAAATACCTCTTTATGTTTGCAACGTAGTTATTGTAGGCTAAATCTAGGACGTCTTCAAAATTATTCTGTAGATTATTGCATTTTGATGCATCTCTTTCCGTTCCTTCTCCTTGCATTATTTTGAGGAAACTATAGCATGCATTCTCTCTAAAACTGTGAAGTGCGCCTCATATTACCCTCAGTCCCTGTAGCTGATGCCTTCCTTACTCCCAGTACAGTTTGTAGCTTAATCCCAGTACACTTTATTTATAACACTTTCATAGTTCTTTTTCAATATGACTGTTTCTTTGTTGAAAACAGTTGCCCTCCTTTCTCAGCTCATTTGTTATAAATGTCATTACTGAATTCTATTGACCTGTCTGTACATGATGATACAGTTTTCAGGGACTACTTAATACTAGATAGTATGATCATTCCTATTGTGTAGACTTGATCTCTGGAGCCCCTACTATCACCTCCCGTCCAAAATACTGTTATTGTTCGAAACGCCGGTTGATGATTTGTATGTTATAACATGCCTCCTATACATAGCAGTATTCTTTTATTTTTATGAAGTAAGACTATGGAGTCTTCTGAGGTATTAGAATTCTATACAACCTAATTTAATGGCTAAATAAGGCTAATATACCAGTTAACAAAGGATTACTAGATGCGACCATATTACAAGTTTATAGTTCAGACATAATTGTGTAACCCTTTGGGCAAGATTTGCGATCACCCCACAGATCATAGTAGTAGTCATACCTGTCATTTGATCGACTATACAGTATATGTTATACACTGTTACAATTATACCACTAGATTTTACAAGACTCTCTAAATTAGACGTGAAGTATGCATGAGACAATACATGACGTTGTTCATTAATGCCTCACTGTAAAGAACATTTTGAAGGATTATGTGCTTATTTCATATACAGTAGACTAGCTTAGTACTGATAGCCCGCTAAACGCGGGCTCCCCTTACTCAGTTCAAAAGGTGCAGATTAGCCTTGGAAAGACTAACGTAGTGCCCCCATGAAAGTTGCATGGTCTGCATTTTCGATGAGCAACTATCAAAAAAGGTCGCATATGATTACGAGAAGGTGACGTCATGGACATCTGTGATGGTGCACGTGACCTACGACAGTGCATTGTGCAAATGGAAGAAAATTGCGAGAAAAAATTGTGCAAAAACTGCTCGAATACCTGCGCTAGGCTACGGGGCTTCTTGACTTTCAACCTTTTCCTGTACAGCCCCGTAGCCTAGCGCAGGTATTCGAGCATTTCTTGCACAATTTTTCTCGCAATTTTCTTCCATTTGCACAATGCACTGCCGAAGGTCACGTGCTCCATCACAGATTTCCATGACGTCACCTTCTCGTAATCATATGCGACCTGTTTTGATAGTTGCTCATCGAAAATGCAGACCATGCAACTTTCATGGGGGCACTACGTTAGTCTTTCCAAGGCTAATCTGCACCTTTTGAACTGAGTAAGGGGAGCCCGCGTTTAGCGGGCTATCAGTACTAAGCTAGTCACTATATACTAAGATCCCTAAAATGCAAATGAGCTCGCCTATTGTTTACATCAAAAGGACCGTCACCCACTGGGTAACAGGAACTCCTTCTAGGATCTTCGTCAGATTGCCCCCAAACTTGGCCATTGGTTCCCACCTGGTCTGAATGCCACTATTAGGTTTTGCTTTATTTTTAATATTTCTCTTCACTGAGATATTCCACTTTCTATCCGGCAATTTTTTCGGCTTTGTGTGTCGTCTTTTGTTCTTCATTGTTTTCGTCCGCAACCATAACATCCTCTCATTACAAAGTGAGATCGCACTTGTAGAGGATGTTGTTGGAATTCCTGGGAAATTTCGTTCTCTCTGTGGCAGTTGAGTGACTGTTTTCATTCCAAAGGTTTGTTGTTGCTTGCCTGCAGCTACTTCGCTGATTATCAGTGTTTTTCTTCCTTTTTAAGCTATATATTTTCATGTTCTCAGCGAGATTGTGATACTTTTGCTCGAGGGTGATATCACCATGAAAGATCTTCCGAGCAGTTCGATTCTCTCTGCTATATCATAGTGCTTTTGCCGTATGCTGTGACAAACCCATGTAGAAGATATTTCATGTTGTACTTTGTGGTATAGTGCTGTGTATTTCGCTTACTTTTTACGCTTTGCTGCCTGACATGGAATGACATTCGGGAAGATTTCAGTTTTGGTTGTTTATGCTTGAGGTGAAGGTCCAGTTTTATTTTGAGGAGAATAAAGTAAGCCGTAATAAAATACTGACCAGTAGAGTGCTGAAAGTGTTTTATCTTAATTCTTTAGTATTTTACGTGCATTTTTGTATGAGGTTTTTCGTTATGTTCTCAACTATAACTCTGAGGGGTTTGTAGGCCCCATTATAGTTTAAACAATAAAGGGACTGTTCTTCGTCTTTCATGTCAAGTGTGATTACTCGGAAACTACGTGATACATTCGTTTACAAGATGCCCGAATATTGTGTACTTTACTTCCTAAGTTTCTTGGGTTTTAGCCATATAGCGTTTTGGTATCCCTCAATTTTTATTCTGCTGTAGTTTGTAAGGAGATATGCGTGGGGATTCCCAAGTTCATCTCACGATTGCAGATACATTAAATTCTTTGTTTCCGAACAACTACATTATAGAATTGTGACTGCAGAGAGTTCTGGAAGTTGTTTGGCAGAACCTACGGGAATAACTAATAATTGCTATGATTTTTAGCGTGCTATTCACTTCTTGCTTACACTTGTCAGTTGGAGGAAAGGATGTCACTATGCTAGGCCACTCGGACATTGTTTACAGTGGAGATGTTATTTGTAACCTATACATGACTCTTTATTTTTGCAACACAGTTATTGTAGGCTAAAGCTAGGACGTCATCCAATTTATTCTGTGGATTATTGACGTTTGATACATCTCTTTCCATGTCTTTTCCTTGCATTATTTTGAGAAAACTATTGCGTGCACTCTCTTGAAAACCGTGAGGGGCGTCTCATATTACTCTCAGTCCCTGTAGCTGATGCCATCCTTATTCCCAGTACAGTTTCCAGCTAAATCCCAGTACTCTTTATTAATAACATTTTCATAGTTCTTTTCACTATGAAATGCGTCTTTGCTTAAAAACAGTTGCACTCCTTTCTAAGATCATTTGTTATAAATGCCATTAATGATTCCATAGATCATTCTGTACATGATCATATAGTTTTAAGGGAGTACTTACTACTAGATAGCATGATCATTCCTATTGTGTATACTTGATTCTGGAGCCCCTGGCATCACCTCCCATCCCAAGTACTGTTATTGTTTGAAACCCCGAGTTGATGGTTTATATTGTATACCATGTTACCAATACATAGCAGTATTCTTCTATTTTTTTTGACGTAAGACTATGGAGTCCTCTGAGGTATCAGAATTCTATACAACCTAATTTAATGGCTAAATAAAGTTAATATACCAGTTAACATAGTGTTACTGGATGCTATCATATTATAGGTTTATCGCTCGGACTTAATTGTGTACCTCTTTGGAGAAGATTTGTGATCACCCACTATATCATAGTCATAGTCATACCTGTGAATTGATGAGCTATGTTGTATATGTTATACGCTGTTGCAATTATACCACTAGATTTTACAACACTCTCTACGTTAGAATTGAAATATGCAGGAGGCAATGCGTGATGTTGTTCACTAATGTCTCATTGCAAAGAACAGTTTGAACAACTATGTGCTTATTTCATATATAGGAGACACACGGGCGTCCCTTGTTCCAGTTCAAAAGTTGCAGATTAGCCTTGGAAAGACTAACGCTGTGCCCCCATACCAATGTATGGTCCATATTTTCGATAAGCAAGGACGAAAAAAGCTCGCATAGGATCATGAGAAGGTGACATCATGGGCCTCTGTTATGAAGCACATAACCTTCGGCCTTGCATTGTGCAAATCGAAGAAAATTGCAAGAAACAATTGTGCAAGAAATGCTCGGATACCTGCGCTAGGCTACGGGGCTGTACAGGAAAAGGTTGAAAGTCAAGAAGCCCCCTAGCCTAGCGCAGGTATCCGAGCATTTCTTGCACAATTGTTTCTTGCAACTTTCTTCGATTTGCACAATGCAAGGCCGAAGGTCACGTACTCCATAACAGAGGCCCATGATGTCACCTTCTCATGATCCTATACGAGCTTTTTTCACCCTTGCTCATCGAAAATATAGACCATGCATTTGTATGGGGGCACAGCGTTAGTCTTTCCAAGGCTAATCTGCAACTTTTGAACTGGATTAAGGGGAGCCCGCGTGTAGCGGGCTATCTGTAGTAAGCTAGTCTCTATATACTAAGATACCTGTATGATAATTTATGTCAAACCAATCAGATTGCTCTAAATTGTACCATGTGACCTGATTACACGCACACGATCTCCTCCCAGGGCATTCGTCCCATGGCCCCCAAATTTCTGTCAATGGTAGCCATTTGGGTCTACTACTTACATAAGAAGAGATCTGACTGTAATCATTGTTTTCGCCGAGTTATTTGACTTTCTTGCAATCGCCATTCACAGCAATACTGTTGCTCCTCCCTGCTGGACCGCGTGTTGTCAGTTTTGCGAGCGGTCCTGCAGGACGAAGTAGCTGTATGAGCATAGGGCTCAAATCTTGATTGGACGAGAGAGTTTGTAAAGTCACGTGCCAATTTTCAGCGAGAGACCAATGATGATCTTCGAAAGTGTAAACAAATCGAAGTTTTTGCAAAATTTAGGCCATTTTTACTAGCCCTTACTTAAAAAATGCGGTGTAAAATCTGTTACAGAATTTTCAAAATCCAAATTATCAGACAAATTTATAGATAAATTCCGCAAAAAACTGCCGTGGAAGTCGTCTTTTTTAGGCCCTTGTTTTTGCAATACAGCCTCCCAAAAATCGAGGTATATTTTGGCTTAAATCTAGTCTACTTCTCGCAATAATTTCCTTCATATAAAATCAAAACTAATGTGTTTTGTTTATCTAAGCATTGCAAAATAGATACTAGATACTTGAGGTGTTCATAAGCTGCACATAAAAGAAACGTGTAAGGCCTCATCGATTAGATCAACATAAGATTACGCACTAATGCTGAATGGTCAAAATAGTTGTAAACAAGTCTTGAACTTACTGGATCTATTTCTCTAATGGTGAATAATTCAATCCTTAAACTTCCCCATCAAAAGCCTTTGGCATTTATTTCGCATCTGTGCTCTTCAACTAGTGCTCTGAACTTGTCTGATTGTCTGAGCTCACGTCAGCAACACCTCTGCGATAGAGGCTTGGACCCTGGCTTCATTCGCGGGAAAAATTGTCGCGTTCATTTACACAGTAATGTGGAAGAGAAGAATATTGCTATCATGGAAGCGAAGCAATATTCCAGCTGCACACATATTGTAAGAAAATCGGTAAGCTAAAGATTTCAGAGGCAAAGGAAAATCTGTTTTTTCGTTTTACGGTTTATCAGCTAGGTTACCAAACTTTGATGGACTGGAATATTCCCTTCCAACCATGTGCAAATAATTCTGGCGCCAAACCAGTTTATCATCTTTGAATGGACAATGTCTGAAAGCTCAAAATTGATGCCTTAAAGCACAGAATATTTTGTGCTTAAAGCATTGCAAATGGAATTTCAAGGTCAAGTTTAGGAGGTAAGACAGGAAATTGTATAGCTATACGGAAAGGAAAATATGAGAAAAATGGCTATCATACTTTGGTGGTATGGGCCTCATTCAGTGGCGTACCAGACGTACAATGTCTGCCAAACGTCTTGGACCACTACCTGTGATTTAGGCTGTAGACGAACAACAAAATCCCCTGCCCCGTAAAACAATGTTGTTTCAAGGTGATACAAATAGCACTGGAGGGAGAAATGATGTCTTTCCAAGTAGGTAAGGGCTTCAGCTATCGATTCAACATTGTATAACGGGGGGAAGGGGGCTGACAGTTGCTATTTTTGGGTGTTCCAAGGACTTTTGGCAGACATTGTAGGTTACATTTGATATTTTCTGTAGGCGCATTGTACCTCAGATCTGATCAGCTCACTTTCGTGAGTTTTCCCACTTCATGTAAATAGACCCCAGGAAATCTTTCATTACTGGATCTCAATCTTACTACGCAAATACGTATATAGAATTCTTAGTGCCTTAATGCTAAGCGCGTACGAAGGGGTCTTCTAGCGATGAATTTATGTTTTACAGCCAAAATCTACATCCTATATACAGTGGTGATTTCCAAAAATTTTAACAAGGAGGGCTCTAGGTGCAACCACGCCCACATTTTGGTGTGGCCTAGCTGTGACCACGCCCATATTTTCAAATTTCAAATATGATAATCTAAGTTAATACTGATATAGTATAATCGACATAGCAATAGAAAATGCTTTGGAAGCAAGGTCAGACAACTTTAAAAAGCAAGGGCAATTCAAGAATTTTTAGGGGGGTTGAGCCCCCCAAAATGATCAATGATTTTAACAAGGGAGGCTCCGCCCCTTTTGAGCCCCCTAGGAATTCAGCCCTTCCTATGTATCTGGACCTGGGACAAGTCCCCAACTGAAAACTTCTTGCTGTAGCTGCAACTGGGCATCTGCAATAGAAGTGGAAACATTGCTTTCTGATATGATAACTTCTTCATCATCATCATCCTCATTGTCATCAATGTCTGCTTCACATCCATCATCACGATTTTCAGATGATTCTGACCTCTTGGGATTGAAAATGGCTTCTTCTGCAGAGCTGGCCAGATGTGATATAGCAGTGATCAATGCATCTTTGCAAATGCAACATATCCCATAGCCTGAAGGAAAGCATTCTTTGTGGAAAGAGTGCCCGCATCCATGGAGAATTTTCATACTGGTATTGGTTGAAGGTTCCATGCAGGTACGAAGATCGCATCGTCTGCAAAATTTTTTTTGCATGTTTAATATGAAATTATGTCTACAATAAATATTTAGAATGTATTTTTTGGAAAATTGGCAAAGTGGTTTTGGATCCTTATATAGTCAATCACTGAAATACTTTTCTAATAATTTTATAGCTCTGCAGATAAAAGGTGACTATTCCAAGAATGAATTTATAATGAAAAGAAAGCTTTCTCAAGACCATAACTAAGGTTGTAGATATTATAGCCATTATTGTTTTAGTGCATACCTGTTTAATATTGGCTCCTTGTTGCTAAATTGGAAACCAAGTGGTAGAATTTTTGAGGATACTATGTTTTCTCCATATAGAATGGGCAAAATCCAGTAAGTTGCATTCTTTCCTTTTCCTCTAGGTCGCTGTGTCTGCCTTGCACTATTTGGTGCATCCTTTATGCTTTTCAAAGTACGACAGAGAAACTTTGCAGCGCTCAACTTCAGCTCCTGCAGCTGTGACCTGCTAAATGTGTAGTTTTTTGGAGCAGAAAATATAGATTGGAATTCCAGTAATATTGCTTTGCTATTATCAATGGCCCTTGCTTTCCGGTGTAGTTGTTCGCTGGTGTCATTGGGCCTTGTCTGAGCTCTTAATAGTGAATGGAAATTTTCAACTGGATATTCATCAAATATATTCAGGTGGTTCATGATGGTATGAAAAAGGGGGTGATTAAGTTTCTTCCAATAAAGCAGGTTACTCAGCCATACCAATGGTGCCTTGTTGTAGTGATGCCTTTTGAAACAAAAGAACATTACCCAGCACCTCATAACGGACGTTATGTACTGTTCAGTGTTACCGCTTTTAAAGATAACCGAATATATTGACAGAGATAAAGGCAAGTAATTATCAAGAAGGTTTAGAAGGGTTAAGTAATGGAGATCTTTGCATTTGGAGAATGCTACATAGACTTGATCCCTAATCAAAGTCCATCCTCCATAAAGCACCTCTTCAAGGAAAGAAATCCTCCATGCCTTAGGTCTATTTGAAAGATATTTCCTTTCACCAAAGATTGCAGAATATGCCTTTTTGAAGAATTCAATATTGAGAAGACACACGCACTCTCTAGCATTCAACTGGATATGTAAAGGCCCAATAAATGGCACTATGTTTCTTAAACAAGAAGATGAGTTTGGTGGAAGATTGTATTGGATCTGTCTCATGTAAAATTGAGCTGGCCAATCACCAGGCTGAGGACAAAGAAAGTGAGAAAGGTATTGGCTTAGACCACAGTTGCTTGCATGGGTAGCAGCCTCTAAGAAATTTTCGAAGTTCTTTAATGGAAGTGCCAGCTCGTCAACCAGTCTACAATCTTTCATTTTTCTCATTGACTTTATTGAGTGGTACTCTTGATAATCATGTACCTGGATATAGAATTGAGGTGTCATGAGTATTTTAAAAGTTAACAAGGTAAGCAAAAGTACAACCACTAACAAGATAGCGTAACTATAAGTTGGATCAATACACGATATATACATCAATATACGTTATCTTGATAAAAAAGCATAAAAAATTATTCTTTCAAATCATTTTACCTCAATTCTATTTCTTTCCATCTCAGGATCAAAGAAGGACGAACGAATCCAATACGGCATCACAGATGCATATGTTGCTGAGAGTTGCGAAAGATTTTCAGCTACAGCCTGAGCAAGTGCTTCTGAATTTATACCTTGAGGGTCGATGTCTACAGCCGAGGCTGGAATAGCTGGAATTCCCCGAAACCTTTTTAAAAGAATGGTAGCCATACTACGTGCAGTTGATGTCATCTCATCGTTTGGGCGACGCTTGGCATGAATGTTAGTGTAGTCGTCAATCATAAGGACAAGAAGGTCTTTACTTGCACAAGCTTCTGAGATAAATTGAGACACTAATATATCATGATTTTTGGACATCTGTGCAAAATCACGCTTTTGAGTAGACTTTGAGATGCCAACTCCAATTTTATTCAGAAGTGCAAGACCTGACTCACTAATGCCTTTTGTCACAACTTGCCTTGATAATGTTTTCTGGAACCAATTGGCCTTTTGCGATTGGCCAAACACAAGCATATAAATTATGGTGACAGCTTTCTTTTCATTCAAATGCATCCTACCTGCTACCTGATCGTTAGTGGACATGGCATAAAGAATTGCATTGAATAGCTTGCTTGCACCTGCATCATTGCAGAGCTTTTTAAGTAATCTAGGATCGAACGGCGGTTGTGTGTCTCCGCTACCATAACGGTCCCAAAGCAGATCTTTTAGAAGACCAACCTCTTGCTGCAGGTCAATACTTGAAGACAGTAATTTCCTAATTTTTTCAAAAAGGGCTACATGGACATACATGTAATTGTCACCAATCTCAACTGGACCAACTTCATCCAGAATCTGAACCTCTACTCCAGAACTTGGGAGGTATTGAATGAGCTCCTTCGGCACGAGGTAGAAAACTTGTCCTCCAACTTCAGCTTGGTCAAATGGAAGCACATTCTTCTCATTCTGTGAAGATTCTGTTGCTTCATCACTATCACAGGACATCAAGGTATCTGATGATGTTCCACTAAGTTGTGAAGATGATTCGCTGGAGTCCAACTCTGAGACAGCATTCTGCAGCTGCAGAAAATTATTTTCCTTCAATTGAGCGCAAATTATCTAGATTTATAATTTGAGCTTTATGTTAAGCATCTAACTGCATGGAGGCACAGAGGAGCAAGATCCAATCAAATCGAAAGCAGTTATTTTTAACACATTATTTTTTAACATTAATTTTCAATTGTAAATTAAAAACTCAAATGACAAAAACTTGTCCCGAAAAGTGATAGTAAAGGCTAGTTTTGCACCTTAGAGACACTACCTCCAGCGAAGCGTACGTTATAATTTCCCTGTTTTGCATATGTGCATTTTGTATTATTTTTAAGTATTTTTCAAAAAATCATATTTGTCCAGTCTCTTCAATATCATATCTACAGTGACGAACAGAATGCTTCGTAATTCCAATTTAAATCTAAGGCTCCCAATAATGAAAACGAAATTTGGGTAAAACAGCCTTGCATACAGGGGCGCTAAGATTTGGAAGTCACTGCCTGATGACTGTAGAGAAGTTAATGCCTTTCCAACTTTTAAGGAGTATCTAGAAGCCATGGTCGCATAGCACCATTTATTTTTCTCTTTACGTTTTGTGCTATTGTATAGAGTTGTATTTTACCTCGTATATGTATTTTTTCTTTTTAAAGGAAGGCCCCTTGAGAACCAGAATTGCTGAAGGGTAACTCTCCTAACACATGTAAAAATGAAATGAAATGAAACGCTTCATTTATTGCCTTTGTCGCTCCCTAGTTAGCTCACTTTTCATTCTGTACGTCTATAGCTACACTGGTAAAATTATCAGCATAAGCATAGGATAGATGATGGCAGGGAGGGAGCCGCAGTCCCCCTTAGTTAGGGCAGAAATATACTACATTTGTGCAGTTTTCCTGAAAAAAAACCATATGAAATTCGGGCGACTTTTCTGACTTCACTTTATTTATTCGGGCATAAATGTTACAGCCCCCTAAATTTCTAGTCCTCCTACGCTTATGATTATCGGCATACCTTGGCATATGAAGATAGACTTGTATAATTTTCTGGCAGTTTGGATGTGTATGAACGTTTTCTTAAACAGGAACGCACGCAGTCGGAGCAAAATGTGTCCCTCGGCTAGTATTTTATCTTCTGCTGGAAAGCTTTGAAAAATATGCTACTTCTCCCAATTTTTCCATGAAGGTTTATCATGTGTCTAGAAGTAGAGTTCCATTCCTTGTGTAGAGCGTTTGCACAAGACTTTCCAAATTTACCCATATTTGCTACAACTTTTCTTTGTTCATTTGCTTGTTTACGTTTGTTCGTATTGCGTTACACCGCCCACTTTTTCCCGCGAATGAAGCCAGGGTCCAAGCCTCTATCGCAGAGGTGTTGCTGACGTGAGCTCAGACAATCAGACAAGTTCAGAGCACTAGTTGAAGAGCACAGATGCGAAATAACTGCCAAAGGCTTTTGATGGGGAAGTTTAAGGATTGAATTATTCACCATTAGAGAAATAGATCCAGTAAGTTCAAGACTTGTTTACAACTATTTTGACCATTCAGCATTAGTGCGTAATCTTATGTTGATCTAATCGATGAGGCCTTACACGTTTCTTTTATGTGCAGCTTATGAACACCTCAAGTATCTAGTATCTATTTTGCAATGCTTAGATAAACAAAACACATTAGTTTTGATTTTATATGAAGGAAATTATTGCGAGAAGTAGACTAGATTTAAGCCAAAATATACCTCGATTTTTGGGAGGCTGTATTGCAAAAACAAGGGCCTAAAAAGGACGACTTCCACGGCAGTTTTTTGCGGAATTTATCTATAAATTTGTCTGATAATTTGGATTTTGAAAATTCTGTAACAGATTTTACACCGCATTTTTTAAGTAAGGGCTAGTAAAAATGGCCTAAATTTTGCAAAAACTTCGATTTGTTTACACTTTCGAAGATCATCATTGGTCTCTCGCTGAAAATTGGCACGTGACTTTACAAACTCTCTCGTCCAATCAAGATTTGAGCCCTATGCTAGCTGTATGTGTTATCCCGAGGAGACTTTGGTTGCTGTTCTTCCTGGTACACCTGCTCTACTTTCCTGAAATGGGTTGATTTAAGATTTCCTGTATTTCCTTTGTCAATTTCATCCGTATTCTACTGTGGCGAGCCAGTACTACCATATAGTTGCAGTGTGACTTGGAGGAGAATTTCGTCGTTCTGCTTCCAGTTTACTGCTGTTTTCGCTTGATTTCATTTGCCAAGGAATCCTACTTTTCGAGGGTGATATCGTCATGACAAATCTTCCCGAGCCGTTCGATTCTCTCTGCTAAATCATAGTGCTTTTACCAGTATGTTATGATACACCATATAGAGGGTATCTCATGTTGTATTTTGTGGTATATCATGGCGTAATTTGCTTACTTTTACGCTTTGTTGCCTGACATGGGATAACATTCGGGAAGCTTTCAGATTGGGTTATTTTTGCATGATGTGAAGTTCCAGTTTCATTTTGAGGAAAATAAATTAAGGCGTGATAAAATATTGACCAGTAGCGTAATGAAATAGTTTTTTCTAACTTCTAAAGTTTTTCCGTGTTTTTCCTGTATGAGGTAGTTCGTTGTGTTATCTGTTATAACTCTGAAAGGTTTGTAGGCCTCTCCCTTATAATTCAAGCTATGAAGAGGCTGCTGTTCGTCTGTCATGTCAGGTGTTATTACAAGCAAACTACGTGACTTGCTAAGTTTCTTGAGTGTTAGCCATAAAACGTAATGGTATCCTTCAATCTTCATTCTAGTGTAGTTTCTCTAGAGACACGCGAGGGGGTTCCCAAGTTTGTCTCACGATCGCAGATACATTTGATCCTTTGTTTCCGAACAACTACATTATAGAATTGTGACTGCAAAGGGTTCTGGAAGTTGTTCGGCAGATTCCTACTGGACTATTTAATTATTGCTGGGATTTTTAGCGTGCTGTTCACTTTCGGCTATGCTAGGCCACTCTGACATTGCTTACAGTTGAGACCGGTCTGAGTTGAGATGTTGTGCGTAACTTCTACATAGCTCTTTATGTTTGCAACACAATTATTTTAGGCTAGAGCTAGGATGTTATCTATTTAGTCTGTAGATTATTGCAGTTTGATACTCTGTCTCTGTTTCTTTTTCTTGCATTAGTTGAGGAAACAATCGTGTGCATTCTCTTCAAAATCTTGAGGGGCGTTTCATATTACTCTCAGTCCCCGTAGCTGATGCCTTACTTACTTCCAGTGCAGTTTGTAGCTCAATCCCAGTACTCTTTATTTACAACACTTTTATAGTTCTTTTCACTATGGCTCGTAGTGTAACTTTTGAGGAGTCAAATTAGGGGTTCCTGTATCCTGAATGTTTCTTTGCTGGAAAACAGTTGCTGTAAATTCCATTAATGATTTCCATAGATCATTCTGTACATGATGATTCAGTTTAAAGGAATTACTTACTATTAGATAGCACGATCATCCCCATTGTGTAGACTTGATTTTTCCGAGCCCCTTACCATCAACTCCCCCCATTCCAAATACTGTAATTGAGAATACTGTAAGTACTCGAAACCTGATTTGAAGATTAATATTCTATAGGATGTTACCTGTACATGGCAGTATTCTATTATTGTTATGAAGTAACACTATGGAATCCTCTGATCTATTATAATTCGATACAAGCTAATTTAGTGGCTAAAAACAGCTAATATACCAGTTACCAAAGGATTACTGGATGCAACCATATTACAGGTCTATGGCTCAGATTTAATTGTGTACCTGTGTGGAGAAGATTTGTGATCACCCACTAGGTCATAGCCGTAGTCATTCCTGTCAGTTGATGGGCTATATTGTATATGTTATACACTGTTACAATTATACTACGAGATTTTCTAACACTCTCTGTGTTAGAAGTGCAGTATGCAGTAGACAATACTTGATGTAGCTCTTTAATGTATCAGTGTAAAGACCATTTTGAAGAATTATGCGCTTATTTAATATACAGGAGACTAGCTTAATACTGAAAGCCCGCTAAACGCGTGCTCCCCTATTCCCAGTTCAAAAGGTGCAGATTAGCCTTGGAAAGACTAACGCAGTGCCCCCATGAAAGTTGCATGGTCTGCATTTTCGATGAGCAACTATTAAAAAAGGTCGCATAGGATTACGAGAAGGTGACATCATGGACCTCTGGGATGGAGCACGTGACCTTCGGCAGTGCATTGTGCAAATGGAAGGATATTACGAGAAAAAATTGTGCAAGAAATGCTCGAATACCTGCGCTAGGCTACGGGGCTGTACAGGAAAAGGTTGAAAGTCAAGAAGCCCCGTAGCCTAGCGCAGGTATTCGAGCAGTTTTTGCACAATTTTTTCTCGCAATTTTCTTCCATTTGCACAATGCACTGTCGTAGGTCACGTGCTCCATCACAGAGGTCCATGACGTCACCTTCTCGTAATCCTATGCGACCTTTTTTGATAGTTGCTCATCGAAAATGCAGACCATGCAACTTTCATGGGGGCTCTGCGTTAGCCTTTCCAAGGCTAATCTGCACCTTTTGAACTGAGTAAGGGGAGCCCGCGTTTAGCGGGCTATCAGTACTAAGCTAGTCTAAAGTACTATAATAGTAAATATTGTTTTCATACTAATGCTGAAGAGCTAGTTTGTGTATAAACAATATTAAATGAAAAGAAATGAAGTTACAGCCTCCAGACATATATGAAAGTGGGGCTATACAGGAGTATCCTGATGTATAGCAACAGCCCACAAGCTATTGGTGGCAGGTAAGTAGCTATGTAGCTATATTCTGTGACAACAGCACGTATAAAAGATAGGTGAACATGAATACATTTATTAACATTTTTGCTTTCACTGTCATATGCCATCTAGGACGTGCCGACAGAACCATTCCAAGTAGGCAGGTTCTTCAATTCAACTTGATTTGCTGGAAGTCAAGAAGTTCAGGCCGATGTCATTGTATGATAAAAAGGCAGCTAGTTAGGAAAAGGCATATATAAATACCTACATATTATATATGTGCATACCAATATACAGTCATAAGATGATAGGCAGTGAAATAGACTATATGATAAGTTAAGATGTAAACAGTGTAACATTTAAGAATACTCACCTCTTTTTCTTGATTCATGGCCATCTGAATGTGGAGATCCTGTTCAGCTTCCTGTAATAACAACAATGAAACTCTTAACATTCCATTGATCGCAAAGAAACAGGAACTTGAAAGTGGCCTTATTCTATTGAAAGTATACACCCTTAACTGTAATCAAAACTCAATAGCCAACAGCATAGGAAAAAACGCTTTTCAAAGATCATAAGGGCATGTGGCAGATGAAGTACATATCATTCGAATGAAAGGTGAATGTGCAAGAACAACTGGACGAGAGGAACTCGACCTCGTAATCTTTGACTTTTAGGTCAAGCGATCTCCTGACTGAGCGTTGATCAGAAGAATTAATGAAAAGAAATAAGGTAAAAGTTTCATAAGGCTCCAAAATTGGGTAAAGATGGGTAGGCCTCGTATAATCACTGAAGTTTTGAGGTGAAATGAAGTATGCAGTCCTCATCCCTTCAGGCAGAAAAATAATACAGATGTCAATTAATTTTCAACTTTCAAAATGCAGACCCATTGCAAGTCACCAAAAAGGGCGATAAGTGCTAATTATAAATGTGACCGGATCTTGGTTGAACATCAGCAGATACAGGTCATGGAATAACATTGTACAGGGCAACAATTAATACGCTCACACCTAAACAAGGTATAGAGCATATTTCTTAAATACTCCAGTGCAGCCTAACAACCACAAAGTTCCGAGGGTAAACCAAATAGCTTAAGTGCATAATCTGTCATTCACTGGTCTAATACACGTGCTAGAAGCAAGTCTACACTTTCATCAATAATAATAATAATAATGATACATTCTTTATACAGGGTTATTCAATCAGCTACAATATCTTAGCTCCTATCAATAGAAGCCGTTTTTCAAAGGAGACAACAAATGACAGATCTTAAAGTTTACAATTAAATAGTTACTATGACATTGAGTAATAAAAATATTTTACAAATATTACTTAAAAAGTTAATCAATCCATAAAATGTTCTTTGAGTCCTTGCTTGAAAGGAAGGTAAAATCTCTCAGTCTTTAAATGTGTCGGCAATGCATTATAAATCCTTACTCCACTGAAATAAAATCCTCTTTTCGCGCTCTCAGTTTTCACTTTTGAAATTGTTAAGTTTCGTCCATTGACTCTTGTAGCTTGTTTGTAGTCAATCTTCTCAAAATGGTCATGAAATACATCAGGAGCAGTTTTGTTCAAACATCTGAACACGAAATCAGCACACCGAATATTCTGCATATTGGCGAACGAGCGAAACATACGATCTTCTTGTTGATAACGTGCTCCAAATATGATCTTGGCTGCTCTTTTATCTAACCGTTCAAATTTCTTTCTATTTGTCTCCGACACAGATAAGAATGCTGTACTACAGTATGTCGTGACGGGTTGTACCATTGCTTTATACAGGTCGAGGGCTGCATGTATAGTAAGTATGGGTCGAATGCGTCTCAGTAGTCCTAGTCTACTGGATGTTTTTTTGCAAACTTTATGAACATGGTCGGTCAGTGACAGCGATGGATCCAGATGGATACCCAAGTATTTATACTTATCAGTATTGCTTATGGGTTTAGAGTTAATTTCTATGATCATTTCATTTTCTATCTTTTTCCTCCTTGCTGCTGTGCCAAACATCATGAATTCAGTTTATCCTTGATTTGAGTTCAGAATGAGACCGTTATTGCAAAGCCAAGTATGCAAGAGATTGGCAACGTGATTTATTGCATTATTTATCTCAGCCTCTGTCTTGTCCGAAAACAAGAGAACAGTATCATCAGCATACATAATAGTTTTGCAGTTTTCGATATGTAAGTGGACGTCGTTGATGTGAATTAGAAACAGCAAAGGACCCAGAATTAAACCTTGGGGAACTCCATATGTAATCTTTTCTTCTTGCGATAGTTCTCCTTCGAAACAGGCAATTTGTGATCTTTGTGTAAGGTAATTTTGAATCCACCTTTGCTCTGCATGCCTGATACCATAAAGAGGAAGCTTTGAAATTAAAGTGGAGTGGTCCACTGTATCGAAAGCTTTTCTTAGATCTATAAACAGGGCACCAGTAAGTTGACCCCTGTCCATGTAGCTCTTATAAAATGCTACTATTGATGCTAGAAAACAGGAAAATGCATATGGTAGTGAAGCCATCGTTTTTAGAACATGGAAGCATGGCCCTAGTATTAGGGTGGGTTGGGGTAATTTGGGTCAGTGGGGTAACTTGGGTCACTTTCGTGATTTTCACCTAAACTAAGCGCTTAACAACTAGGGCTACCACTATGGATGGTGTCAGCATATCGCACTGTAAGATTAACCCAGCTGGTCTATAAGTCTTCACTACCTAAAGGTTGGGGAGCGAAAACACATTTCTGCAGAGGTTAGTGGCTTTTGTCTCAGAATTAAACTTCCACAAGTAATAAGATAATCATTAAGAAATTATACTTAATTTTTTGTTTTCCAAAAACTGTATCCAGATGTTAGAACTGTCTTTCAATTGGGCCATTGGTGCAGACTAATGCTGAAAATTTGCAGTTTTATCTTGGAGGGGCAATCTGGGTCAGCCAGCTTTCAGATGTTTCTCTTCAGACACCACTATATTACATCAATTTATACTGACAATGCGCAAAATTAAAATGAATAGAGTGAAGATGAAAGCAAACTACGGGTCTATTCAACGCAAAAACTAGGCAGTAGCCTGTCTATTTTTCTTTCCATTGCAGAATGCCTTGGAAATACAAATGCAAAAAAGAACATTACGAGCAGGATATGCTACAAGTGGCTATGTAAAAAGTGCTGAATGAAGGTACATGTATTCGTAGTGCTGCTAACATCTATGCAATTAGCCGAGAAACGCTTAGACGTTGGGTCACCAAAAAAAACCAAAGAAAATAGGAACTGGAAGAAAGCGGGTGTTGACAGATCAGGAGGAGGAGCTTATTATTGTTGCTCTAGAGAAGTGATCCGCTATTTTCTGGCCTTTCCGATGAAAGCCAAATGAAAAAAGATCCTACTACATTTCTATCGATAAACCCGAATGCAAGCTGTCGAAAAAGGGTAATTTCCTACACTCCATAAGACTCTCTGGGAAAGCAAAACTACTTCCCACCTGGTTGATGGCTTCAATCGCTCATGACATTGGCCATTTGACAGAAGTGCTGTAAGTGTAGATAAGAGTGTTAAAGAAGTTGAGGAACTTGCTGATGAGAACACACTGGCAATAAGTCCTTGTCCTGCTACTCCATAGAGGTGTTTACAACAGACAATAGAAGAAACCATAGCCCCCCCCCCCCCACCAACCTTCTCAAAGCACCAAGAAGGCAGTTGAAATTGCTAAGAAGAAGCGTGAACGAGTCCAGGCAAAAGAAGGTAAAGTGCTGACTACTCCAGAAGTTTTGAAAAGGCTGCAAGAAGAAGCCAAGACACGACAGGCAAAAAAAGAAAAATTACCAAAGAAACACCGCAAGGTTTTGGTTGATGTAATGAATATTAATGACCAGGAAGAGCAGGACAGCAATGAAATAAAAGAAGATACCGTGGTTTTTATGCGATGTGTGTAATAATTTACGTATGCCCTCAATGCGTCCCAGTGATGACAGATTCAACGAGGGTTTTCCTGCTTCAAATGTTCAGCCAAACTTTCAACGATACGTGCTGTTCACGTAAACATTGTTCATGCTGAAGCAGTTCGTGTTTGTGTACACCAAAAAACTATTTTTGTTAATAGATTTTCAATTCCAGTTGAAATACAGACTTTTCTTTGACCTGACTCTAATTTCACCACCTAATTTTAGAGAACATAGTAAAAACTCAGCGTTACGAAATGAAGCACAGAGGAAGAAACAATTAATGGTAACTACCGAAGCACGTTCAAATGTGACCGCATCCAAGATGCCACAATAAAGAACATTCTAGGCTCATGCTTCACATATTCTGCTAGTTTCATGGTCTCAAACACAAAAACAGCTAAAAAGTGATCCAAATTACCCCCACTCCACCCTATACAAAACAGGGGCTTCATAGCATAGAACCAGATGAAGTTGCTATATTAATTTGGTTATAATGAAACATGTCCAACCTAGGCCAATCTTAGGTAAACAGAGCACTTTTCAGGACCAAACAACTTTTCTGATGAAATTTTGGCTAGTTTTTCCTTCAGGTAAGATAGAACTACACCTCTTCTATACCGGTTGTCAATTAACAGTTGTTTTATTGCGTTCAGCTCAGTCTAATTTAGTTTTAGGGTAAATTGTAAGTGCCCTATTAATTAAAATTATGAAAAAGCTAATTTTTCCTACTTTTTGGAAGAAGGAATTACAAAGGATGCATTGACCAGTAAATTTTGGCTTTCTATAAATGTTGGTGATAAGTCCAGTGCCCTCTTTCTCCAATTGAAACATCTGAAAAATTCAAGGACATCTTTTGCTCCATCTCTAATGTAAATTTTAGAGCTGATGTAGCAGGCAGATGTATACATGAAAACGATCACATTCCAGCTTAGAACCAAAGATGAAAAAAGTATCGCCAACACAACGAAAGTAGACACCTTGGTTTTATGGCGATATCGAAAAGTCTGCTTTCATGAAAGCTCACGACAATTTTCTGCTAAATCTGGCCCCAAAGGGCTACCCATTGTCACTCCGTCAAATTGCTTATACATCTGCTTGTTAAGCCTAAATTACACTTCTCGTGTAGCACTTAGCATCAATTGTTTGAAAGAGTCTTCGGGAAAATAGAGGGCAATCAAGGTGGCCTAGGTAAAAAGCATCAGCAGACACATTGGTGAAAGGACTGCTCATGTCAAAGGAGCATAGAAGTGTTCAAGGTTACAGTTTTTGATACAGTTGCGCAAAAGAACCTTACACGCAATCCGCGGTGTAGAGTTTTAGTACCGATGACAACATCCCGATAACAATTAAGCAAGTTCATGTTGAGAGGAGCCAATCATAGATAAAATGGGCCGAAGAAGGAAGTTTTCAGTGAGCATTTCAGGTACGACATACATATTTGGGCGCTGTGAGTCTGTGGGCTGAATCCTATCATAAGTGTCACGAGTAAGGATTATTTGTTTTAATAAGTCTAAGAAACGTTATTGTAACTTCTTCTACGTCTTGGCTGTATTATCATGATGATCAACACTGCCGATATTCAAAAACTTGGTTTTATCATCAAGAATATGGTGAAACAATGACAAATAGGTGCTAATTGGTCATGGCAAAATAGACACAGCAGTCATCACATCACGATTATACGCATCTGGCTAAATGTTTCAGTTCACCTTTCGGTTTTTATCCGGCCTTTCATACTCTGACGAGCATCGGACAAAACAGCCTTCCAGTATCCTTAAAGAATGTTCCAGCTTTTTCGTGCAATAATGAAGTTCTGTAGTTCCAACAGACTTTTCAAGTACTTCTATCTCCACAATACCTTTTAAGAACAGCTTGAAAGCAAAAGAAATGGAAGAACGGACTTTTGTATTTGAAATTGCATGTAAAGATTGCAAACAAATACTTTCTAGCCCAAACACCAGTTATAGGAACCATTGACGTTGAGATAGAAGCTATGGCTTGGGTCAACCTGTGACAAATTTGTTTTAATGGACGCCAAATTCGATCAAGTTGGGCAATACTTTTGTAAGTGGAGTGAAGGGTTGGGGACAAAAATTTCCGATAGCTCCCCATAGGGTGTTTTGCTAAAATAATGCAACTTCAGTTGTACATATTGTAGTAATAAGCACAAGAAGCTCTAATAATCTGTCTATGTCCGAGATGCACATCCCTACTCCTGACCCATTGTTTCCTGGCATATGCTTTGATACTCTGTTCTCTGTAGGCATCAAACACAACGTCCATTTAGACCTATATAGCTTCTTCCGATGTCAGAAAGCAATTGAAAAGTGAACTCATTTCTGCAATAATCTCCAAATGTGATAGAATCCCTTGGTGAGGTCATTTGTAGCAATATAGCACCATTACATATAAGGGCGGTGACGTAATGCTCTTCAAATGGTATCTCGGCATATATGGAAATTACTCCGATGGTATCCGATTTCACTTAAACTTCTTTTTGCCGCACTGTGACAATGAGGGGATGTGAGTAATTCTCGTGTGGAAAGATTACACCAATGTCGCACATTCTCCATTGAAATCCAACGTAAAGCAAAGCACGCAGACTGTAATCTTGCTTCAGTGAGGTTAGCTGTAGACTACTTTTTCTAAAACAACAAAGTTCTTGTAAAAGAGACAGAGTTCTTCTTATGATTACAGAATGTGTAATGCATGAGCTGGAGGGTTTGTTGGTATGATCTGCAGTGAACAAACTTTCTATACATCATTAGAATCCCTTTTTTGTGCTGATTACGAAAATCAGTGATAGCAATCAGAATTTTGGTAGCTTAATTAGCAAATACGGGGGTTAAGTTCGGGAGAACTTTGGAAGTACAAATGTCTTGTAAACTAAAATGCAGATGGTGCGCTGAACAATAATATATATGGGAATTTGTCTGTAAAATTGAATGAATCCTTTAAATATAAAACTGTCAACTTTAGCTACAAACCAGGTATTATCCTAGTAAAGACGGGGGGTGTTGGATTCATAACCTTCCGCTGATAGTTGTACTAAAAGGTATATATTTGTGACACAAATTTACACTAGTAGTATTGTTTTCATGATAGAATTGTGTTGAAAGTAGTTAGAGGGTAGATAGATTAAAGCTCTGGGACGGAAGATTGAATGATAAACAAACAGACAGAAGGTATTAAAAATCGAAAGTTCTAATATATCGAAAGACTCTCCCTTTCTTTTTAAAAAACAGAACATCCAGCAAAGAAGGATCTTACTTCATCAGTTGCTCTACTAATATAGGTCTTCAATATCTTTTACAGAACTTTTGGAGAGTGGGTGATTGGAGACTTTCAACATTAACTGGCAGTGACATGGGAGTTGTTAAGGTGGAGCATCATGATAGTCTCAGACCGGATTTTTCTTATGTCTATCATAACATATCATCATTCATCTTCTTCACTATCATCTTCACTGTCAATTGCATATACTTCCGCTGTCTCTTCGAATGATACATTATTTCGATCATTCCCACCCATATCGATGCAATCAGTGCTACATATGTCTGTACAGCGAGCCCATTATCAATACAAGGGAATTTAGTTGCCTCACATTTTCTTTCACAGTGAAAGACAATGAGGCTACAGCTTCTTCAAGGACCAGCTATGGCTATTTCTCGGAGACGGTAACCCAGCACAGTTTTCCATGCAGAGTCGCCAAATCCTTAATTGGTAATCTCCTCGCAATATGTGTTGGTGAAGTGTCTTTCCATAGTGGAAGAAGATCTATAATAATCTTTCCATCTTTTGAGCAATGTATCTTGTACCTCAAATCATACACCAAGTTTGGCTGCTTGTAAATGTACATGTGGCATAAAAAATTCTCTATCCAGCTTCTCCTTTCCCAACAAAAGCACGGAGAGAAGCGCAGCCAGAAAATTTATAAAGTGAAACTAATGCCTCACGAATTTCATTGACAGTTTTGTTTGATGTCGCAGGCAGATATAACAAAATGATAATATACAATAATAAATCATTTATTTACAGTTAGTAATTAAAGGAAAGATAGCTAGCTAGGCTAATTTAAGCCAAGTATTTACAAACATTAATATGATATAAAATACAAATGCAAAACCTTAGAAAATAAACTACAAATACCCCAAATCTGTCATATATCTTCTGCAGAGTCTACAGTTGAAGTCTAGGCCTTTCAAATCCGTATTTTTCTATTGAATATTGAAAGATTTTCTAGCTATTTCAGATTGCCTGCTAATGCATCCCAAAAAAACCTTTGGTCTAGAAATGATGCAGGTTCAATTCCGTAAGTCAGTTTTCTCGCTGTCGGACTGCAGAGTACTCCCACTTCTTAGATTATAATTCTTATTTCCCCCAACAAAATTATATTTCATAAGACTTAGATTCAGGTTTTCTTTGGTTTTAGTTGAATACTAGATTGCTGTGGCGCAGTCAGATTGTCATTATAATTCCAGCCTTGCTTTTGACACCAGCTTTAAGAAGATATTTCATAGGTCAGCATTGAAACACTGAGAGGCATGATCAGAACGTCTGTATTGGGGTATGAATAACGTCGTTTCTAAAAAGATGAACATCCCAAGAACAGGCTGAACACTCCAAGAACACTCCATAAACATACCAGAAAGCCCTAAATTGGAGGCAGAACACCTCCAAAATCCCAATAATATCGATTAAGTACTCCAAAATGACTTTAATCAATTATCTACAAATAATGGTGGTGCGTGAATGGCCAGTTTAGTATTCTATTGTTGGTGTTGTGACGTCCATGCATCTTTTTGCACGCCAAAAATACGAACAGGGGTCAATACACGTAGAGTGAGTGGAAGTCTATAGGTACCTAGTAGGAAAGTTTCTTACTTTTGGGCCAGCAAAATTTTTGGCTCCAGCACTGAGAAGTTCTGAGCTTCTTCACGATTCTAGTATTCTTGATTTGTAAGTATCTTTATAGTTCAATGTTTCCGAATGGACAATGAAAAGTTCCTTTTACACTTGAAATAATGATAAGTCTTAGTAAAGAACATAAGCTTAAACTGTTGGAGAGCAGCTAACAAGTAACATAGCATAGTGCAATGCTTATTATACATAAGTAGTTCGAGTTTTCAATGAAAGTCAGGGACGCCAGAACGATATTGGGGCAAGGGGACCGAGAGGAGCAAAATGATACCGACTACCATAGCGTTAGAGTACTAGTTCTGTCTTTTGTGTCTTGATTACGTAATGCTGTGTGGTACGGTAAGTGTCTGTTGGTTCCGGTTTTGTTTGTAGTTACCATCATTTCATGCTGTAGCATCACCACAGATTCTGTCATCATTCAGTTGTTGAAGTACGTAATGTGTCAGTGTAATATGAGGGCAGTGGCGAACCGTGAAGATTTTCCCAGGGTATTCTCCAAGTTGAAAAAACGTAGGAGGCAGTTGTAAATTTTGAGAATCTTAGGGTAAAATAAGGGGATCTACTTAATACTAAACTTATCAATGTGCATCTGTGAAAGTCCGTACTTTCTCGAAGATTTAATCAAATTGCTTAACAAATTAAAACCTATTCCCTTCCAAATTCCTTGTTGGGTAACGAAGAGCAGGTATGGCCAGTAACAGAGGTAGTATTGTCAGCTGATCTAGGAAGCCACTCATATCAACCTTAGCACCCCGCCATAAACTTACAAACAAGATATGTTTTGGGGCTCCCTTTATCAATAATATTCTTTCTGTCTTTCAGTCTGTCGAATGAAAGCGTTGGAAATTTCAGTCATATTAAGCGTGAATAAATCGCAATGAAAATTGTCCAACAACGTGACTAGTCACGCCACATGAATGATGTAGTGGCATCTCCTCAACATGATAACTGAGTAGGCAAATAGACTTGTCAAAGTATAAAAGAAGAGGAAGGCTCTCTTCGCGAGATTAATGGTTGGCTCACTTTTTAATATTGCCACAAATAAAAAGCTAATTCACAAGTTACATATTCAAAAAGCTACCTCAGAGGCATATCCCCTTAGACATTGTTCACACAAAGATAGATTGAAATATAACAACGATACCTTCTGCTTGTTGGCTCCCTACTTTTCATTCAAAACAAGAGCAGCTTCCGGTTTCATTCATTTCATTTCGTTTCATTTTAATTATTTACCCATGGTTGCCCCATCAATCGAAGATTGCTTTACAGGGGTCCGTGCTTAAACACTGAGAAAAAAAATTAACTGTCCTTTAAAAACCTTACCCTAATTCCAATAATACATAAATAAATTAAAGAAAAGAAATAGCAAAACAAATCATTTATTTACAGCGTCTTTAAACGCTTTGAAAGAGGATGTCTGCTTGACTGCCAAATCTAAGTGGTTCCAGACTCGAGCACCACGATATGAGAAAGTTCGTTGACCAGTGCACGTTTTCACTAGAGGGATTTGGAGATCAGTTGCCGTGTTTCTCAAATTTTCCCAACTACATGCCGACTTTTTCGTAAAAATTTGTGACAAATACTCTGGAGCAAGCTCATTTATTGATTTATAGACCATGAAGGCTGTCTCGACTTGTATCATATCCGCTACCATAGGCCAATTTAGAGTTTTTATTAAGGCACTAGCTGAAGAATCATAGCTGCTGTTGGTCACAATTCTAGCTGCACGGTTTTGAAGTTTTTCCAGCACCTGCAACCTAGTCCCCCCACATTCCCCCCAGACTGAACAGCAGTAGCAGAGGTGTGGTTCAACGATACCATGATACATTTTACAGAGAGTGTCCTGCGGCAGTAATTTCTTGGTATAATTAAGGAATCCAGTTGCATGAGAGACCTTAGATCGTACAAAATGGATATGTTTGTCCCAAGACAGATGTCTATCAATCTGTACCCCTAGATATTTGACGTTATCTACTATTTCGACTTCGGAGCCACCAATAGAAAAAGAGGGAAGTTCCACTAGCTTTGTCGAAATCTTCTTAAGGTTCGGTCGTGATCCAATAACCATCGCCTGTGTCTTCAGGACTTTTGGTGACAATTTATTGCCTTGGAGCCATTTCCGTAAAGAATCAAGTTCTTTGTTCATCGTCAAATTCAGATCATTGACACTTCTTGCAGTAAAGGAGATGCTGGTATCATCAGTGTACATGGTCACCTGGCACCTTTCTAGACAAAACGGAAGATCATTGACATAGACTATAAAAAGAAGGGGTCCAAGACAAGATCCCTGAGGTACACCACAGTGCATTTTTTTTCTATTCGTGAAGAAACGCCATTGATCTTACTTAACCGCCTTCTGTCTTGGAGATATGATGTAAACCAGGCAAACTCGTTACCAGACACTCCATATTTCTGCATCTTTTTCAGCAGGATACCATGATCAACGGTATCAAACGCTTTTTTTAGGTCTATAAACACCAATGCAGTGTATTTCCCCGTATCCATATTTTTATACCAATGAAAAGTCTGTTGGTACTACAGAACTTCACTACAGCACGAAAAAGCGGTACCATGTTTTAACCATACTGAAAAGCTTTTTTTCGTCCGACACTCGTCAGAGTATGAAACGTCGGATAGCGACCGAAAGGTCAACCGAAATTTATAGCCAGATATGCCCACGTGTACCCGCATATCTGGCTATAAGTGTCGGTTGACCTTTCGGTCGCTATCCAACGTTTCATACTCTGACGAGTGTCGGACGACAAAAAGCTTTTCAGTGTGGTTAAAACATGGTACCGCTTTTTCGTGCTATAGTGAAGTTTTATACCAATCATTGGTGCAGGACAGGAGACTTGTTACTACAGAGTAAAGACGCCTAAAACCGGGCTGTTTGGCAAACAAGTGTTTGTTTGTGCCCAGGTACTTATAAAGTTGGTTGAAGATCAGTTTTTCGAAAATTCTTGAAAGAACAGGGAGAACAGATATAGGCCTGTAATTGGACGGATCATCAGTTTTTCCACTTTTGACAATAGGGGTAACCCTAGCAATTTTCCAAGAATCTGGAAAAACTCCTATAACAATTGATAGATTAAATATATCACAAAGGGAGTCAGAAATAATTGGGAGACCGATCGCCAAAAAGTGATTGGCTATGCAGTCAGTGCCAAAGCCCATAGAGGTCTTGAATTTCCCCAAGACACTGGCGACCTGGTTTGAATCCGTAAAATGAGGAATGGCTCTGAGATATTTTGTAATCTATCAGGTTTCTCCAACGATAATATTTTATACTCTTATTGTTAGAAAATATGTATTCCACATCCACAACAGTCCCAACAACAAATATGGTTGCCGATCGCCAGTATAATGCTCGGAAGGAGACTGGTATGTAACCTACTATCGGGGCTGAAAGCTGAAACTTTACAGCGTATTTTCCGATTCTTTTGCTTGCGAATCGCACAGCCTATTCATAAAAATTCTGCACTCTGATTGGTTGAAGTTATACGGAAGAGATTCACTGCTTATTGCATGACGTAGCCAGTGTCATAACAAATGCACAGGAGAAAAGTGGAGATTCCTTGCCCCTACGCAACAATTCTCTCGATAACAAAGGATGAACATAGAAATACATTTCAATAGTAAATCATAGTGTTGAATTTTATTTATATAGGATAAGATTTTTCTAAACAAAAATATTTTTCCAAAATCCCAGGGTATTCACTGAATACTTTGAATTCCCGGACGGTTCTCCACTGTATGGGGCAAATCACTCCTGAAAATGGTGTACGAGATTCTCTCGATAAGAAAGGACGAACATAGAAATACATTACAATAGTAAATCATAGTGTTGAATTTTATTTATAAGGGATAAGATTTTTCTAAATAAAAATATTTTTCCAAAATCCCAGGGTATTCACTGAATATTTTGAATTCCCGGACGGTTCGCCACTATATGGGGCAAATCACTCCTGAAAATTGTGTACGAGATTAATAATCACTAGTGATTATTTTTTGATTAATTCAATTTTTGGTGTAATTAGTTTGATTTTTTCGTGATTAAAGTGATTCATTTGTGATTAATTTATGATTATTTTGAAATTAATCACAGATTCAAAAGTGCTCTCAAATGAGTTCCTGTGCAAAAAAACTTATTTAAATATGCCAATGTAGGGAAAGATACAAATAAAATGAAAATACATGACGGTAAACCCCCACTGGGTACTTGATTGTTAAGTGATACTGGACGTGCCACTCATATGGGTGGGTTTTTCACCTGAGATTCCCTACACATGGGTCTGTTTTTAACCTTAATTATGGTAGATGGGTAGATTTTTCAGAATTTTTATCAAAACCGAATAAATTTGAATAGACCTTGCATCCTCAAATCAACAAAATTCATAGACATGGTTACGAAACTTCCGGAAATTCATGCAAAAGTGTTCGAAATTCTTGAAAACTTCTGTCATACAAATGGGTCCTTTTGTCAAAGTCCAGATTCACGTCGACTCATGTTCACAATCAAGTACCCCCCCCCCCCAAGGGTAAACCAATGCATACGTCAGAAGAAACTACAGTATTTCACAAATCAAATGAAAACTTATCACGCCAGTTTGGCAGACATTTTTTTAATGTGCTACATAGAATTAAAAAAGAAAAATTTGGAGCGTCCAACACAACCGTTTCGTTGATTGTAGCAATGTAGCAATCAGCAGCGATGTAACCGTATGTAACCTCAACTTCGGTTGATTTAAATGAAATAAAATCTGTTTCCTCGAAACGTTCATTATCACTTTGAGAAACCACAGAGAACCAGTTTGCAAAACCTACAATGTTTTTGACGGAATCTTTAGACAAGTCAACAAAATTATTCGAAAATTGTCTCTGTCTTTTGTTTCCTGTCAAATACAAACATTAGACTATGCGACGAATTAAGAATTTGTTGCAATCCACTCTCTTTAAAAGGCAAAGGTCACCAGATGAAATTTTATCCTTACTTGAAAATATAGACTTTCCACTGTCATAGACATGGTCTGGCTGGTTTGCTCTCACCGTCAGTAAACGATCAGCTGGAAATTGTGTGTTTTCTTGGACTAGATACAGTACAGTGGTTCTCGGCATGGCATGGTTGTTCCCATAATAATAATAATAATAATAATAATTTTTTTTGAAATTTCATAATATCATGACAATATCATTACAGTTACATACAATCATACACCTCTCTACTGTTAGGTAGTGTATAACTGGCTTGTCTGCTATACAAAAATAATATTTAATCAAATGTTATAATGTAAGGAGACTGAAAGAAATATTAGCAATGAAATTAGAAGCAGCAAACATACAAATTAGCAATTAAAAGTCATGTAGCTCCGGACCTGGCCAAGATTTGTTTCGTCTACAGAAAATGAAATAGGTGCATCTTATGGCAATGTTGGAAGCTTTCATAATGATCTGCTGTTGACGAGTAGTGTCAAAGTGCAAATCTTTCAGCATCGATGAAAAGGAGTCAGAGGATCTACCAAGTATACCAAGAGCACTCATAGAGAGATTAATAAATTTAACATCATAAAACTTTTCCTGGAGGGCTAAAATAAGGGGGCGATATTTATCAGATTTGCGTTCACTATTGATCGTTATATTTGACTCAAAGCCAACAGTTAACTCTAGTAGGTATACAGTAGTACTATTTAGCACTAGAACAAGATCTGGTCTGAGAGAATCACCAGTAATCAAAGATGGAGATGGAAAAGAAGGAAGATCTGCGTACAACGAGCTATCTTGTAATGAAGATAGAGTTCTAGAGATATGCAAAAGAACGGAGTTATGGCGCCAGGTATACCTGCCATCTTCCAGGTAGGACTTACAACTAGACACAATGTGTTGGAGACTTTCAGACTGGAGACAGAACGAGCAAGCAGAAGAGGAAGAGAGGGACCATTTGCAAAGGTTCTTTTTTGTAGCCAGAGTGTTGTTTAGGTGCTCTACGGTAAAATTGAAAATGTTTCTGGGCATATTTTTCTGTACTTTTGACCAAAGGTGTCGAGTTTTACTACTAGCATGAAGTAGAATAGATGAGATTACGAAACCTTGAGATTTAAGTTCATGATGGAGGCGATTTTCACTATCAGTTTGTACCGCATTTAACACTTGTTTTGTGTTACGATATTGATCGTACTGAATATTGCAGCCAGTGCTGGTTCTTGCCCAAAGATGGTTTATATCTGAATTAGGAGATGACTTAAAGGCACTTCTAATAACAACCTGGCACTGCGTAAACTTGGTAGATGGCAGAATAAGGCTTAAACCGTACTTAGATTTAGATATGAGAAGCGAACAAAGTGTAGCACTTATCGGCAGCTCGAGCCATAATAATAATAATAATAATAATAATAATAAAAATAATAAAGTAATCCGGAAATATAAGTTATCACCTGAACAAACTAAAATCCCTGAAATAACAGAAACTTTAAAACAGAAAATTCAATTGAAGGCTCAAAGAATTCGTAGGTATGAAAAGAGAACAAAGTTTTTCCGACAGAACAAATTGTTCAAAGATGATCCGAAGAGACTTTATCGTGAAATTGGTAAGCAAACTATTGAAGTGAATGATATTCCAAGTGAGAATGAAATAAAGAATTTTTGGAGTAGTATTTGGAGCAATGATAAAGGTTTTAATGCAGATGCAGAATGGATTAATAAAGTGGCTGAGAAATACAAAAATATTGAGACACAATCATGGGATGATACAACAGTTGAGGAATTAGAGAATGCACTAAAAAATCACAAAAGTGGAAGTCACCTGGTATTGACAAAGTTCCAAATTTCTGGCTGTCTCATATGTCTGCAATGCACAAACTCTTGGCGAAACAGATGTCGGAGATAATTAGTGAACCAGATTTAACCCCAAAGTGGCTTGCTGAGGGGATCACCTATCTCCTTGCTAAAACACCAGAGACTACAAATGCCAAAAATTTTAGACCAATTACATGTTTATCAACTACTTATAATATTCTTACATCAGTACTAACAGATAGAATGTACACGTTCATGGAAGCTAACAAACTGTTCCCATTAGAACAAAAGGGGTGCAAAAGAGGATCTTATGGATGCAAAGACCAGTTACTGATAAATCGTATGCTGATGGAAAATTGCCAGAAGAACCATCGAAACTTAAGCATGGCTTGGATAGATTATAGAAAGGCATTCGATAGCGTACCGCATGGATGGATCTTGAGAGCTCTCGATATATTTAAGCTCTCACCAACTATTATTAACTTTCTACAGCATAATATGAGATTGTGGAACACCAACCTTAGGTTAACTCATGCAAATGGTACAGCAAAAACAGACAGTTTAAGAATAAAGTGTGGAATCTTCCAAGGAGACTCACTGTCGCCACTCCTTTTTTGTATTTCACTGATCCCATTATCAATTGAACTCAATAATGCTGGTTATGGATATCAGATAATGGGTAAGTCTATTAATCACCTAGTTTATATGGACGACTTAAAGCTTTTTGCAAGGAATGACAGTGAACTTACTGGGTTATTGGATACTGTGAAACATTTCAGTGATGATATTGGAATGCAATTTGGGCTAGATAAATGTGCGAAAGCTACGTTTACAAAAGGAAAAATTGTCAAAGCTGAAAATATTATTCTTGATGTGAGTACCACTATTAAAGAATTGGAACATGAAGGGATGTATAAATATCTGGGTATCCAAGAAGCTGAAGGGGTAGCAAATGCTGCCAATAAAGAAAAAGTTAGAAAGGAATTCTATCGTAGAGTTAGAGCTATACTCCAAACTGAACTCAATGCTAGAAATAAGATCATGGCAATCAACTCATTGGCAATACCTATAGTTACCTACGGTTTTAATATCCTATATTGGACAATGCCAGAAATAAAGAGACTAGATGTTAAGGTTAGGAAACTTTTAACCATAAACAAAATGCATCACCCCAAAGCTGATGTTGATAGGCTGTATATCCGAAGATCTGACGGAGGAAAGGGACTGCTACAACTGGAATTAATGTACAAAACCACAACCATTGGACTTCAAACATACCTGGATTCAACTGAAGATTGGATGCTACAACTTGTTAACAGACACGAAAAAACCAAAAAGGTCCATTCTGTTAGCTGTCAAAGTCGAAAATTTGAGTGTGAGTTAGAACTATCACCAATTGATACGAATGAAATGCAACCAACTAAACTAGCAAAAATTGCAAAGCAAGAAGCAAAAAGGAAAGGACTAGTTGCTATCAAAAGCAAATGGGAGCAAAAGCCTTTACATGGCCAATATGCACTACGGAGCAAAGACGCTGATATTGACCAACTTAATACCCACCAATGGTTGAGGTGCGCTGGACTAAAGGCAGAGACTGAGGGGTTCATAATGGCAGCACAAGACCAGAGCCTATTCACAAGGAACTATCAAGCAAATATAATAAGAAATGGAACAGATCCTAGATGTAGACTATGTGAGGATAAAGTGGAAACAATTGATCATCTAGTTGCTGGATGCCCAATACTTGCACCAAAGGAATACAAAGATCGACATGACAAATTGGGGCAGTACCTACACTGGAGAATATGCCAGCATTATAATGCTTCACACGCTGAACACTGGTATGAACATCACCCAGAACCAGTTACGAAGGGCAATGATGCTACTATCCTTTGGGATTTCACAATACACACAGACAGATCAATTAAAGCCAATCGGCCAGATATTATTGTAAAAGACCACAAGGAAAAGACATGTTTACTGATTGATATGACAGTGCCTTCCGATCGAAATCTATCACTTAAGGAGTATGAAAAAGTCAGCAAATACAAAGACTTGGAAATCGAAATACAGAAGATGTGGAATTTGAAAGTACCAATAGTACCTGCAGTAATTGGGGCATTAGGCATGATACAGAAGAAAACTGAAGGTCATATCAAGCGAATTCCCGGGAACCCTTGCTTGCAAGAATTGCAAAAGATAGTACTAAATGGGACGGCTCATCTACTGCGACGAGTGCTCTCTATATGATCAGATACAGTGCGACAGTTATAAAGAACTTGAAACTTTACCTTCCTGTGCCCTAGGTTATAGGACATAACTCGGCAAGGGATTGTACTTAATAGAACTTTAACGAAATATACATAATAATAATAATACAAATCTTTATACAGGATTAAAACACATCAACTTAAGAACTGTTATCAATGTGTGTCCTGTCTAATGAAAAACCAGATAAAAATTAGATAGCAAAAAGTTAAAATGTCTTTTAAATAAAAAGTTTGTGTATAGCTAAAGTTAATTGGAGTTCAAGCAAAATGTTGCTTAAGGCTCCGTTCATAAGCAATGAATGATTCGGTCCTTCGCACTTGAATAGGAAGATCATTGTAGATAGTCGGTCCCATGAAACGGAAAGACTTTCACGCAAATTCAGTTTTGATTTTTGGAATCATCAACAAAGGTTGATGGTTTCCTGTTCGCACACTATGGTCATTAATGTTAAAGTACCCTTGAAAAGCCTCGCAAATGTCTTTGTCAATGCACTTGCGCACAAGTTTGCATGAATGAATTTTACTTGCATTCACCACTGATTGAATTTCGTCGCAACTACCGGAGTCTCCGAGTACTATTCGCCCTGAGCGATCGTGAAAGGATGAGAGTCCCTTTACCTGAGTTTCTGTTAGTTTCAGTAGTAGTATCCCTGAAAACGAGAAGGTAGGCAGGATCATTGTGCGATAGATTGCCTTCGCAGCAGCCAAATCAAGATGAGGTCTTAGCTTTCCAGGAAGCCTTAGCCTGCTCGAGGCACGTTTGTAACATTTCTCGAAATGACAATTGAGATTTAATGTGCTGTCAACTTCAATACCCAGATATTTGTATTGACTTGTATGTAAGATCTTAACACCTCTGTACATAACATTGAGTTCATTATTTTGCTTGGCAATCCTTTGTGATGTTCCAAATAGCAGTGACTCAGTTTTTCCCTTTTTCAAGTTTATTATCAGCGCGTTTTTGTCAAACCACTTGGCAATAGCATCCATTTCTTCTGTGAGCTTGGAATTTATATTCTTGACACCTTTATCACCTACGTAAATCACTGTATCATCACCATAGATCACAAATTTTGCAGTATCGACCACATCAGTTAAGTCATTAAGGAAAAGAATGAAATGTAGCGGACCTAAAATCGAACCTTGGGGAACTCCGGTTAGGATTTCTCGCTTGGAAGACAGACAGTTACCATAGCTAACCACCATTGACCATAGAAATGGTTGCTCCTTTTTTCCTTTCCTTTGTGACCCTGGCATAAGAACGAACCTATCATTTTGCGCCATTGCAGGATTCTTCAGTGTTTTCTTCATCTTCTCGAGCGCGTGTTTGCAGATTTGACCGGTGTTCACATAAAATTTAGAAAAGCGTGAAAGCATGTATGTTCTAATTCTTTCATTTTTTCAGCAACATAGGCGAATGAACGTAGTCAAAGAGTCAAACTTTTGTGATTAATATGACTGGTGATTATTTTGTGATTAATGTGATTTTTGTTGTGATTAACGTGATATTTTTATGATTAATGTCATTAATTTGTGATTAAAGTGTGATTATTTTAGAGAGGGTACGTGAGTTTAAGCAATGGTTTTCCCCTCGGTATGGGGGTGTTGTTAATGTGATATCAGCACCTGTTCTTGTATGTAAATCAGTTGTGTTCCAGCAGCCATGAAGTGAAGTGATGTAGGTGAATTTCTAGTTGCCGTTCGCCATGAATTTTAGTTGCGTTTTCATCGCTATGAGAAGTAATCATACTTGCTCGGCCGTTATTGTTATTATTGCCATTTGCCACCAACCTGTGATGAACCTGGATGCCGTCGAACATTGACAAACCTGCAGAACTCGAACTATTGTTTGTACTGTTTGCTATATTCTGATTTCTTGCCTTCATTGGTTTTATTAACTGGCTTTTGCTTTTCTCCTCTGTTTATTTGGTTATACCTGTACAACTCAATCGTTTTAACAACAGGCCAGCAAATCTATCCCAGACATGAAGGGCCCCCGCGCACTTTCTTGAGAATTTCAGGGGCTATGCTTCTCACAATCATATAAATGATTGTATTTTCCAATCAAATAGTACTTCTTTGTAGCTTATATGATCTCCTCTGTACCAAATTAACGTTTGTAAGGCATATCATTGCGCTGACACCCATTCGTGCTTTTGGCGCGCAAAAGGATCGATGGATCTCACAACACCAACAGCAGAATACCCTAAACTGGCCCTTCCCGCACCAACACTATTTGCAAATAATTGATCAAAGTCATTTTTGGAGCAATTAATCGGTATTGTTGATATACTTGAGGTGTTCAGCCTCCAATTTTGGGTTTTCTGGTGTGTTCATGGAGTGCTTTTGAGGTGATCGCCTTTCTAGAAACGACGGTATGAATAATGGTTGATAAAAAGCCATGTGCAGCAGTATCCATGGCAAGCAAAAGCATCTGGGTATCTGCCTCTTCTTGACTCGATTTAAAACGATCAATTTCCTCGCATCCACTCCTAATTAGTCTCAGGCACTTTTAGCGGAATGCAACGAGGAATTCCTTGTCACAAAGCTCCGATCTGTACCAGTCTTTTTTCTATTCAGTCACAAGAAACTTGATCAATGTTCTCGTATTATGTGATGACTTCAGGAATTTTTCTCATTGTTCAACACGTGGCCTGATAATAATGAAGAAATCTCACCAAGGTATCTTTCTCTTTTTGGTCTTTGTCTGTATTCTTGATTGAGTGGATTCTGCACACGCCACTTGCTACATCAATATGATCTGTCAGTGCACACTTAATGGCACTTCTTAGTACGTCTGAAGCGAGATTACCAAAGGTTCCAGTTGGCTTGTGACGTTGAACTACTGCCATTCCATCAAAGACTGCAACATTGTTAATTGGCAAACTTTCCTCAAATGTAGCTCCTGTTTCAAGGTGATAAAGAAGAGCGGCTTTGTTTATCTTTTATAACTCTTCAAACGTGGCTGCTAGAGACCAAGGGATTGACCCAAAAGGAAGTGGAATATCTCATCTGGGTATCCTGGTCTCCTTTGGGCAATTATTATCATCCGTGAAAACAGTGCCCCGCATGTGCTGAGCAAAATAGCTTTTCCTTGACTTTCAAGACAACTTTCTTCGGCATACTTGCGACTGCTTTAAGCTTCAGCCTTTTTAGGGTGTAAAAACAGAAACTGACTTATCTCTTGATAATCGCTTTTTGTAAAATGCACCCATAGCTTCTTCATAGCTTCTTTTCCCTTTTCTTTGGCAAGAATAAGGTAAGCTTCTACTTCGTTTGTTGCTTGCAAGCCAGTTGACAAACTGATCCATTCGTCACCCTCGAATGGGTTAGCAAAAACAATGCTGACAATATTGACTATACGTTTGACATCTGATTAACCTTTTGGGATGCCTTGTCTTCCTTTGTCACTATGAACATTTGAAGAAGATTTTAGCTTTAGGCTACAATAGTCGCCAAAAGTCCTTGGGACACTTAGAAGAAACAGATAGAAAGCCACTTTCCTCTACATATTGTCATAATTGCTACAAAATGCACCCCCTTCCCCCTAGAACAATGTTTGTTCGCTTGTGAGACATTTGAAGTTGGAGTGCACGCGAAATTTTCCCATTATCCTAGGTACTTCTCCAGAAAACCAACATTGTATCAGGGGGAGAGGGGGATGAAAGTTCGTTGCACAATACACTTTTGGCTACTATTGTATCTTTTCTGTGCACGTTTCTTCGGCAATAAGCTACACTACTGTCCACTATTCTTCAATGTCCACCTGCATACTGCTGCATATTTGCTACCGAGTCCTGTTTGATCGTCTAGTATTTTTGTGCCTCAATTGATAGTATTTTACATGGTTTCATCTGGCTCATTTCTTCCAAATGTATTGTAATTCGATATTTGTACAATGACATGTTCTTTCGCAAACTCCTCGTAACATCTAGGCAATCACTTCAAGGTTCAACATATCTGCAAGATATTGTTAAAAGTAGCGTGCATAGTTATACCTGTTATAGGCAAAGTCCATTTCATAATTTCATGTGATGCATGGAGATGAAGGTTCCAACTACCTGTCCGCTTTTTATAAATCAGTTTCAGAATGGTATTATTTATATCTAAATAAGACCCCCAAAAACCCGCTTAAGGTGACTGAAGATATCTCCACGGTGATCCTAAAAAGCTCGAACTGTGCTGTAAGTGTGAGAAAACAATCATTTGTCGTGATCTCTTCACAAGTCATCTGGTGTAAGTCATCAGAAGGCAAGTGTAGAGCATTTTATCATGTCTTCAAGCTCTGTCTCTTTTGGGTGGATATTTTTCATTGCTGTACTGTTGAAATTTATCGAGGCGTAATCTTTCGGAAATGAAACAGGATCACATCTTTCAAGACTAATACTCTATCTCAAGGACCTTTACTTCCAATCAGCTTTTTGAGGTATAGGCTACTGTTTTCAGCTTACTATCATGCACATTCTGAAAGTAGAGGAAAAGAGCTATCGAATGATATACAATAAGTTTGGTCACTGAAGAGGATACTAATTTCGAAAAAATTGCATCCTAGCTCATGGCCTAGTATGGACCTTTCTGTAGTGAGACGTTTTTCTTTTGCAGCATCTTTATATTGATTCTCTCCTTCTTCTGTATTTCGAAGATACATTGCAGCCGGTTCGCACATTACAGTCTTACTGAAAGCCATCATCAAATAGATTAGTTTCTTTCAAGAACGTCATTACCACTGCTATGATTTCCTACCTGAATTCTGCTTCAAACTCAAAATTTTCTGACTTGTTTTGAACTATCTTGGATTGATTTGTATTATGAAATCATTCGAGCGATCTCAGGTCATCCAAACAACCTTAAAGGGATGGGACTTAGTAACCCCATAGACAGTCATATGATTTGGACAAATCCATCAGAATTGTCCCTAACAAGCAGGATGTATCTAGACATCTCCTCCATTTTCCCAGAAATCTTATAAAGCATGTTACGTACTATAGCCAGCTCTGAAACGACATAAGATGTTTGAACGTACCTAAAGGAAAACTGGGATAATTGGATCTTTCAGGACTCTTTCATATATTTTAGTCACTGCAGGTAAGACGCTTATTGGTCTATAAATGGGGCTCAGCCCAGCTAACTTCATTTCATCTGGAAACTTGCAATTATAGATCACAGAGTAAATGCAATAACTTGGGTAGGGATAAGCTAGTTCTTTCGTAGATTTTATAATATCAGTTGGTATATTTTCAATATTAGATTTCTTACTATAAAGTAGATCTATCTGCTTCGTGACCTCAGCTGGGCTTACATGAGAGAATTTGAAGGTGTCACTATTGAAATACGGATCGATATCAAAACTATCCGTGATGCTTGTAAAATAATCATTAAAGCACTCAGCAATGTTCTCATCTATTGAAAGAATCTTTCCACTTTCAATAAAAGTGTTCGTTTCTCATATTGGATTTCCATTTGAGAACAGAGGCTTAATGGTTTTCCAAAATTTTCTATCATAATCTACTGTTTTTGACTGAATTGACATATAATGCTGTTTTCAGCCTACAAGTTAACTTCACAATCAGGTTTCTTTGGTGCTTATATTTTCTAGTATCTTCCTCTCAGTTATTCTTGATAGCAATTTTTTCAGTATTGATCTTTGAGTAATAGCTCTCGGTAGTTCTTAGATAACATGCGGCATACTACCTGCCCTAGCTATCTTACATTGATAGAAGCATTTGTCTCAATTGCTTTCGCAGATATATTTTTAGATTTACACACATAGCAGGATGGGCTAAGACAAACTCGCGCATCAGTTCTTTCTCAAACCTGCAACTGGGACCAGTTTTTACAGTCTTGATAGATAATTTTTTCCGGAGGAAGTTTAATATAGGATGTCTTCAGAATGGTATAGATCATGTGATGATGTTCACTGAATACAGTTTCGAATGACTTGGAATGCATAAAAGAGTGGTTACGATTTGTAAATATCAAGTCAATGCAATGGTCCCTTGAAGACTTGAAACAAGTTGGACGTTTAATCATGTTATATAAACCATGGTCTTGAATTAAGGATGCTAATGCTATGTCACTTGGTTCTAGATTGAAGTCTCTCAGGACCATTACATCTTCATATTTAGATTATTGATCTAAAAGTTGAAATATTCCCTCTACAAAAAAGCCTGGAATTTTGCTTTGGCGGCTTATAGATTGCTAATACCAACTATTTTTGCTTTCTAGCATTAATTTCAAATAATACAACCAGATTGTCAGGTTGGATACTGAAAGCATTAATTTGTTTTAATAAGAGGCTATCCCCCATGTAAACTAGAACAACGCCACCATTCCCAGAAACACCGAGCCTATAGGGGCTTTAAAATCCACATATCAAGAACTGATTAGTGGAGACAGATTAATCAATCTTCGTCTCGGCAATAACCAAGATGTCAATGTATTCTATTCAACCATCATTCTTGTGAAATCCAACCTGTCGAGAGGTTGTCTGTTAGGGGAGTCGGAGCTGCTGTTGACTAAAACCTTTGCAACCTAGTTTTCAAGTTTTGTACCTGACTAAGCTCACCCCACAAGCACAACCCCAGACTGAGCAACAATACCGAGAGTTTGCCTCAGCAATACTAGTGCATAGGGTATTTCAGCTTGCAGTGGTGGGAAGTTTTGTCACACCTCAGGATACCAATAGATCTGGAAACTATAACTGGAACTAACTTAATGTGTTCCTTTCATTTAAGAGAATTGTCCATCTCCACACAAAAGTATTTTGCTTTTTAGATCACTTCGAGCTCTTTATTGCGAATTTCCCAATTAAACTCTTCAGTACAGCTTTTGAAGATTTTATGCATTTGCACTGCCAGAAACAAGCATAGAACTTGTTTTCACAACACTCAAGGAGAGTCTATAGCCTGAAGGCCAAGCCTCCATATATATGAAAACATTGATAGCATCATAAAGACTATTTATATCTAAAGCTTGATAGCACAGACTTGCGTCATCAGCGTATATGGGAATGACAGAATTTTGGAGAGCATGCAGTAGATCATTTAACTAAATAAGAAAGAGAAGGGGCCCCAGATACAAGCTTAGGGGCAGACTTACATCTATTTTCTAAGATTTTGACCTGATGCCAGTGAACCCGCAGAACTTTGTTCGGTCGTATAAGTATGATCCAAGCCATTTGAGCAATCACTACTGAACAATATGATGCTCCAGTCTTCTACATTATGGCATTCAAAAGCAATGACTCACGTGCCTTAGATCCTCAGCAACCAGCCTACTGACAGTCTTCTATCTAAAAACTTCAATTCAAGTTCTGCCAAGGGCTTCAAAGGGGCTATTCGTAGTAAGTTTAAGCCCACGGCTTTAGAGTTTTTGCATCTTATTACTTCACGGCATACCAACGTATCCTCAAGCAGACCAACATTGCCATACATTCGATTCAGCAACACCTCTGTACAGTATTTGCAAAGTTTCTTTGGGCAGAAATCGCTGGACATGTTCAATAGACCGACTGCCAGGAGACCTCGATAAAGGCTCTTTTCACTACAGACAGAAGTTAATTTGCCCACATATGAGTTTTGTTTTTTGACTATCTGGAGCATAATACCACGTACCGCAATATCAACTCATTATTTTCGCCATCGAAAATATGACGTTTTTGATTGGTGAAATGAGCAAGGCATAGGTTATGGCTAAATTCCAGGAAAGCCTGTTGTTTTGTACCCTATTGTTCAAAGACATAGGGTCTCTATCAATAGGCTGATTCAGCAGGGTCAAATCTGGAAACTAGTAGCACCAACTGCCATCGTCGGCATACATAGAAAGGTTTGAACCTTGAACAGGGCCAAAACAGGAAAAGGTATACTTTGTAAATTTCAATCTACTTTACGACATAAACTCGCTCGCCATCAATCGCTCGTTCATATATTGGTGTACATCGATAATCTAGAAAGTATACCAACTCTACAAGGTTAAGAATATATATCTACACAATATTGTAGATTACTCCACCATCAGGCATAACCTGGCTTGATCATAACTTGATGTACAGCAAAATTCTACAAAACATACCTAGCCTGCAAAAAATACATACCTCTACATCATTATAGAACAAGAGGTATTTACAGAATTGCGTGAATAATGAATAATAATACGGAAACAAAGTGCGAGTAGTTGAAGAAATACAGTACAAAAACATGTAACGCTAAAGTTGATGAAAATGGATATTGCAAATACCATAAGAGAAAGAACCATTTGAACTTGACAAAATATTTCTGGTGCCAAAAATAAATCTCAATTATGTTCAAGTTGTGGATATTCTGATAACTATTACAAAAGTAGAATGAAATAAATTAAAAGTGCAAAGTATCTAATTATAGGAAATCATATCTACATAAAGATCATGATGGAAGAGCATGAGGAAATATTAGAAAAAACAATGCAAATGTTGATCCATTAATTATTTCAGATAGAATTGCTAAGACAGTTAAAAAGGGTGAAAGAATGGGTATGGATTTCGACGAAATTAATATATTAAGTAAAGAAAATAAAAATAATCCTCCAAAAACTGCAGAAGATAGAGGAGACCCAGATTTTCTTAGGATAAGATCTACTGAGTTATCAGAGTCTCCTAATACTCTTCTTGTCTGCAAATCTGATAGACAATTCAAATTTTATCCCTAAGATGAAGGAAGACGAAGCAGGGGAAAGCAAAGAGTAAAGTGGATGGACAACCATCAAAGAATGGACGAAGCTAACTTATTGCGATTATGTGCTATTGGCAAAACAACAAAGAAAAATGAATGTCCATGGCTGTTAACCTGCTTGGATCAGAAGACACATGAAGTGGAAGTACCAACGCAGACTTTTACCGCATATCTAGAACTAAACTTAACTCCCATAGTTTTCTACACACTTGATAGAATGCCTCAATCCATTCTTGGCCACTAGCTTGAATCATCTCAACAGTCACCATATCAATCTCGGAGCTCTTATGCCTCTTTTCAATAATTTCTATAAAGCCCATTCTAATTCTGTACACAACATACTGTTATCTTATTCTGCTCCGTTACCATTCCTTACTTTTAACTGTTTCGGCTGCCATTTCCGATTGATGTTTCTGATCAACTTATGCACCTACCTTACCTAATGTTCACAATGATACCTTTCATTGTCTTCACATATGTTCTTTAACCATCTTATTTTATCCTCTCTGGCTGATTTTCGTACTTCCTTACATTTGGCTTTGGAGATAATCACTGCTTGATTTAAATCACTTAGATCTAATCTTTAAAGTAGCTTTTCCTTCACAAATTTAAGTGTTTCTGTCGTTATCGATATTCTAGTAAACTTTATCTCCTTTTGGTATAACATTACTAGCTGCATCATTCAGTACTGCTGCTAACTGTTCAGCACCTACTACTTCCTTAGAGGTAAGACATTGTCTTACTTTGATCGCAGAATCCGCCCTTGTGTTCGTATTTTTTAATCGTTGAAAATCATATTTTTCAACACAGGGCCTTTTGAGATGCCTGTTCAGCTTCAGTGTGATATTTTCCATAACAAATTTAGTGATTTTTTCTTCTTCCAGTATATTTAGAAATAAAGTTAGATATATAGATATATACATGTATATTTATAAATAATAGATATGTATACATTGACAGATACAGCTACTGAGAAATGATGTGAGACGTGGATCACTTTTACATGTCTTCAATTCCTATTACTTCTGCACTTTCACACTCATATATACACAACATGACGTTCTGAAACTTGACGTACATCTATGCCAAAATGCTTGCAAATGGTCATCAGGAATATGGGCAACATGACTAGAAATAATAAATTCTGATGTTCTTTTTGCCTTCTTCTCAAATTAGTTGGTAGGTCTCAAGTCATTTTGCAGCAGCTGTATGTATCTACATAACCGAAATATAGACATATAATCACCAGTTTGGAACTATACTGTACTGTACTATGTTATACTGTACTGTACACAGCTGTACTATACTACACTATACTGTATTGTGCTATGCTATATATTATGCTATACCAATGTTGGTTGTCTGTCTGTTCTCTTGTTAACAACTCAATTTTACATATGTCCTCCATTGTTATCATCCTTATAAAATTCAAGAAACTAACTCTATTGGCAGAAAATAAAAAATGTTCCTCCATTGGAATACCCTTGGCATTCTGCATGTCTGTAGACAGTAATTATGTTTTTGGGAGTGTTGTAAACAAAATAAATTCAGACTGTCCGCAACTGTTTCAAGGGATTTTCCCATTTTTTGTAGGTTAAAACTATAGACAACATGCTTCAGATGATCAAACTCCTTCTTAGGGGGGCAGTTCAATTCACCTGTTTTTTTTATTGTGCCACCTAAAATGTTCCTCTTTGCCTATAAGTCCCTTATATTTGGTTCACTGCCTTGTTATTCGGCAGTCATAGGCATGGCTTTGAAGTACATGAAGGGTAATTGAGGCCTTTTCTAGTTACAGCTTAAATCCTGAAAGAGCTGCTACATGGTTACATGTTTAAGCCAGCCCAGCTATGCATGCGCAGTTTGTTGAGAGTTCAGACAATAGTACAAATACAATTGGTCAAAAAGATCCATAGTTTGTGTGGGGTATCATTGATTTCCTGTGATGGTCTACAGGTACCCCTAAGAAAACAACACTCACTAATAGGACGAAAATGTAATGGTGATAGCCAACCCTGAGAGTAGTAGCTGCAGCCCTTTGACTGTTTATAATCAGAGAGATCATTACTTGAGAGTTCATTTGGATGAAATGCTAAAAAGTTATGTATATCTGGATAGAGAGCAACAGGCCAAAATAAAGTTCCGTCCTCTTCATTCAGCCAGCCATTTGCAATTCCGAAAGAGTCTGGCAATGTCTTTCGTCCCACTTCAAGCTTAGCTTTGTAGTGTATATATGTGTATATCATTTCAAAATATAGCAGAAACTCATTTTGTTCAAACAACTGATATACGCAACAAAAGACTACTTTTTGGGGTCATATATAGGCACCCAAATACGGATATTGATATCTTTTCCACAGAGGTTCTTACTAAATTAACCTCGACAGTTATAAACGAAAAGCGAGAATGTATAATTATGGGTGACTTCAATATTAACTTATTGAATTATCAATCAGATGCAGCTACCGCCGATTTTTTCAATACGTTTTCATCAGCACTTTGTCAGCCTCTCATATTACAACCAACACGTATAACTAGAACCTCACAAACACTAATCAATAATATTTTCATTAACAAATTAGAGTATAAATGCACTTCTGGCAATATAAATACATCGATTTCAAACCACTTTCCTCAATTCACGCACATACAAAGGCTTACCGAATTTACAAATTTGAAAAATAAAACAATATGGAAACGAGATTATAGAAATTTCAATAATCAAGAATTTTTGGAGGAACTAGGGAAAATAGACTGGGTTGCAACCTTAGCAGGTAGTAATGCGGAAGAAGCATTTAACATCTTCTACTCTATTGTGGATAAAATATTAAATGTAATGGCACCTGTAAAGTTACTCAATAGAAAAGAAATTGGAATTTTGGTGAAGCCATGGCTAACAAAATGTACTCTCAAATCCATAGATACAAGAGACAAATTGCACAAATCTTTTATAACAGATATTAAAAACTACCTTCACAAGCAATATAAATCTTATAGGAACCTATTAATCACACTACAAAGAGTAAGCAAAAAAGTTATTACACTGAATATTTCAGAGTCAATGCTGAGAATGCTCGGAAAACATGGTCGGGCATCAAAGAAATTATAAACATATCAAAATCATCAGCCCAAACTACTCCTAACAGCATACACGATAATGACAAATCTCTCAGTGATGAAAAGGACATGGCAAATGCAATGAATGAGTTTTTTGTTAATGTAGGGCCAAATCTAAATAGAGACATCAAGAATTCAACTTGCTCTTATTTTAATTTCCTTCGCCCATCCACTCATAACTCAGTTTTCATAGCAGGTGTAACATCATATGAAATTCATTTGCTCCTTGACAAAATTAAAATAAACAAATCATGTACCTTACAGCTTTCCAAACAAAATTCTAAAAGACAATAGTAGCATATTTTCTAGCATCCTCCAGATTTTAATCTCAAAATCACTTGATGAAGGTCACTTTCCTACAATACTCAAAGAAGCAAGAGTCTGTCCAAAGGGTGATTTATAAAAAGGGTGGTCAAGAGAAATTTAGTAACTACCGACCAATTTCATTGCTATCTAATGCATCATCGAATCATCACCTATCGAATCACCGTGGAGAGCTCAAGTTGTTGTCATTCAAAACGAGGGGTGTATGAGGCCGATGGTCATTGACTATTCGCAAACGATCAATAAATTCACGCAACTGGATGCATATCCCCTTCCAAGGATAGATGAAACAGTAAAAAACATTGCTCAGTATAGAGTCTTCAGCACAATCGAACTAAAAAGTGTGTATCATCAGGTGCCAATAAAACAATGTGAGAGACAGTATACCGCATTTGAAGCAAAATGAGCATCTACCAATTTTGTAGAGTCCCATTCAGAGTTACTAATTCAGTAGCAGCTTTTGAGAGAACAATGGAGGCCTTAATTTTAGGCGAGTCTTTTGAGGATACATTTCTTTATCTTTATAATATAACTATATGAATACATAAGTTATACCACTGATACTATATACGGAAGGGATCAATCTCATCATAACAGACACCTGGAACGTTTTCTTGCTGCCGCTAAACGAAATAACTTGACGTACAATGAGGAGGAGTGTGTGTTCTCTACAAGAATCCTAAACATATTAGGCTGTGAGGTGTCTGAAGGAGAATTAAAGCTAGATCCAGAACGATTGAAAACACTTCAACAGTTACCACCACCGAATGATATCAAAAGTCAAAAGCAAGTGGTTGGGCTCTTCTCTCATTACTCAAAATTAATAAGACCCTACTGGAAGAGAGGAAGGCCTCTGAATCAAAATAGAACATTTCCAATTGAAGACAAAGCTCTAGAAGCCTTCCTGGCTTTAAAAAAAGATGTTTACAACCCAGTCGTTTGTACCATTGATAAATCAAAGCCTTTTGAGTTGGAAACTGATGCTTCAGAATTCGCACTCACTGCTACTCTCAATCAGAACAGTCACTTTATGCCTTTCTTTTCGAGAACCTTACATGCATTTGAATTGAGACACCCTGTGATTGAGAAAGAAGCAGCTGCTATAATTGAGACTGTTATGCACTGGAAGCACTATCTTACTGGGAAGCACTTTAAGGTCATAACGATCAGAAGTCAGTTGCTTATATATTTGACACAAAGCATAAAGGGAAAATCAAAACCAATAAGATCATGCAATGGAATTTAGAACTGACCACGTTCATTTTTGATATTATATACAGGTTTGGAGCTGAAAATATTCCAGCAGATACACTTTCAAGAGTTTCCATGACCCTATGTACAAGACAACTTAATAACCTACACGAGCTGCACTCGTCACTCTGCCATCCAGGCGTAACCCGTATGGCTCACTTTGCTAAAATCCGCAATCTACCGTATTCAATGGAAGAATTCAGAGAAGTAACTCTCGCCTGCAAGGTGTGTGCTGACTGCAAGCCACAGTTCTTTCATCCTGAATCCAGACATTTGATAAAAGCAACACAGCCATTCCAATGTCTTAATGTTGATTTTAAAGGACCTCTGCCAAGCAAAACCCAAAATAACAACATCCTCACAGCCATAGATGAATCTTCGAGGTTTCCTTTTGGTGTCCCTTACAAAGATGTTAGCAGCATTACTGTTATGCCTTTGATCTCTGTTTTTTATATTCGGAGTGCTAGCATATATTCAATCTGACCATGGAAGTGGCTTTATGAATGTAGAGCGTAAGACCTTGCTTCATCAGAAGGGTATTGCCACCAGCCGCACGAGCTACAATCCAGCAGGGACAGACAAGCTGAGCGTTGTAACGGGACGGTAAGGATAGCAATCAATCTAGCACTGAAGACTCATTGACTACCAGTAAAGTATTGGCAAGAGGTGATATCTGATGCTCTGCACTCTATACGGTCCCTTCTTTGCACAGCAACAAATACCACACCTCATGAACGTCTGTTTTCTATTCAACGAAAATCAACCAGCGGACGATCAATGACTACCTGGCATACAACACCTTGTCCAGTTCTTTTACAAAGACATGTTAGAAATTCTAAGTTTGAGCCATTAGCTGACGAGATTGAGCTTATTGAAGCAAACCCTAGTTATGCCCATATTTGTTTACCGGATGGTACAAAAGATACTGTGTCACTAAAGCACTTAGCACCACAAGGGAATACAAATCCACAATGCCAAAATGAGATCGAGACGCAAGACTCATACAAAGAAAAAGCTTTGTCGAGTGAGAAAATACCAAACGAGCAAGACTTTCCACAATTTTCCACTGAAATTGGAGAAGATAAGAGTGATCGAAATCAAGTGCAGTTGCGTCGATCATAAAGAATATGCCGCATACCGGATCGTCTAGGCTACTGAGATTTGGAGGAAGGAAGGCTGTCATATGATTAAAAATTGATGTTCAATGTCAACTCTATTGTTTACTGGATGAATGACATTCAAAAAACATTGGCACCCATTCGTATTAATTTGCGTTGTTTACGAGATATTCCTTTAGTGTTGAGTAAAACCTAGATCATGTAGGTAACAATTCTCCTGTGTTTCAAATCTCTACATTACGACAATTTGAAAATGGCAAGCATCATAACTTGTCACCACAATACCTGCCACGGAGTTTTTTCGATACATCTAAAACCCATAGTGAACGTAAACATTGTAGCTTAGGCCATTTTTCATCTCAACAAATTTTCCTTCTAATCCATTCATCCACATTCACTTTCCGCAAATCTGGCCATTCATCTATTCATACCTCTAAAGTCAACACAAACAACCAACCACTATGTCACATCATCTTGCCATCTCCTTTGTTTACTTCTATTCATCTCAGCTTCACACTTAACCAGCCCTTTGGCTAATTTACATATGTATGACTAGTTCAGTTAATTGTAGACCACATTAGGTCTATATATATACTATGTAATCTGTGTTGTATAGTCAGTCAGAGAAGAGTTAGCGTACAATTAACAACAACACCTCCTCTCTCTGCTTCCGTGTTCTCAGCACGTTAAATAATGATACGAGTCAACGTGGATCGACAAAGGTTGTCACTGAATGAATTCGGCAGTCTATAGGAAGCAACAACTCATGTTCCTATAACACTACTTTAAACCACAGTCACATCCTATCATAGCAACTGACAATGCAATCGTAGATGACAAGGAGATGCCTACCGAGCACTGGCTTCATCACATCCAGCTCGTCAATGGAAACTCTTAAATACCCCTTTGCTTGGAATCTTTTCCTCAAGATTCTATAGCAGTCATTCATCTAAAGTTGAATAAGCTTTTGGAAGACTAAATATGTATCTCTCAAGAGAACAGGCAATGAAACTGTGCAACACAGTAATTATCTCAAGTTTTAACTATTGCCCATTAGTATGGATGTTTTGCGGCAAAGATGCCAACCATATAATAAACCGTACCCACAAGCGGGCCTTAAGAATACTCCACAATGATTATGAGTCGTCCCTTAATACACTTTTGAAGAAAAGTAACACTGTAACGATCCATATAAAAAATCTCCAACAATTGATGCTAGAAATCTATAAGTCAATGAATGATCTAAATCCATCGTACATCTGGCACCTTCATGAAAGGAAGGAGATTCAGTATGATCTCAGAACTAAGCATCTGTGTAAATTGCCGATTACGAAGACGAAAAAATTCGGCATGGAGTCGCTCTCATTCCGAGGATGTCTATTGTGGAATAATCTTGACGATGAAATAAAGGAACTACCAACAGTTACAAGCTTTAAAACAAAGATTAAAACATGGAACGGTGAAAAATGTAATTGGAAAATTTGTGAATAGCCTGTATATGTAGCCTGGACACTATTTTCTTAAGTTATAATTGTAAAGTATATTGTAAATAGTTGGTATTGATTAGTTTCGTCTTTAAACTATGTAACACCAACTTTAAATAATGATTATGATTATGATTATGATTATGATTATGATTATGATTATGATTATGATTATGATTATGATTATGATTATGATTATGATTATGATTATGATTATGATTATGATTATGATAATGATTAAGAAGGGGTGCAGCGTTAAGTTACAAGTAATGTGCCTGCACATAGTTTCCAAACATTTTCGATGCCACAAATATTCTGACGACTAAATTCTTTGAGTGCTTCTAGTAGAAATGCCAGTAAATCGATGAATACTATTTGTAGTAAACAGACGAATGATAAGGACATTATTGATATAAAATGAAGTAACTGAAATAAAAAATTAATAAAAAAACCTTGCGAAGCTGTACTTCTGTCTCATACTGCCCTTTTATTTGCAAATACATTTCATTAAGGCCACTTCTTGATTGTTGATAGGTTTCTCTCTCCACAGAGATATCAGCTTCAGCTAGCTGAAATTAAGTACGTTGACGTCAGTTGATCAACTTAGATCATCATTTTTCTGTGGTAAAGTAATTTTTCAATATCGCTTGATGCTAAACGGAAAAAAGGATAATTACCGAAACTCTCATGTCAGCTGTTGATAACTTGGCTTTTCCTAAATCATATTCAAATCCGGCTGACAGCACACTTTTCGAAACTCCCCTTACCTAGTTCAAATACTCAAGTGAAGATATTTCAAGATTACATTGATTTCCGAACTAACATAACAGATTTAACTAGTATTTTTTTGATTATCTACGTTATCGTAGCTCGGAAATAGTTCTAGTCTTCGCGTGCAAAACCTGTCTCTCAAATAAAGGAGCCATTAAATTAGGCACTCGAAAATGGCACTTTCAGGCGCAGATGAATACGAGACAAAATGTAAAGAACGTATAGTATCAAAATAATACAAAGAATTGCATATGAGGCTAAACACCGGTAAGAAAGACGATCGACGCGAGACCAATAAACACTTCGTGAAAGAACATAGGTACACAAAATATATTACATAGTCTCTTCAATCGCCTTTATTCACAATCGCCTCAAATGTATGAACTGATTGACTGCCCCTCCTTCATATTCTATATAAACCTTTCTATATAATCAGTGCACAAACTAATGCAGAGTATACCATCGCAATTACCTGCAGTCTCCTTTGAAGATCTGATTTCAGCTGTCCGTTTTCGTGTTTGAGTTGACTGCATTCTTCCATAAGTTCGGAGAAGCTCTTTTTCATATTTGAAAACTAATTAAAAGATTTTAAGAGATGAAACTGAATAGAACAAGACCAAACAACAATCTCTATATAATGAAGTACACAAGGACAGGATTCAAAAACCATGAAACGCAACGTCAGCATTTTTCTTCTGGACCTGCATCCCCAACAAAATAGACTACAATCAACATGTTATAATTTCGACCTACAACTGCTCCTTCGACTTAACAATAGTCTCTGTTCATCCAATCAATTCATCCAATATCCAATCATAATACATGGCATGCCATACACGAACAAGAAGACACTTCACCTCTAGAGCCTCATCCCAATCCAATCAATATTACTAAATTTAAATTCTCAATGCAAACATCAGAGGTTAATTAAAAGCTTTTCCCAGGGCAATGTGTCATGAATGGACCCATATTGAGTGTGGCAATTTATTTACTTTACTTTTCAAGTAGCAGGACACGGATAAAAGTAGCTAAGGATAATTGGGACTAAAGATTGGAAGGATGGGCATGGGATGTTATTGCAAACTGGCATCACTTGTTAGTCGGTCCGCAGAAAATATGAAAACATTGAAGCATAATACATCCACGCAGTTAATACTTGTGCTTCTCTAATTGTTCATAAGACGTACACCTAACTTTAGAATATTGCCAAATGACGAACAACTGGCTGTTGCAATACAGAGGACAGTCAATAATTACTGCCTACAAATTGCAACAACTGTTGGATGCCAGTAGAGTAAGTACACATAAACTTACAAAAATTTTAGAACATTCAAAACGGAGCGTATTGTATGCCATGCTGCAATCCAACACACACTTCATTGGAAACCTTAGTGTAGCTTTTTCTCCAATATCATTGTACGAAACCAAAACAAGACAAAGAAATCGATATTATCTTTACATCACAGGAGATCTGCAGCTGTCGTGGAAGCTCATATTTAGACAATGAAACGTAGACTAAAGAAAGGACAAGGTAAGTGTTCCTTTCAAACTGTGTTCACTTGACAGAGCGCTTCCGCCAGAGAGTTCCCTTGAATGAGCGATGTCCCTCAAAAACTTCTTAATATCCTAATAATTGCCCATTCAGGTTAGAGCCTCTCCTCTTTAAAGTGAGTTTGCACGCCCACGATTGTTAGAGAATAGGTCATTTGGTTCCTTTTCCATGATGTGTTTTTTCTATTTTACAACCTTGCTATCATTTGAAATCATGCTTTGATTGTTGCCGATGACGAACTACTGCATTCACTTCTCAATTAAATGATCTTATGTAAAGGATAACTGAATAATCAAAACGCTACTTTAAGTCTACCAAAATCAGTAGGAGAAATGGCACGTGCAGTATTTGTAGCCATGAATTCAGCGCAACCAAATATGTTGATCTTCATGCCAATATCAAAAATGCAATACAAACGAGGAAATGAAACACCCAAACATTCGTCAAGCCTTCTCATCCATTGAAGCAGTCAGGGAAGAAATGTGAGATCTTGCAAATTTACCCAGAAAAGTAGATGACTAATGAGGAAGGTCCTGCGACCTGGCCGATTCAAAGCATCACCAAAAACAAGTTCAGATGATGTTGTAGCTATTGAAAATGTTGCACAATGTAGCTTAAAGTTCAAATCCTTCTTCAAGACAACCTGACTAAATTTAAAGTAGCAGATGAATGGAAGAAAGGATCTTCTGCATTTTACACAATCTGCAAGATAGATTACTTAATATTGGTAAGGAAGTTTTACAACCCGATAAAGCGTTGAGAGTTTCCCTACTTATAAAGATCTATCTTAGATGGTACCCCTAGCCACGGTTGGCAAAACACCACGCCTCTTTACCGTTCGTTGCAGAGAGGACTGAGATCTACATCCCCATATAAGAGTGTCCTGCATCTCTGTTCTAGTCAATAAGCCCAGATGTGATGCTATTGCAGGGGGAAAAAGTAATCGCTATAGAATTATCAGCATGCTTTGAAACAAACACAGAAAAAACCATAGATTTCATTAAAGCTCGATACAAAGAATTTTTAGTCCAATATGATAAAGAAGGCAGCTTCATTTCAACTATACTTCCTTGCCCTGCCACCATAGACTTCCTAACAAAGAACAAAATAAACTCGAAAGCAGTTTCAAGAAACAAAAATCAACACAAAGGACTTCTATCTAAATTTCCGAAGGCGGTATGAGAGTTTCAAATTTTATCTCCGACTGAAGAAGCCAGAGCTGGGCTAATCCTGTACTGTTAAGCACTTACCAACGGGATGTACCGTTTTAAAATTGCTACTGAATTCCGATGCTAATCTTACTGTAACAGGCGATGTGCAACTGGATTATGTTTCATTATCATCATCACATTTCCTGTTTACTTCATGAAAAACTCCTTTTAGACATATAAAGGTATTTTTCGCCAAATTTCTGGGGATAGATATCACAGTTTGTATCGTGTTCGTGCCCTGTCTATACTAATTTTTTTGAGTTGCCACAAAGCTCTCGGCTCTATTGTACGACTTTACTACTTCTCCACTTTATCAATAAGCTTATCAACAATTTTGTCATCTCTGGGTACTGCAATATCTATCAGAAGAGCTGTTCTAAATTTTCGCTAATGATAACTCTATCAGTTCTAATCGTTGTTATTTCTTTTTTGTTCAAGTAGTGAAACCCCGTAGAACTTTTGTCCGTTTCAACGAAATAAAATTGAATTCTTGATGACTTCTTGATGAAATCTTGCTGTAAATGAATTTGGCTGCATTCTTGTCTCCTTATATGCATATTTTGCACATCTATTAACGACCTGTTGTACCTTTTCTTTGTATTTATTACAAAGCCTGTATGTACCATCTTCTCTAAAGTAATAAATTATCTACCCCACGCAGCTTGCTTTAATCGTCTGATCTTGTACATTTATTGTTATTTCAATGTTACATATTGCGTTCTGTTGCTATTGCAGTCAGCTCTTCCTGACTTATAAATGAGCACCACTAAACAGAGTGCCCTCATTCAAAGGGTGATGACATTTTCAAGAGTATCTGGGAAGCAGTTCATGGAAATACGGAAAGAGATATTTGAAAAGTTTCTTGGCACTACAGACCTTCACTATAGCACGAAAAAAGCGGAAACATTCTTTTAGCATACTGAAAGCTTTTTTTCGTCCGACACTCGTCAGAGTATGAAACGTCGGATAACGACCGAAAGGTGAACCGAAATATGTAGCCAGATGCGGGTGCACGTGATATGATGAATTATTCATCATATCACGTGCACCCGCATCTGGCTACATATTTCGGTTCACCTTTCGGTCGTTATCCGACGTTTCATACTCTGACGAGTGTCGGACGAAAAAAAGCTTTCAGTATGCTAAAAGAATGTTTCCGCTTTTTGTACTATAGTAAAGAGATATTTAGGGTTGAAAAGATAGCAAATACTTTCCGTATAAACCATAATATAGGAAGCAAATAATTGAACGTTTTCAGTCCAGTTCAGGACTTTGCATGCTTTCTCTGCGGTGACTGAGTCTTGTGGCTTGGGTCAGCCTGGTAGCATGTAAAGAGAACTTCATGCGTTCGAATATGATTCATTTCAAATCAATTTTCTACCAATCAACTTTATCAGAAAAAGGAAAGGATGTTTATCTCGCAGCATAGGAAACCTCAATATCGAATCAAAAAGACTAAAGACCATATCATACTGAAATCACTCCTGTATTCTTTTTGATAACCATGCCAGGGCACCGTGGTCGCGGTTCACCACCAACAAAGGATCACATTGACGGCCTCTTATTTAAAGAAAATTGAAATGCACTTCAGGGATTCATCGACCACTTCTACCGGCAAATTGGAAGTTGCCTCAAAGTGAGGATCACATACATGTCATAATGCCACAAACATTGAGAAACACTGGCAATACATCATCACAAGGTCTTTCAAGTCGAGTTGTTTTAAAGTTGATTTCTCCATCTTTAACTAGCTATCATTTCAAGACCAAGCAGGGATCTAACAACAGATAGAATGGATCTATCTAAAATGATAAATTTAGGCAACCTGTGCGCTACCAAAAACATATAAGTATCAACGTCATGAAAAAGATTTGACAAAACTATTGTTACACTTTATTACCTCTTCTTCAATGCAATGTTTTTCCCTTTGCAAATCAGAAATCTTATCTTGCAGATTCAAGGCAGATTCACTGAAAAAAGAGAGAACCATGAAACTCTCAACTTCGAGAGATAGCAGGTCATTGCAATGACATAATGGACAGACAAACTTGAAGGAAAGGAAACAAAACGGAAATAATTGTATCAAAATCTCAATCAAAGTTCTTAAAAGCAGCACTTACGTCAGCCCTCGATTAAGCTCCTCAAGGTAAGCCTTTTGATCCAAAATCATCTCAATCTTTTGATCAGATTTGCTACAAATGATGCACATTGAACAATGTAGGTAATACTCAAAATACAAAATTTCAACAAACTATGCAACACGAATGGTAACAGCAAATTAGCAAAAATGGGATAAATGTGCGTGTTTGTTAAAATTATGCTGTTTACATTCATAATTCCATAGTCATAAAAGGGATGAAACTATATACCCGTAAAATACTTCAGCTACTTTTTACTCACATGGTATCTTCTATATCGGTATTTGACTTTTCCAAGTAGTTGCCATCACGTAAATATAAACTAATATCAATGACGCCAACCTATAATAAGTGTAAAGTAGGAATACTATCAATCTCAGTTTGTCGCTAAAAAATGAAATCATAGAATCTTCTCTAGGTGCAGATAGCCCATAGTGCTTCTGGTACGGAAGAAGTATCATTTCAATGAATATAAGAGCACCCTTGACATAAAGTTGCACCCAGGAGAGGACTGAAAGGTGGGACAAACCGTCATGAACCGGGCGCCCAACCAGTTAAGGGTCCCGGCTCCTTTCATTACATAAATCTAAGCTACCCTGAGACGTTAACTTCAAAAACGGTTGCAAATATAATTAGTGCCTTACAGTGCCCTGCTGGTGTGGGAGTGGAGGGACAGTGGCCCTAGAGAGAACTTCTGGGAGGACACCAAAACAGAATGAAGGGTAAAAATGCTCAATTCATATTGTAAATGAATGTTTCTGGTAAATGAAGGGGAAATAATTAATTAGAACTTAAAGCAAAATTTATCAAACTAAAAGTACATCAAGACAATAGTTAATATCACATCATCTTTTAAGCTAGAAAACTTAAAACTTTACTTTTCCGGGTTATCCAAAATGCAACAAAAGGAAGGCAAATACTATTGTATTTATAATATACAGTAGACTAGAGGTTACCCCTTCATTATGTGTAGAGTTGCACTGTATGCCGAACATTGATTAAATTTTTCATAGAAAACGCTACTAGAAAAGCCTAGTCTAGACAAACTTATAGAGCATACTACGAATGATGAATCACCACGTAACAGATGGCGTGACGCGCACAGAGATGATAAATGTGCTCCGCCATTTTCTTCGTTTCCACTTTGGGATAGATAGTCATAAACTTCGTGACAGCTGTAGTTTTAATTAAAAGATTGAGTCAGCTCAATGACATAAGTATAGTTGTAACAGTTATAACCGAAAAGTGACAGATATGCCAACTCAAAGTATTTTCACAGGCAAAGGCTTAAGACAATGCACGTGTTTAAAACTCGCCATGGCTGATACAGACCTCGTCACCTTAGGGTTGTGAAAGCTCTGCTGCAAGTGCAAGCAAATGCTTTTAAAAAGTGAAAGAACTTAGAGATATGAAGATAGATCTTGTGCATCTCAAGGAACGTCTGTCATCCTCGAAGGGTCAGCTCGATACCAGCATGAAGTCACTACAGGAATTGGAAGTGAAAACGTTCTCCCGTGAATCAACTCTCAGAGAAATGCAGGACTGCTTAGTTGCTTATGAAGATAACATTGAATATCTGGAGAACATTAGCCGTCGTAACAATGCGAAGCCTATTAGGATCCCAGAAAATGAACGTGAAGTATGGGATGAATCTGAAGAAATCTTCATATCTCAAGAAAACAGTGCCTGATAAATTCCAGAAGATCTGGATACTGAACTTGCACACAGAGCTGGGTAGAAAAGGCAGTTTTTGCAGGAGAGGTTGGTCAAGAGTCAAAGCCAAACCAAGACCCATTGTGGCCAAATTCAAAGATTGGAAGCAAATAGAAATGGACAAAAATTGTTATGATCTGGTGGTGCGAAGTTCTTGGATAAATTCAGCAAAAGGACTCTTGACAAAAGATTTGCTCAACAGACAGAACTTTCATTGCACGTAAAGAAGGGAAAATTGACTATGTTCCAATCTATTGCCTAAAACTCAGAGACAAACAACAAAGAAAACATATGCACAATGACAGACAATCTAAAGAAATAAAATGGCTCTTCCTGGCTGGTCCGAAAACGATTCCAATAGGTGCACCGATATATCTAAATTAGCTGAGATCATCGTATCATTAAACTGCCAGTTGCACCTCGAGCGCAAACGTTGCGATGAGTTAGAAAACGACAATTTTCTTTTAAGAAATAAACTGTTTTGTCAAAAATATGCTTCACATTTGTCCGAGCCCTGTGGAAAACCCAGCACCGTGAATGATACCTCAGAGACTGGAGTACACAATGCTGTTGGAAAAATCCAGCCACAATGGGATCTTTGCTTAGAAGAAAGAAGAAAGAAGTACGAACAGCATACAATTAACACAAAGTTAAACAAAACCAGGACGAGCCCAAAGACAATGTCTACTCTGAAATCCGATGACAAAGAAAGATCAGATGTGCTATCTAGTGCAAACAATAAAACAGTGAGAAAACCTGGAGCTCTGAAAAAGGCATTTGATAAGAGCCAGAAGCACAACTATCGGGGTGAAAATTTAACTGGAAGAAAACAGAGTACATATACTCCTAGCAAAACAACCACAAAACCACATGATAATGAAAGTCAGGAAAATTTAGATAAAGAGAATCATGTTTGCAAAAAAGGAACAGTCCTCATAATGAGTGACAGTATACTACAATCTCTGCCAAAAGTCCTTGGAACACCTATTGAATAATGAAGTTTATTTGACAATAGCGAATTTCCGGTCAAATTTGACAGCTACTGATCCCCTCCCCCCTTAAAACAATGTTGAGGTAAAAGCTTAGTTGCCAGAGTGCTATTTGAGAGCAAATTGACGTGTCTGCTGGGAGTAACTCCTGATTAATTCAACATTGTTCTGAGGGGGGAGAGGGGGAGATTGCTCTACGAGTCAAAAAGTAATGAAAGTGTTCCAAGACTTTTGGCAGTGATTGTCTGAGCCAATTCTGTTAGGAGGCTACATTTTGAAAATTTTATCGGTTATACTATAGGGTTTTCGATGTCGCTGATCTCATTGGTCATATTGAAAATTTTATATTGTGCGGGGTAAGGGCACAATTGAGGGGGTGTAGTACTGGTGCACTGTTCTTGGTTGGCGATCGTGTTCACCAATGCCATACCAAGTATAAAAGTGAAATCGAAGAACAAATCTAAGGAAATGTAGTTACTATGCTTCTAACACAACGAAATAATCAACGTATTCTGGAATCGGCGATAGATTCTATCCACAAGAGCGGTTTCAAGCACATTTATAATCACCGCATTGAATTGGATTGCATTTCTGTACTCGTTTCCAACGGTTTACCACACGGTTTACCATTTTATTATTGTTTATAAAACTACGGGGAATTATGCTATAACTTCCCAATTTTGCATAAAGTGGTACATAAGTAAGTACTACTGTTGTATTAAGTTCTGTGCAAAATTGATGTATCCTTTTTGAGAAAAAGGAGAAAAACTGCACGGTTTACCATTTGTCAAGAAATGATTCTAATCCTATTCATGTTTATCTCCGTAAAGTGGTAAACCGTGACAACTTCCTCGATTTTGCTCTCCTCTCGATAATATCAATGTACTTTTCCATATTCCTACAAATGTACTTATCCGTGTACCACTTTTACTGCAGCTATTTCTTCGATATCGCCTAATACTGACTCACACAAGCTGGAAATGTAATGGTAAACCGTGGCCAAATCGCTGTTTCGCTACCACTGCACAAGCACTGCGGGCCATCACCACTACGGAGGAACTACGAAAAATGACGTGTATGGCAGCTGCAACAAAGAGCTAGACAATAAGCACATAGTGAGAGAGATTCTTGGTCTTGGAAATTGAAAGAGTGGTGAGAAAGTAGGAGGCCCTTCGTACAGTGATAATGTCAGCGAACCGATCGTCTCCTACAGAAATTTAGAGGGGATACCGGTACTCATACTGTAGCAACACACTTGTGTGCTGCAAGTGCCTTCAACAGCTTTGTTTTGACTCGTTTTCTGGTGTAGTGCATTGGACAGTTTTATCAGCAAGCTACAATACATTATTGTAGCACGGAAGCAAGCGGGCAAGCACATAAATCATTTCAAACTATTAGCTGTTATTTCTGTAGCCCGTAGCAATACAAGGGATTGATTTGGTATACATGTTGATAAAGTGAATATAACTGTATGCCGGGCGTTTTAGCTGTGTATGAGGAGTGTGTACAGGGCCGGTGACACAAATATTAGTACCCTTGCCAAGGCCTAACACCAGCACCTGAAGGAGGCATCTGCTAATCCAACTCCACTGGGTCTATTCTCCAATAACAGGACCTTCTTTTACAGTCAAGACCTACTCTCTTAGCCCCTGCCTTAACATCTGAACATAATGCGTTCTTTTTCTTTTTATTGGTCGCCATATTCTAAACAGGTGAGCATATTACAGAACTTTATTGCCTTTGTTCGATTTGACGACATAGCGTTACTTGTTACTTTTGTAAGCAGAGGGTGCAGCTAATGCAATATATAGACTCCAGATCAAACTGCTTCAGCAGAAACATCTAAATGGTTGTGTTGCTATAAGTAATTAGATAAACTCTTCCGACATCTTTGTTGTCTACGTCATACAAGAAATAAGTGAGTTGAGACTTTGCCATTTTGATCGTATAAGTAATAAGCTATCACGCAAATGACAGTTATGCCTTACGTGAAACGTCCATTTACTAGCCTAAAATTCAGACAGCAACTTTATTCTCAGTGGAAAAAACACAGTTTTGCTTATTAACTTGAAGTATGAACTCATGTGCCTTCAGAATCGGATAGTCTTTCTGGCATGGTAGAAACAGCACAAAATTGACCCATGTCACTATCTCTACCTCCTAAACCATCACAGATATGGAGTTGGCAACAAAACCATTGAAATCAGGACCACGGAGAACCCTATGGCACATATTTTTGCCATCATGTAAGTCCCCTTACAACCATATTTGTGTCAGACAATCTCTGCCAAAAGTCCTTGGAACACCTATTGAATAATGAAGTTTATTTGACAATAGCGAATTTCCGGTCAAATTTGACAGCTACTGATCCCCTCCCCCCTTAAAACAATGTTGAGGTAAAAGCTTAGTTGCCAGAGTGCTATTTGAGAGCAAATTGACGTGTCTGCTGGGAGTAACTCCTGATTAATTCAACATTGTTCTGAGGGGGGAGAGGGGGAGATTGCTCTACGAGTCAAAAAGTAATGAAAGTGTTCCAAGACTTTTGGCAGTGATTGTACATGGCATAGATGAGAAGAAAATAAGTAAAAATGGCTTTGTCAAAGTGCGATGCTTCCCAGGATCCACTATTTCCGATTTGCAGTCGCACTACATGCAGCCCCTTATTAGCAAAAAGCCAAGCAAAGTCGTTGTACATGTAGGAACTAATTATGCTAGCACTAAGGGGGCCACTGCAGATAAAATCATAGATGCCCTCCTTGAATTGAAGAAAGAGATTGAAACTAAACTACCAGAGGCTACCATAGTGATATCTACTCCCCTGAAACGGACTGATAAAGTTGGTGCTGGTAAGATCATTGAAACTTTGAACAAGAAAATACGAGGCCTCGGATTTAACATTGTTGATAATAAAAACATTGACTCTCCAGAGCTTGGATGCAAAGGACTCCATTTAAATCAGAGAGGTGTTGGTAAATTTGCTGCTAATCTTATTAATAAATTACGTAGTTTTTAATATCTTGAAGATCAGCCTCATCAGCATCTTGGATTCGTAAAAGGTATGGCAATTGCATCCCTTAATGTTAATGGTCTTAGAAAGCACTTTGATGAAATCCAAGACACCTTGTTTAATCTAGGTGTCCATATTCTTGCTCTAAATGAAACCAATCTTGATAATAAGCATCCTGAGGAGCTAACTGATATAACTGGGTACCAGCAGGTTCGTCTTGATAGAACTCGTAATGGAGGTGGCGTCTCGGTATATATTAGGGAATCTATTAAATTTAGAATCCGTTCCGATATCCCTAAAAATGATTTAGAATAAATCTGTATTGAAATCGAGCCACCCAAGAGTAAGCCTTTTCTTATCCTTGCGTGGTACAAACCACCAAATACCCCTGTTGATATATTCTTTAAGCTGGAGAAAGTTATCTCTTATTTCAATAGGGAAGAAAGAGAGATAATTCTTCTAGGTGACACAAATTGCCACTTAAAACCCGTAAAACAGAATGAGCAATCAGCAGAAGGCAATTCAAAACATATTTGCCGCATCTATGAGCTATTCAATTTTCAACAGCTTATTGAAGAACCAACACGGGCTACCCTTAACACTGCTGCTATAATTGATCATATTGCAACGACCTGCAGTAAGAACATTGTCAACTCAGGGGTCTATAAAATGGCCTTGAGTGAGCATTACCTTGTTTACTGCATACGCAAATTTAATGGAGCAGTAATTAAGGATCACAAAGTAATCAAAACAAGGAAAATGAACAAATTTGACGAAGGCCACTTTCTTAATGATGTTTCTATTGTTTGCTGGGAGAAGGTGGTCACCCAAACAGATGACATAGATATACTTGTTAGGAACTAGTCTGCTCTTTTCTCTATGATCATTGATAAACATGCCCCATTAATGCAAATCCGCGTATCTGAAAAGTACTGCCCTTGGATAAATCAAGACTTAAAGGCGCTCATGCGCAATAGGGATAGGATGAAAATGGTAGCACTGAAAAGAAAATCATCTATAATGATGGAATCTTACAGGCAACTCAGGAACAAGGTCAATACCATGAATGTTCAGCTAAAGAAACAGTACTTCTCGAATAAGATATCTGCTTGTAAAGGGGACGTAAAGGGCTCCTGGAAGACAATTAACGAGCTCCCAAACAGGCGTTCCAAATCATGCAACATTGATTTCCTAAAGGATTCGGATAAGGAAATTCGGCAGAGAAAAGACATATCAAACTTAATGAACGGTTACTTCTGTTCTATTGGCGAAAATCTTGCCAGCAAAATTGAATATGCTCCCAATCCCCTTCTAGCTGGCGATTATGTTGGTAACAAAAAGAATTCCAGATTTAAGTTTAAACATATAAGTACCTTGGGCATCAGGGATGCAATTTCCAAACTTAAAACTGCCAAGAGTTTTGGAAATGACAACATTTCAAGCTATTTCTTAAAACTGGCCTTGCCTTTAATGGAAACCTCCCTAGCCATCTTGTTTAATACTTCAATAGAAACAAGTCAATTTCCAAATTTTTGGAAATTAGCAAGGGTTACTCCTATTTTTAAGGGAGGTGATAGGTCAGACAAATCAAACTACCGTCCTATATCTATATTGCCAGTCATCTCGAAGCTTTTTGAAAAGCTCATTGCCGACCAGCTGTACCAGTATATGACTGATAATAATATGCTTTCGTCTAACCAATCTGGCTTTCGATGCCTACATTCAACTTTAACATGCTTGCTAAAAAACACCGATGACTGATACAGTGGGCTAGACCTGGGCAAACAAGTGGGATTGGTATTCATTGACCTTAAAAAGGCTTTTGATACTGTGAACCATGATATCCTTTGCCAAAAACTCAATAGCTACGGTATACAGCAACGTGAGCTATTGTGGTTTCAATCCTATCTATCTAACAGGGAACAATTTTGCAGAGTCAATGGCATTGATTCGGAAATCAATAGTATAAATATCGGAATACCCCAAGGATCATGCCTAGGTCCTCTATTATTCATCATGTATATGAATGATCTCCCTCTGGCAGTATCCGACTCTTCTGTTTCCATGTATGCTGATGATACAAGCTTATGCTAGCAATCGCTTGATATTAATAAACTTAATGAGGTTGTCAATAGCGATCTGGAAGGCTGCAGAAATGGTTAATGGGTAACAAATTGTCCCTGAATGCAATGAAAACTCAGTCAATGCTCATTTCTACAAAACAGAAACACGCGGTACTGAGGAATCTAGAGCTAAAACTTTCACTAAATATCAGGGATCATGAATTAGAAGTCGTTGATACAACAAGTATCTTGGCTTACAAAATGACAATTCTTTAGATTGGAAATACCATGTCAGCACTCTTTCCTCTAAAGTATCTAAAGCAGTTGGTTTCTTAAAACTTGCTAAATCCATCTTGCCTTTAGAAACTTTAGATAAACTTTACGCAGGAATAATAGGACTTCATTTTCGCTATTGCTGTTCCGTGTGGGGCTGCTGTGGTGTAACTGAAAAACACCACTTGCAGAAATTGCAAAACCGAGCTGCAAGAATTAAAACAAATAGCAGCTTTGATGCTCCAGGCTTACCTCTAGTGCGTAGATTGGGCTGGAAAACAATTGAGGAACTCATAGCTCATGAATCAGAATTGATGGTTTTTAAATCTATACATGGGCTAGCTCCTCAGTATATGAGTGATTTATTCACAAAAATGTCCCAGCTAAGCTTTTACAACCTTCGCAATAGTGCCACTGATCTCTGCCTGCCTCAGAAGGGATCTGCAAATGGCCTGAAATGCTTTTCTTATAGGGGAGCCAAAACATGGAACAGCCTACCTACCCAACTCAAGCAAGCGAAAAATATACGTGATTTTAAATCATATTCATAGACTTTTCTGTTTCTTTTCTCTTTCGATATTGTATATTTTATTCTAGTTTTTTAAATCTAAGTATGTAAGTAATGTAAGTATTGCTTTATTCTACAGTATGTAAGTAATATTTTATTCCTATATATTAACATTAATCCATTTTGTAAGTTTTTAAGTGGAGGGCCCCTTGAAAATCAGCAACGCTGAAGGGCAACCCTCCTTAAATATTTGAAATCAATCAATCAATCAATCAGATCAGCTCATCCCAGATGAGGAAGTCAAAACTCTAGGAGAACTAAAAAACATTTGATGTACATGCTGTGTCTTGACAGCATTATTACGTTTACTTTCAGTTTAGTGGAGAGTTTTCGAAACACTGCGCGGTGAGCTACTACGCCACAGTTGGAAACTACTTGGTCTGAGGTGTGGCAGCTCAGGAGCAAACCTAATTCCCGAAGCACGAAGACACCTCAGCAACGACGTCAAAAGTTGATGACAACAAGGATGGAGTAAAAAGCAACCTGCCTTAATTTACCATGATGGCAAATCGGTGATCAAGAATTTATAGAAGTTATTGAAGCTATTCGATAGGGAGTCGGCACACTGTACTTCCGCACAAGACGATGATTGAGCTAATAATCAAGCATGAATGACAGACGACTTGAAAGGTAAAAGTTAAACATGATTATATCGATGTACAGTAGAACATCTCTGAGATGCATAAGGATATGTCTATGTCTAGAATATTTTGTGTTTTCTTGTGTTGCCTGATGTGCCAGTGTTGCTATCCTATAGACAAAAATACAGAACATTGGATGCATAGGGTTGCCTTCACAAAACTGTTAGCCTGTGATCACACTATGGGATCTCATTGTACATTTGATTTATCATGCTGAAAGGAAGAGACATGAACATGCAATGACTAAATTATAAAGGTTTTTGGCCCAGCTGAAGCTCCATTCATTTTCTCCATGACACGAAGTATGTTATAAGCATTCAAACAGTTCATACCCTATAGAAGTTTCTTTCTGCACCTGTTTGACATATGTTGGTATTATCCCAGAACAAAACATACTTAAACCGTGAAACAAGCCTGGATTTCTTTGTAATTGGTTAAGAAGACACTGTAAAGTCTCTATTTTCTGTTTGTATAAAGTCCAGGAGACAGAGTTGAGTGTTGCTGCGAAGATTCATGTTGTTATCCTTAGCTACAACAATTAAAGACATGTCTTTGGTAGAAATCTTAAAAAGTGTCCGTATCCACCTTTTAACTAAGGAAACCATTCCATCATACATTAATTGTCAAAAACATAAGTAAGACTAGTTATATTGTGTATATATGTTAAAATATCTAATCATGCTCTATCGTCCAGTTCATTTTTGGCCTAGTCGAAAAAGATTACAAACTGTTAAGTAGCATATCAAGAAACAACCCTCCCAAATTGAGCAAAAACCAGCAGATATTGGAATAAATACAACTCTGTGGTTAGCAAAATTGATATTTTTATGAGGATATTTCATGTAAAAGTATACTCCTCAATACATGACAAGGTCAAATTGGATACAAATGAAACAGACATTTGTCTTTTCCTATGAATATGCCCAAGCAGACTAAGATACTCTCAACACTCTTCAAGGTTGATTTGGTGCATGAAAAGTATCCAAATAAGTAAATGTTAATTTTTTCTGGTAATGTGTCTAAAATACAAACATCAGTATTCTTTTGTGGGCTTCAACTGTTGTTTCTGAGGTGCTGGTGGAGGCCATCTTCTCTATTCTCCTTGTTGAAGGTATTCTTTTAAGACAAGGCAACAAATATAAGCAGTTAGTAACAGCTTGTCAGTAGAATAGATAACAGAACGGAATAATGAAATCAGTATGATAAGAAATAATATATGATGCGTACCTTGAAATCTTCTATATCACTACGACATGCAATAGGCCAGTCGCAAGTAGTGAAACTGTCTACTGAACCACAGCAATCGGAGGTATCCCGAAAAATGCGTTGGGACCTAGTTTCCCCTGAGGCGTAGTAGGTCATTGCGTAGTGTTTCGGACACTCTCTACTATCAGATCCAGAGGAAAATTTCTGAAGCCATATGAAATATTACATATATTTGTTTCCCTTACAAAGAACTGAAATCCCTAAGGTACCATGTGGCATCAGTTGATGGACAGAGCCAAATATATTTGCATGGAGAAGAGTCTCTTTGCAGCAAATGCAATTCTAAAGTAAATATTAAGTGCAATGACATCTCTGTATTGGAATATGAGAAATTACTGAATGGTCAATCCAATGCTGTTCCACAATTCTGTAAAAACTGCACTATAGATGGTCACGCTTCATTACTTCCTTTCGGTACAGATGACAATGAGGAATTATCATATCTTTTTTACTTTGAAATCTATTCATTGTCGTCTCAGTCATCTCATTCATCTCAGTCACCTTCATAAACACAACACATTCATCTCTACAATGTCGGCTCAGCGCCAACCTTTGAAGCCACCTGGTATCTTACCAAATTGCCTACTCTACAAGATTGCGATGTAGATGAGTATTTGCATTCTGCCATTAACTCAAATTATCCAGGGTCTCTCTTGTTCCATCAATCCTCATAAAGTTTTTCTTTATTATATATGAACATAAAGAGCAACTCTTGTCAATTTGATGAATTTCACTCTCTACTAGTGAAGTTTTCCCGATCTTGTTTCCATGAGCTATTTGATGTGCTTTTGCAAAGTTCATTAACATGATACCAGGGAAGCACGTAAAAGTGACACTCTTCTGACGCGTTAAATCATACTGCAATATGGCTTGAAATCCACAAGATATGCAGGTGCAAAATTTTGGAACAGCATTTCACATGTTATAAAACAAGCTTTAACAACAATGTGTTTCCGGCATTAACTAAATCTCCATTTCTTCGCCACCCGTCCTCACTACTACCAGTCCTACAACTTCAAACAACCAACCAACCAACCAACCAACCAACCAACCATAGCAGTCCCATATAAATATAGTATGTTTTAATTAATGGAATATTTATCTATCATCAATGAAACCCCAAAACTTGGCTATAAGCCAAGGGGGTGCTCTCTCCCCGATTAGTTTACCTATTGAGAGGGCTCCTACTTTTAAGAAATTCCCTGCATACAAATTCCCTTAAACATTTTTTATTTTGCTAGTTTGTATTTCTTATTGCAATTTGTTAAGTTTGTAGAAAGATGTAATGATTTTGATGGCATTTGTATGTAATGAATGAACTGGATTGAACTGAACTGATGCCCCGTTTCTCTAAACGTAATCCCTGCGGTCTTTTGAGAATGACGAGTTGTGTTGCTAAAGATTAGTACTATAAATTGAAAATCAGGAAAGCTTCCACATATCTTCGTGACGGGACCATAAATAGATGTCGTTGGAAAGGAAGGGGAAGGTTTACGATTAGTACCAGACTTGCCTATACGTTTTAGAGAGAGAGGGAGACTAGACAATTTATAGGTCGCTTCTCTCTCTATCTCTTTTTGTTGTACCTGCAAATCGTCAAAATAGAACCCAAATGGTGTAAAGCACTCCAACTGCGTTTTCAAAAGCGCATAAGACCCTGCTTATACTGGAGGACAGAACAGTTCCAACGACTCCAGAGCACCCAAATACACACGTGGCTTGAGGAGCAGTTCCAAACAGCTCCATAAGTTGTTATAATGGAGGAGAACTATGTGCATTTTTTTTCTTAAAACTGGCGCCAAAATCGGCAAGCAGCATCATTCGCTATTACTTTATGACAATTAAACATGGCTACAAAAACAACAAGAAACTTTCAACCGGAAAGCGGAGGACACAGCGCTTTTATTGAAAGTTTCCTTAGATTAAACGTCGGCCAAATATGCAGCAGCACTGGGCCAGGAGACAATTCAGTTCAAATATGAAGGATTGGCAAAACGCCGAATACCCATAGGAAGTAAGAGGAATTTCAACATGGATAAACCAAAGTCACATTTTCATCACCTAGAGCTGCATCGAAGATGAGAAAATTGAAATATAGTTTTAAGAAGGAACTGGAAACAGAGAGCAAACGTGGCGAAAACAGAACAATACGCTCCTCTTTCAAGTAATGTCCTGCCGTATGGGCTGATACTTTCCTGCCTTCTGTTTCTCCTGATACGGTTCTTTGTTCAATTAAATTTGGCTGAAATTCTCTGTCATAACTTATGGCAGCTTTTGCATGTTCATATGGCACTCTTTCATTATGAAATTCACAAAAATTGTGCAGTACAAAGCAACTGCATATCACTTCTAGCAGGTCAATCAGGTGTCAGTCCATTTCTCGACGATGAGCCACAAATCTTGTTTGGAGTCTGCCGGAAGGCACACCAACAACCATCCTTGCTGACGACAAACGAGAGCAAACAAATTCTTCATCAACAGCTTTTCCTCCATTGCCATATTGGTTGATTCGGTATGGTTGAAGTGGAAATGCCGTGTCACTAAGGGAAACATATCGAAACACTGTCGCAACCCTCAGGAAATTCTTTTTGATACGGTGGAATACCTACTTTTCCTTGCATTTTGTTTACTGCAGAACTAGTTAAGACTCTCGCATCATGCACGCAACCAGGCTATTATACAACAACGTCTACAAAACATTAGCGATAGTCATATGTTGCCATGATATGCAAGGACTATCTACCAATTCTGTTTACAAAGTCAGTAGAATTTCTGGATGGCTGACAAAAACTACGAGAGTTTCATCTACTGCACCTAAACATCGAGGGAAACCATACTGCAAACAAAAATTTGTGGCAAGAAGCTGCGCTTCATACTCAGTTTTTGGGGGCATGATATATTCATTCTTTATGACATGGTATACCATTCTTACCACTTTTGAAACCGTCGCTCCAAATGCCGAAAGAACATGATACTTTTCCATATCTGCCCATGTGGGCCAAATAACGTAGTTATTGCATAATGTACAGTTATTGCTAGTTGTTTTTCTACCAGTATAGACAAGTGCGTATTTGTTGACACCACCTATCTGTTCGGCCTGCCCTAACTCAGAAGAGAATAAATATAAGATCCGAGCTGGTACGGTTCCAGCAGTTATTGTGTAAACACATGGCCACTCCCCACTAGTTCCACCTGGAATGTTACATTTAGCTCCAGCGTAAACAGGGTCTCAAATAAAATTTTCTAGTCGGTTCACTTTAACATTGTCTTTGAAAATCAAATCTATGTCAACTTATCGTGAAAGTTAGCTGGAGGAAATAATGGGAATATAAAAATTTACTCCTGTGGAATTCTATTCTCTTCAACAGTTCTTTGGCAATCCAACAAGTATCCTATTTTCCATCAATTGATTCATTCATTGATTTATTTATTCATTCCTTCATTCATTCATTCATTCATTCATTTATTCACTTTGCTTTTATCAATAACAACTCACTGTCATCACTTCTCTCACTGCAGCAAAACCATGAAGATAGCACCTAATTGTGTCCATACCTTTGCTTTGTTTAAACCTGCCTAGTTTAATACCAGAGGTCCTTCAATACTCAGCCATTCCAATCCAACTCTTCCTCTCAAGCACTGTTTAGTTCTTTCAACTACCAAAGACTGTCAGACATCCTGCGATATCCGCTTAGCTATAGTATATTCTTTGTAACATATTTAACGCCCTAATTGGTCGTTATGATTCCATGCTGGTGTCAAAGGGGGTTGCACTGGTCAAACGTCATAGCTAATACCCTATAGATATAAGAATATGTCCAAGAAATGAGAGGAAAGGTTACAAACTGCACCTTTCTTTTAAAAATCACAACTGTGACTTTGAAAGTCTAGCTTTGAATCACGTAAACATCTTGGCATGATACTTGATTCAAAGCTAGACTTTCAAAGTCACATCAAAGAGGCAATACAAAAAGCGAGGCGCGGAATTGGGATGATATCTTAAGATACGATATCGTTCCAAACATGTTTCAAGAGATATTTTAGATCAAGTATATAAGCTTTATGTTAGACCACATCTAGCTTATGGAGATATTATTTATCATAAATATGATCCCCACATACATCTAAACTGTACACAGAGGTTTGAACAGACTCAGTATTGCGCTGCTCTTGCGGTGACTGGAGCATGGAGAGGAACAAGCAGGGAATGTCTTTATAAGGAACATGGCTGGGAGAGCTTGTATCATAGAAGATGATATAGGCGACTGTGCCATTTTTGTAATTTGATAAAATCCCATTCCCCAAATTATCTGCTTGTTGAAATTCCACCAGAGCGCAACGTAAGCTACAATTTACGAAATATAAGACACTATGACCAAAATGTCGGAAGAGCTGCGCGATACTCGAACACCTACTTTCAAAATGGACCTTCTGAGTGGAATTTGCGTGATGATGACACAAAAAACTCGACGTCAATTTCTGAGCTCAAACGTAAATTACTTGCTATGATAAGACCCGATAAGAATCCAGTTTACAGTTTAAAATTAAATGATATTGACGGCGTCAGACACTTGTCAAAATTGCGACTAAAATTCAGTAGACTAAATGAGCACAGATCCAGACATAACTTCGACCATCTAGTAGAAGTAGAAGTAGAGGTAGAGGTAGAGGTAGAGGTAGTGGTAGTGGTAGTGGTAGTGGTAGCGGTAGTGGTAGCGGTAGCGGCAGTGGTAGTGGTAGTGGTAGTGGTAGTGGTAGTGGTAGTGGTAGCGGTAGCGGTAGTGGTAGTGGTAGTGGTAGTGGTAGTGGTAGTAGTAGTGGTAGTGGTAGTGGTAGTGGTAGTAGTAGTAGGGCACGCAATTACTCAACTAAATGCATGGATACCACTAGAAACTCATACGTTTCTTGGAAAAAATCCTTCCCCTTCATTTTGATTTCCTTGTGTATGTTTTCTGGACCCACGTTTGAGGACGGAACTATATTTACTACTAGTGTAGAACTACAATTCAGTCAACCTTTTGTTTGGGAGGAGGCTTTTTGGCAATTTTATAGGACACAACCTAAAAAGTTCTCTGCCACAAGGGCCTAACAAAAGTAGGTCATCCTACTTCATATATACTCGTGAAACCAGCCTTGATACAGTACGAAAAAGGTTGCAGGGTGTCAAAAACTTGCTGTGTTTCTATGGAGGAATGCTGAAACAGATAAGGGCCCCAGTTCACTGAAAGCATTCGGCAACACAAATAGCACTTTTTACACTTCTATAGTATATTTCTCCCTATGCTAATATCTAACGTTTTCTGACGTCATTCAATAAACGGGGTCCGATTAGCTTATGGATCGGGGACCTGTCAGTTAGTTAGTAAGTCCCTAACTACATCAACTTCTATCATTTCCTATTCATGCTAATCTATAGGGCATCTTATTATGTTATACATCAGAGAGGGAAAAAATAAGAAGATCATGATATACTAACTGATGAATCGAGATTCTCTCCCTTGAGATCCAAATTGCAATCTATTATATTCAAGCCAACAAGTAGACCACTAATTACAACACTTTCTTCATTCATCATCAAGGCGTAGCTTTCATACCAATCTCTGAAACATCAATTCAATGATATTAGTCAACATCCATAACTTTACTGTAACTGATATTTTGAAAAATATACATTTCCAAAAAGTTACCATTAAAATCCTCAACGCAGTTCCTTAATTCACTTTTATTTCTGTACAAGGGGTAGCTGCAAATTATAGTACACTTTCTATCCCTGATTTTTGAATCGGCTCGCTGTATCTCTTATAATAATCAGCATCTGCATTTAAAGCTCACAATAGATGAAATTCTCTATATCATACAATTCTGCAAAAACTTTTCAAATATTGCAAACTCTAGTCACAATATAGTTTCAAGGGTAAATGACAGATTTCTCTTCACATAAGTAGCTAACAAGCATATACAACATCTATTTCAATTACTTTTCTATAAAATGTAGCTAACAAAGACACTATATCGAACTTATGTGATCAATCTCATGTGAGAGTGATTACTATCCTTCAATGTGAAAAAGAATAATATAGGGGAATTACTCCAACTGTCGTCTTTCTTCGACTATTCCTTGCATTTGCTGAGCTAATATCTTTTGCATCAATGCCAACCTCACCCATGCACGGCTTCTTCCCGCATTTGTTCTAATCATAATCATAGTACATAGTTAATAACCTTCACATACAATCCTAAAGACGGAATGGGAACACTGTGAGACATTTAAAACTAAAAACATGATAGCAGAACCTTTTACATAAAGAGCAACACACAACGACGATATGTGTACACAACGTTGCATAGATACCGTCGTGGCCAAAAGTTTAAGACCGCGATTTTGTCAACAACGTTTCTTTGCGTAAAGATATTGAACCCTATCTCTCTCCCTATTTTATTCTCCTTGGGTCGTGTCAGGTCAACTTTCCATGCAGTTTCCGAATTTCGATGTTATTTTTTGAAATTCTGCGCCATTTTGCTATGACGTCACAATTAAATCTATAGAAATTCTTGGAAGTGTCAATGGTTCTGCCGAGAAGGGGTATGACCCGAAAAATGTTTTACTTGGCTGGGTTTTACATCAATCTATGCACAATTCATTTCTTTGATTTCTGTGTTTAAATATTCAAACTCTACGACACAAACAACCCCTGGGAAAAAGTTAGCGGAGAGTTGTTAGTATGTCACTCTGGCCATAAGTTTAAGACCACCCTTGGATAAACGCACTTTTGTCGCATCAAAACCAGTTATTGCATAGAAAATGAAACGTATTTCATTCATCGTCTCGTCCCTTACTTCAGCCTTTTGTTACAACTTTCTGTTAACCATCCTTCTATAAGCATTTCATCGCATAGAATTTCGCTACCTTTTGCCGGTCTCAATCTCTACGAAAATGGGGAGGAAAGCATCCCTCAGCATAGCTCAAAGGGCACAAGTTACGTCTCTCCACCAAGAAGGATACTCTGAAAGAGCAATTAGTGAGAAGTTTAAGTTTGTCTCAGAATAACAATGCGTATTTTGCCTCAAACGAGAGCTTTGGTCTTAAACTTATGGCCAGAGCTGTAGACTGAAAGCCTACTGCCAACTTTTTCCCAGCGGCCGCTTGTTTCGTAGGGTTTAAATATTTAACAAACAAATCAAAGAAATGAATTGTGCATAGATTGATGTAAAATCCAGCCAAGTAAAACATTTTCGGGTCATACCCCTTCACGGCAGAACCATTGACACTTCCGAGAATTTCTATAGATTTAATTGTGACGTCATAGCAAAATTGCGCAGAATTTCAAAAAATAACATCGAAATTCGGAAACTGCATGGAAAGTTGACCTGACACGACCCAAGGAGAATAAAATAGGGAGAGAGATAGGGTTCAATATCTTTACGCAAAGAAACGTTGTTGACAAAATCGCGGTCTTAAACTTTTGGCCACGACGGTATTCGTGCTATAAGATTCAAATGTAAGTTCCATCTTGATCACCAGCATGATAACATATGTAATGACAGCATATCGTCATATATGCTATTTGTATAATCTGGTGTACAAATAACATTATTAATGTATACCTGAGTGAAAGACCCAATAAGCAACAACAATATTGCCAAAATAAACTTTTTCTATGCACTTTTATTAATACAATATCAATAACAATTACACAACACCTACAACACACTGAAAATGATACCAATCGACGCGTTGTCTACGCCGTACCCAGTGGCCATTACATATAAGAGGGACATTCACACTAGCAGTGAATTGGTGAAGAAACTAGATGATAAAAATTGTCGCTCAAAGTCGCTGCTACTTTATGTTATGTCTTCACGTTAAATAAACTTCGAAAACATCTGCACTACTATTCCTTCCTTGCTTCATATTAGTTGGTACTCCTACCGGCGAAAAAGCTATTGAAAGCGTATAAATGAAGAGCATTAAAGGTTTAATTATACCAAACACATGCAAATACAACACACACACACACACACACACACACGCACACACACACACACACACACACATACACACACACACACACACACACACACACACACACACACACACACACACACACACACGCACGCACGCACGCACGCACACAAGCACGCACGCACATAACAATAGCAACAACAACAACACCAACAACGCCACTAATAATAATAATAATAATTGTTAAACTTCAAATCTTTCCAATAAGTCATATAAATACATTTGTACGTTTCCCTAAATTAGGAAGCGTACAACTGGCTGTCAGGTTTGCAACAACTGACATTAATTCAAAACAATACAACAAATACAACAAAACAAACAAAACATAATAACGAATCTTATATTTCCAATATGTCCGGGTGCGTCCACGGTTTATTACGGTAGCAGAATATATAGTGTAACGGCAGCTAAAGCCTCTGCGTAGTTGCTTTCTTTTGTTTGTAGTGTTTTGTTTTCGTCACGTTGTTGTTTTCGCCAGGTTGTTGTTTTTCTTGCATTCGACATCGTACTGGGATCAGCGTCACAAGAGTGGAACTTTTGGAGACGCATTATTAGAGAGCAAACACGGTTGGAAGCAATTTTCGTTCGTTAAGCAATATTCATTAGTTAAGCAAGTTAAGATAAGATACAGAAGTTTAGTATTGATTTATTACATCACATCGCAATATTCCATCGAGTTCTGGGACAAAATGTAAGTTTTTGTCTTGTTATTGCTTTTCTCTAGTATATTTATTGGCTTTAAGTTTCGTTTTACATTGTTTAGTTTACTTTATATTGCTTAGTTTATATTGCATAGTCTTTCGCTTTTTATATGTTTTTTCGTAAAGTTAATTCGTTTCGTATGTCTTTGTTTGTTGTAGTTTACATGTATCAACTGAATGTTCATTTCAAATTCACTTCGCAAGTTGGACTATTTTTTATGGAACACAATTGATTCTCAGTAAAATTGCCCCTAATGCCTGTATCGATGGCCTTACAAATTAACTTTTGGTTTGGTTATCCTATCAGGCAGTTACAGTAAAATTTTGTTTACTACTCTTTGGTATACTCGTTTGGCATACAAACAATGAGCAAGGATGCTCAGGAGGAGCCACGTGAAGGAGTGGCTGGATTCCCACTTGGTCTACAAAGTGAAAAGGCGGTCGTTGATATCGTTGTTGGCCCTCGTGAGAGAACGCGGACTGAGAAAGGAAACTCATATCAGTTGGAATTGACAAATAAGAAGCAAAAGGCGATCTATCGACAGTTAGCAAGGGAAATAGGTCGCGTTACTGCCTTGTTAAAACAGCTTTCTAAAGATGAGCTTGAACGAATTCGTGATTATCTGGATAGTTTAAAAGGACAATTTAACGAAGCGCATAGGGCTTATGAAGAGCTTTTAGACAATGAAGAAGAGAAGAATTCTTCGTATATTTGGTTTGATTCACGTGACAGGGAGTTCATGGATTTTCGTATGAGGATTTGTCAGCAGATTCTTAAGCTTGAAAATGAAGAGAAAGCAGTCTAATAGTTATCATGAGTTAGACATCAGGGATCCTAATGTCAAGAAGGTAGTTACCATGTCAACGAACAGTGAATTGATGCAACCATGTAAAGATTTCATATGTCAGCTAAAAAACATTTCCAGCTGGTATCGTGCAAAACGAGTAGTTGCATTGTGTATGAAATTTATTATTCTATGTCGCAACAAAGTAAAAGAAGGTTTTAAATAAGTCAAGTTTGATTTATCAGTGAGTGATATTGAAGCTGCGGAGAAAATCATTATCAAAGCTATAGCATTTAAGCAAGAAATTGAAGCATTGCGCTCGAGTAAAATGGTTACCAAAACGAGTGTGTTAATAAAACTAAATCCACAAATAGATTCAGATGGTGTTTTGCGTGTTAATGGTCGCTTAAAGTATGCTCAATTGCCTAAAGAGCAAAAGTTCCCTGCATTGTTACCAAAGGAAAGTCACGTGACTACGCTTGTTATTCGGCATTTTCATGGAAAAATCAAGCATCAAGGCCGAGGCATGACTTTAAATGACATTCGTGCATGTGGTGTTTGGATAGTTGGTGGTTCAAATGCTGTAGGAAAACTAATCGGAAAATGTGTTACTTGCCGCAAATTGCGTGCACCTGTAAAAGAACAAATAATGGCGACTTTACCAGAGGATCGTTTAGCTATCACCCCTCCATTTACCAACAGTGCCGTCGATTATTTTGGTCCATGGATAATTAAGCTTGGAAGGAAAGAAGTGAAACGTTATGGTGTGCTTTTCACTTGCCTTGCTTCAAGAGCTATTCATCTAGAAACGGCAATATCATTGGAGACAGATAGTTGTTTAAACGCTCTTCGCGGCTTTATTTGTCGTAATCAAACAATCAGTGTCCAATCAGACAATTAAGATCGGCTCAAGGTACCAATTTTATTGGTGCTCGTCGGGAGTTGAAACAGGCACTCAATGAAATGGACTGTGAAAGGGTAAAATCTCATTTGTTGAAAAAAAATTGTGACTGGTTTGAGTTTAAGATGAATGTTCCTAATGCCAGTCATATGGGAGGAGTTTGGGAACGCCAAATCAAGTCAGTGCGTAATGTACTAGACGCATTGTTGAGGGAAAATGGCGCTCAGCTTGATGACGAATCACTTAGAACCTTAATGTGTGAAGCTGAGGCTATAGTTAATGGTCGTCCTTTGACTGTTGACTCACTTAATGATCCCGATTCGTTAATACCACTTACGCCAAATCACATTCTCACAATGAAATCAACAATCGTCTTATCGCCACCAGGAGTTTTTCAACATGCTGACAAGTATTGTCGTTCAAGGTGGTGATGAGTTCAACCCCTAGCTAACGAGTTTTGGTGCAGATGGCGTAAAGAGTATTTGTTGAGCCTACAGCAGCGTCAAAAATGGACCAGTTCACGGAGAAATATTTCTGTATATGACATCGTGATCATTAAAGATGAAAACACAGCACGAAACCAGTGGCTACTTGCACGTGTAGTTGCAGTTTATCCTTGTAGCGATGGCTGTATACGAAAAGTTCAGTTAGTTTTTGGAGACAAGTTTATTGATAATGCGGGCAAAAGGAAACATCCGCTACGCATATTGGAGAGACCAATACAGAAGTTAGTAGTATTGCTACATGGTGATGTATCCTGAGAGAACCAGGGAACTTCCCGGCCAATGAGCCTTTGTTGTACTCTTTTTCATCATCATCATCATCCAGTGTCCTGCCTACTAAGGGCGTTGACGATCAGGTCGTGCCACTCCTGCCTATTTCGCGTCTTTTGTAGTACGTCCGTTCGGGATTTTTCCTGTAGCCACCGGGTGATGCTGTCAAGTAGCTTCTCTCGTTGCCTTCCTCTACTTTTCCTTCCTTCTATTTTACTTGTCACGCTTAAATGCTCCAGCTTTTCTTTTCTCGTATAATGACCAAAAAATTCTGCTTGTTTCTTTCTGATTTTCTTTAATATATTTCTTTCTGTATTTGCATCTTGTAAAGCCTTATCGTTTGTCACTCTATCTGTGTATGGTATTCTAAGCATACGTCTGATAAACCACATTTCTGTTGCCTCTATTTTCTTCATTATCTTCATTATATTTTCTCTTTTTCATAGTTTGGTTAATTAGCATAGATACTTTCTTTAATGTTAGATATTACTGATTTTTATTAGTTTAGTTATTTAGTGAAATATCTTGTATTTCAGAGGAGCCATGTAACGGCAGCTAAAGCCTCTGCGTAGTTGTTTTCTTCTGTTTGTAGTGTTTTGTTTTCGTTACGTTATTGTTTTCGTCAGGTTGTTGTTTTTCTTGCATTCGACATCGTACTGGGATCAGCGTCACAAGTGTGGAACTTTTTGCTTTCGTTGGCAATATATCCCAATACTACTTTACTATCAGTCCAAAATAACTCCTGAACTTCAGCAAGATCTAGCTCTTTCCGAATCTGATGACTAATCTTGGCACTTACTGTCGCAGCAATTAACTCCAGTCTTGGTATAGTAATTTGCTTCAAAGGATTGACTCTTGATTTACCAAGCACTAGCGAACAGCATTATTAGAAAGCAACCACGATTGGAAGCAATTTTCGTTCGTTAAGCAATATTCATTAGTTAAGCAAGTTAAGATTCGATACAGAAGTTTAGTATTGATTTATTACATCAAATCGCAATATTCCATCGAGTTCTGGGACAAAATGTAAGTTTTTGTCTTGTTATTGCTTTTCTCTAGTATATTTATTGGCTTTAAGTTTCGTTTTACATCGTTTAGTTTACTTTATATTGCTTAGTTTATATTGCATAGTTTTTCGCTTTTTACATGTTTTTTGTAAAGTTAATTCGTTTCGTATGTCTTTGTTTGTTGTAGTTTACGTGTATCAATTGAATGTTCATTTCAAATTTACTTCGCAAGTTGGACTATTTTTTATGGAACACAATTGATTCTCAGTAAAATTGCCCCTAATGACTGTATCGATGGCCTTACAAATTAATTTTTGGTTCGGTTATCCTATTAGGCAGTTACATATAGTAAGTACATCCAATAGTAATGTTGCTAAGCTAGGACAAATGTGTTCTTTGCGAACTGTCATTAAAACCCAAAGATTAGAGAAGATTAACAAAAGATTCAGAGAAAGAACCAATAGTCCCAACGGCTCCTAGAGCAAGGTTAACAAATGTGATAGGATTATAAGTTGAGAGCAAACTTTTCTAGGAGGAAAATATTCAGAGGCATTATGATCACTATTGATCTGATATTAGTATCAAAACAATCCAACCACTGTCTGTGAAGGTAGTGCCAGGATAAGGCTATTAAGCAACTGACATAAATAGTCTTCGATCTAGAAACGCATGGCAGATCTTTTACAAATGGTCACCACTCACCAGTAGCCCCTAAATGAGCAGGGAGTGCTAAGAATCACTGGGTATGGACGATATAAAACTGGAAACAAATATAATGGTCAAAAAACTTAAAATATCGTATTTGACAATAGCAACGTTTAATGAAGCCTCGGCAAACGGGTAAGAGGAAGAAATGATTGAAGTGATGAAAACTAGGAGGCTTGACGTTTTAGCTTTGGCAGAGACACGGTAGAAGGGAAATGAAGATCAGGTGATCAACGGAAATCACAAACTGTCGCAAAATGGAAAAGAAGATGGAAGGAATGGAGTTTGTTTCATTCTGTCAACAAAGTTGGCTTGTCTAGTGTCAGGAGTACAACAGAAGAACGAACGCAAAGTTAGTATCGATTTGAAACTAGAACAGTACATATAATAAGTTTAACACTAGTATATGCCCCACAGGCAGTAAGATGAATGGAGAACAAGAGTAATTTTATGCCTAGTTGCAAGTATCTGTAAATGAAGTCAAAAATATAAATACAATATTATCATCTGTAAAGACTGGAAAGGGCATGTTGGGGTGGATAGAAGACAACATGAAGAGATCATTTCAGACTTTAGTATAAGAAGCAGAATTGAAAATGGGAAGGATACTTGAGTTTTCGGCGGTTAATAAATACTTCTATCGCCACAGGCCCAGTCATAAATGTACATCTTACAGATGGAACAGTCGAGCCTTAATTTACAATGAGAGATCCATGATAGATCTCTATTAACATACAATAAAAAGCTGTTTAGAAATGTGATAGCTATTCCATCAGTATCAATGGATGCAGATCATAGGATAGTGGTAGCGAAGATCGATGTGAGGGTGCCTAAAAGGAAGAAGGGAATTGAGCGTAAAAGATTCAAAATAATAAACTTGGGAATCCTGAATATGTGGATAGATGTAGGTCACGATTAGAGAAAAAATTACCAAACATTGTCAAAGATTGGGATATTCAGGCTAAGTGGAACGACTTTTAAAGGAACGTCACAAAAGCAGCCACTGTTGCACTGGGTGAAAGTTCCATACAGGGGGAGGAAGAAGACAACACCATGCTGGGCAGGAGAGGTCTGGGTAGCTAGAAAGCAGATAATTAACGGCTCCTGAAGGTGGATGAAGACTAGAAGGTCGGATGAGAGACAAGACTACATCAGAGCAAGAAATTATGAGGAGCGTGTAAAGACGCTTGCAAAATTGGAGTCATGGAAAAATATAGGAGAAGAATTGGTTTAGAAGCTTCTTTTTAGGTTAACAATGAGCTATAGTGTCACGCAGTGAAGGATCGAAATGGAGAACTATTGATAAAGCCAGAAAAGATTGCAGGGTGCTAGAAGGAATACTTCTAGGAGTCGTTAAAGGTGGGTGGGAATGATGGAGAAGGTCAAGAGATAGTGCCAATTCTTAATGATCTACATAATGACGGACAAAGAGTCCCAGATCACTATACAAGAGCTACAGGCACTGATGCGTCAGATGAAGAGAGAGAATGCAACAAGAGATGATGGCAATCCAGTAGAATTTTTAAGGCTAGGAGGCAAGAGTGTTGAACAACAGCTTTTGATGAGCTATTGATATTCACCATAGCACGAAAAAGCGGGAAAAATCCTTTTATCATACTGAAAGCTTTTTTCGTCCCACATTCGTCAGAGTATAAAACGACTGATAAAGATCGAAAGGTGAACTGAAATATATACACAGATGCTGATACACGTGATATTATGAATAGTGCGTCTATTTGGCCCTATGATTGGCCAATTAGCACCTATTCGCCATTATATATAAAATGATAAATAGGTGCTGATTGGCCAATCCTAGGGCCAAATAGACGCATTACTCATCATATCATGTTTATCCGCATCTGGCTATTTATTTCGGTTCACCTTCGGTCGTTATCCGATGTTTCATACTCTGACGAGTGTCGGACGAAACAAGCTTTCAGTATGCTAAAAGAATGTTCATGCTTTTTCGTGCTATAGTGAAGTTCTATAGTACCAACAGATTTTTTGGTATTCATGTTGTGTTAGAAAACGAAAAGGAAGAGGGTGGAAACGTGAGTGGTTTGATATTGAGACAGGTGTACGACAGAGTGAAGTTACATCGCCGTTACTCTTTGTTATTCTTATGGATAAGGGTGTTAGAGATGCTGGTTTTGGTCATGTTGGAGATGAAATGCTAAGGTATGCAGATAATATAGCAGTGATCACAGAGCTTGTGGTAAATTTACAGGAGTTAGCAAACAGATAGCATCAACTAGCAAAGGAAAATAGAATGAGATTAAGCACCATGGTAGGAAAAACTGAAGTGTTGATGATCTCAAAAAGAAAGGAGGAATGCAATATTTACATGGGAAATGTTAAAATAACACAACAAGTTATAGTTACCTGGGAGTGAATATTGAGGAAGAAAATATACAGAAATGTGAGGTAGATAAGAGGATTTCAAAGTATAAAACTAGCGTTGGGGCATTGTATCCATTACTTAAGGAGAAGTGCATTTTGAGAAAATGTAAATTAGAAATCTACAGGATAAACTTGAAACCATATTATCATAAGGAGCAGATGCATGGCTGCTACATACGGAAGCAAAACGCAAACTTCAGGGGGCAGAGATGAGAGTGCTGAGAGCAATAAAGGATGTGACGCAAAAAGACTGAGCTAGAAACCATGAAATTGCAAGGGAGTGGAGAGAGTAGCCATTGCTAGAGGAGATAGAAAGATTTCAACTGAGGATGAATAGGCATGTTATGCGGATGACGGACAATAGACTGCCAAAGAAATATCTACCATGGTAGCCATAAGGTAGTAGGCTTATGGGTAGATCCAGAAAGCGTTGGATCGATGGCATAACAGCAGCTATTGAGAAAAGAGAAGATGCGCTGAGTATCATTGAAGAGATCTAGAAATATTTAAAAAAACAGGAATGGCGAGGATTTTCAAGGATGCTAGCCAGCTCACAAATAATCTGGCTTATCTATCAGGGGGACTAGTGAGAAGTTGAGAGTAGTTTCAAAGGCAATGTTGAGCGCAAGAATATATAAGATGTTGTCATTGTTAAGTAAGACTTGGTGAGGTAGGAAGGAATTACCTGTGATAAAAGAAGGGGATAGAATATTTGCAAGAGCAGCGTACAACGTGCAATCAGGTAGCACAGAAACGGAATTGGCTATAAAACTATGAACAGTATCGTGCCACTAAGCATATCTTCCGCGTTCAAGGTACATCTTTCAAATAGATATAATATTTAAACATCATTAGGAAAGCACACCTTTATTACAAATCTGAGAATGAAAGTAGTGAAGAGTAGCATCGCAGCATGAACGAGAGAAAATAGCCAGGTCCATAAGTTTTAAACTTTCACCGACACATCCATTGCTATTATTGACTATATCGTTTTTAATGACAAAGCTGTTACGACTTATACATGTACAACGTTTCGGGACAAGTTTGCCCATTCTAAGCCAATTTTAAAGGAAAAACATGGGCTTTACAACTAAGCGTGAAAACACTATGAATTTCGATGAGAGAGGAGAGTGCTGAGAGCAACAAAGGGTGCGATGCGAAGAAACAGCGTTAGAAACTTTGACATCAGAAGGGAGCTGAGAGCCCAGCCATTGCTAGAGGATAAAGAAGGAATTTAACTGAGATGGTATAGGCATAATATGAGGATGACGAACAAAAGACCAGATGTGTGTACATGTTTTTCTTTTCAAATTAGCTGAGGATGGGACAAGCTTTCAGAATAGCTGAGGATGGGACAAGCTCATCCCGACACGTTCTACAAGTATATGTCGTAACGGCTTGGCCCCTAACAACGGTTTAGTCAATAATAACAATGGGATGCGTCGATGACAATTTAAAACTTAGGAACTTAGCTATTTTCTCTAGCTCATACCGCTATGCTTTCCGTCCTTGCTTTTATTTTCAAATATATAAAACATGTTGCAAGGTTTCAGACAGAAGATAGGAAGAACATACTGCTGATTGAGCAATGGAATATTTGCATAGGTTTTTATGAGTAGCTAGAGTGCTATTTAAATATTCTACGGTGAAGTTAAAGGTGTTCTAAGGCACTTTCTGTTGAACTGTTGAATAGTTGACCAGAGTTTGATAGTATAAAGCAAATCATCCCTGTGGTGTTAAATCATCTGTTATGCGATGGTGGTGATGGCTTTGAATAGATTTCAGAACTTGCTTAGTGTTCCTGTATTGGTTATATAGGATGTTAGTAGAGGCATTAAAACCGTGCCATAAAAGCGTAATGTCATAATTAGGAGAAGACTTCCAAACGTTTCGAAGTATGTTGTGACAGTGAATGAACTTTGTGGAGGAAAGAATCAGGTTTAGGCAGTAATTTGATTTGCGTACAATGGGACTGCTTAAAGTGGCACATATTAATAGCTCAAGCCACCAACACATACTAACAATAAAAAAACAATAATAGTAATTCTAAATATCATGTGGAGGACCATGCACAAGCAAATATTGAAGTTATGAAAACAAACCAATACCTACTTGATTGAAGGTACATTATGAATACTAGTTAGCATATCTTTCATGGCATAAATTTTATTTTCCAAACTTTCTAAAAGACTCCATAAGTCTCTCTTGCTGCCAAGGATACCACGTTTACCTACAAGAGTAAATGTTTTAAACGCTTATCATATTGTATGTACAACATATTGGAAACACATTGTGTATTCAAAACCTTGAGTAAATACTTCATCAGTCCACGTACTGAATGCCATGTCAGATATATCTCATTTGGCTCTCAACAAAAAGTTGACTGCCTTAACTGTCATATTGAACCAATTCAGCAGCCAGGGATAACAACGAGTCAATATTTTCTTATGTGCGTCTGTCACAGTGTATCATCATAATACTGTAGAAAGAAATATTTTATCTGTGAGGCAACATGACCAGTTGATAAAGCCTTGCATTAAATATAGATGCTTTCTAGATGAAAGCAAAGACGTAAAACATATCATCGAAACGCTAATATATTGATACATTTAACAATCATCTCGACAATTCAATTCAAACGTAACCTTGCCACTAGTACAGGCTGATATGTTTCTACATGTACTAGAAACATTTCTTGGCTTGAGCATTAGTAAGGGTGCTTTTCTAATAATTTCTATATTATTTTTGGCATTTTTCCTTCATTGAAATGCACATCTGCCAACCAAAAGAGATCTACAAAGCTGTGGCCGTGCAGTGACTACAAACCCAAAATAGAACCCATGTCGTTCAAATGATATTCAATGTGGCACAAGTAGAGCTAATACAGAGTTTAGCACACTGGCCATGTTTAAAGGACCAATAATCTTATGGTTCTCGAATATCTTCTATTGAAATTGAGCACGAATGGCTAATTTTTATAGCCTTGTGGCCATCTTTAAATGCTTTATCGGCAAATATTTCGTAATAACCTTGACAGTAATTTTTCAATAACCCCTGAAATACGACTGGCAACTAATTTCACAAGTCAGAAATTCAAAGTTATGGTCACAAATTACAAACCAATAAATCATGAAAGTTATTTTGAGCACAAAATGTGACTCACTTATATTTAACTAACACAACATTCAAATTTTTGAATATTGCTCATTTGATGTACATACTTCTGTCAATTGCATTTTGATGTTATGAGCATATACAAAAAGTAAGTACCCAGGGCACCTGCTACCATGCACCATTTTGGGTGCAAATTATAGAATCTGGAAAGTCCTATTTTCACTTCAGAATGGCTTGTTCTAAAGGAAGAGTAGACCTCATGGAGATTACACGTAAGAAAGTGCTTCTGTAGATGGTCATTTCTTCCAACACTCACAAACTCCTTGTTAGATGGCATCATTCTTGAGAATTCATCATCTTGGTAGAAATTCAATACCAGGGAGACAGTGGCTTCAAACAGGGATCTCCAATTTACTGTCTGGTCCCTGTAATACCCCTTTTCCTTTCTCAGTTTACAAGAGGCTCAAACTAAATATTCACTAACATTTAAGAACTCTGCTGATTGTTTACATAACAACCATTTGGTGCAAGTGTTTATGTCTTAATTTTCTCACAACTGATTGACTTTGAAATGTTTTCCTTTATTCCCAAGTAGAGCTTGTCAAGTTCCAATGCCTCCTCTTTATCCTCAATTCTCTCCTGGTTTTCTTTCGGACCACTGCATGATTCAAAAACATCAGTAAGCACCCTGATAACCCTTCAATGCATGCTCTGCATGATACTGATGGGCCCCAGCAAGTTTTCTGTCTTTGTTTTATCACTATCATCTTCATATCTAGGTATTCTCTCTTCCAGCTCTTCATTTTCAACTGAACTTTCCATGTTCATTTCATTGTGCTGAAATGATTGCTTACAACTCTTCCTGCAAAATTTTAAGCCAGGCACTACATTAAACCCATTAGCTTTCAGTTGTTCTGCCATACCTATTGCTAGAACATGTTGAACTTTAACATTCTTCTGATGTATCATAAAAACATCAGAGCATTTGTCTGATGCTCATATTTCATAAACTTTCCCATCAACTGGTTCATGATGAATGTAGGTTGTAATAACTTTATCAGGCAAAAGTATACTCTAAGTCCACATCCCCATATAATTTTCACCTTTTGGTAAAAACCCCAAAGTCTTGAAACCAGTTTTTCCAGTGTACATATTTTTGCTACACTCCTCCAGAAAACCCACTGCCAATGCTGCACTGTTCCTCCATAACTCATATCATTATTGACAAAAGAGAACACCAATTATACTAGTTAGTACCAATAGCCCAGATATAAAACATTAATCAACTCACTGATTCAACCCTGTCAACATCACCATTTACAATCTCTTCCACATAACCAATACACAAATACATGTATAAAGTCCCTTATAGAAACACTACACTGGTCACCAAGCACTTCCAGAGCATATAGTGTATTAGGGCAATGAAACTTGGACAATATCAGTTGGGACAAGTCATGACCATAATGTTACAAAACTTGAGATGTCTACAGCTGTAGCAGCATTTTTATTTAATTTAGAATACAAAGAACAGTGAGAAAAGGAGACTGGATCATTACAGAAGATTATCTCTTCCTGTTCAACAGAGAAAACATATTATTGCTAGAATCATATCTAAATTCATCTCTACCACTGCATAAACAGTTGGCAAATTGCTATGACTCAGCACTATGTAGCATTGGTGACCTCCTGTTATTATTTCAAGGAATGGCTGCAACTACTATTGAGGATCGATGAAACATTTACATTCATGCATCAAACACATGTCTATAGAAATTAATCAGAAACTGAAGTATTAGGGTTTACCAATCACAAAAGCAATGCTATACCAGTTTACATGCTATTTTAAAGGGTGTACCACATTATACTTTTACTTTTAAAGGGCATACCATACAATCTAGATCAGACAATAACATAGCATGATATTTTTTAATTAAGCACAACTTTTATCTGTGGTTTACACTCTTTTCTCATGTCATGGAAATTTGCTCTGCCACAACCTCAAAGTGGGTGCCAAACTTTTGTATCAGAATTTCCGGAGGGATATGTTCATCTCTCCTAAGACCAGGCTAGCAGCAAGATAGTGCAAAAAGAATAAGAAATTTGAAATCTACACTATTAACTTGGTCAGAATGCCAAATTCATTCCTATCCCTTAAGCAGATGCCATTCTACTATTGCAATAAGAGAAACACATGAGAAATAGCTACACCTTTGTCTTCATATTTTGTGGGAAACAACCCAAAAATGAAAAAGGTATTACATTTCAATGGATTGAGGTATGAAAGTGAAATTTGGGATTTGATGATCAACTGTATCACAATAAGCCACAGACTGTGTAAAAGTGAGCACAATTAGAAAACATAATGGATACACATCTTGGAAATTTTGGATGATTTGGTAAGGAATGATAATAATTCTGTGGCCTTGATTTTGTGGCTCTGAATTGGATATTGATGATATAGATCACATATAGATGATACAGATAATTTCCTACCTATGATTCAAAGATATCAGATTGTGATACTGCTAAAATTGAAAATGAGCATGAGAAACAAAGATTACATGAACACAACTAAATCCAAGATACATTCTATACCAGTATTGAAGTTTAGCAGTTTAGCAGTTGCTAAATAATCAATTTTTTCTTGTGATATATGGTTCACTCAACTAGTTTGGAAGGAAAGACCTGGAAAATTCTTTCCTCAATACACCTGATTCCAATATTTTAATGTCATACAAATTATTTGACTGCTTATTGCTTTGAATTGAAGAAGAGTACCTTGCCAATTTTTGATGAAAGGAAATTGATTTACTGTAACAATCATAACAGAAGAAAATTAGATTGATCACAGCTGTTAAATATATATATATATGTATATATATATATATATATATATATATATATATATATATATATATATATATATATATATATATATATATATATATATATATATATATATATATATTATATATATATATATATTGAAGTATAAAAACTACTGATATTGATGTTGTTTTTGTTGTTGTGTTTTTGCTGTTGTATACAAAAGCACAAATTTTGGGTGGATTTCTGTTTCTGGGGAAGCATTAATTTGTGATGAACATTTCTTATCATTGTTTCATTGGCAAATTTGACTCCTTCTTACCTTACAATACTAGGATGCAAAATCTCCTGGTTGTTTGGATACATATACCACTGATTATTAATTTATATATTTATCTTATAATCGGCCTTCTCTGCTGTAAGGAACTGAAAAATTTCTGGAGTAATACAAGCTGCTTACTCTAAACATTACCTATCTACAATATCATTATTCTTAAAACACATGGACTTGATATTGCTAATGTGGAGTCTACACTGGTAATCCAAAGAGCAACGAAGTTGGGCAGATTCAACAAGATATAAGATTCATTGGTTTACAGACATACCTTTAATTCCATGCTTGAAAACGTGCTCCATAACAACAAAAAATTGCTTTAGAGGAACGAAGCTCTCATCCAATGTTCTACCCTTCTTTAATGAACTATCAATTAAAGTTTTAATACAGATTTTTGATATATTTAGCAGATTACTTCTCTCTATTTTCCAGTATATTTCATCTTCGTATGGAACTATAGATGATTGATTCTTCTCCCTTGGCGAGGAAACCACCATAGAATCAGTGGAAGATCCCCAAGAGCCATTTCCTGCAGTTGCCATCTTGAATTGTGTTGTTGCCCGTCACCAGTACGAGGCTACATACGTGTATGGTTAGTCTGTAAACCTTCTTCTTCCAAAATTTCAAATTTCTATTTTCAACTAAAATTGAAAATTTCATCTTTCCGATGTACAATGATATTATTTTTGCGTTCGATGGCGAGAAAGGGTAGGAAATCCGCGTTTCTTTTAAATCACTAGGATGCGACATTCTGATTGCCATTATGACGTCATACCTTGGACCAACACAACATCATTCTGACGGCCTATCTCAACGAGGAAGACAAACAATTCAATTCAATTCAATTCAATTCTCAACATAACTAAGTTACAATGAATAAGAATATTAAAAAACAAACTAACAAACAGCAATATATAAAAAACTAAGTTAGCTGATGGACACATGAAAAAAGCTCAGGATAGAGCTATCAAAGCCATGTGCCCAATAGACGTGATTTGAAGTTTACAATTAATTTTGTTTAATTTTCGATAATAGTAAGATTGAAGTAACAATATGCTAATACAACTAAAGTAAAAGAATAGAACAATTATATAAGAACGATAAAAAAATAAAGTTATGAAAAGTGGGAAGATTAGGTTTACAGCATGTGCTAGTGTATACATCAAGTCAATTAGGTCAGACTGTCTACGAGGTACTGCTTCAAGTTCTTTTTCAAATATAATTTGTTGTTGGCTTTTTCAAATTTAGAGGCAAAGAGTTCCAAATTTTAATACCGTCAAACGTAAGAAAATTTCTTTTAAAGTTGGTTAATATAACTTGTAGGGAAAAACCAAGGCTTGAGGACTGCCTTGTATTGTAACGATGAAGACTTTTTGTTTTTAGAAATTCGTGGCCAAGAGTAGGGGAATTAGTCTCGTTATTGATTTGAAACATGAATTTTGCTGTTTCAAGTTTGTATAGTTTGTCAAAGTTCAATAGTCGTAAACGTTTGAAGATGGGATCACTGTGTGCAGTATAAGCAGCAAAGTCAACTCTAATAGCTTTACGTAAGTTGCATTTAGGGGTTCTAAGATCGATTTGTTGGCACATCCCCAATTCAGTACACCATAGAGTGCATGGGATTCAATAAATGAAATGTATACCGTTCGTAAAGTATTTTTAGGGACAGAATGTCTTAGTTTGTAAAGAACCCCAATACCTTTAGATATTTTTACTTTTACTTGTTTTATATGTTGTTTCCAATTTAACTTTTCATCAATTATAATACCAAGATATTTAGTATAATTTTCTTGCTTAAGGTTTTCATTATTTATGCTAAGATTTATTGGTTTTGTTACTTTTTTAGGGCTAATAATGAAAAGTTAGATTTAGAAACGTTTAGTGATAGCTTGTTAGCTAATAGCCACTCAGATACTTTGGCTAGTTGAGTGTTTACATGTCTTTCAATAAATTCAAGCTTTTTATCAGCGAAGAAGATACTGGTGTCGTCAGCAAACAGACGAAAGTCTAGTTCTTTTGAAGAATTATTTATGTCATTAATGTAGAGCAGAAATAATAGGGGTCCAAGTACACTTCCTTGCGGGACGCCACAGCTTATTGCTTTTTCAGATGAAATTTCACCATTTGCAATGACTACTTGCTTTCGGTCAGTTAAATGAGACTTAAACCAAGAGAGAGCTATTCCTCTAATACCATAGTGCTCTAGTTTCTTTAATAGAATATTGTGATTGACAGTGTCAAATGCCTTACTAAAATCAAGAAATATACGACAAGAAAAAAGACCTTTCTCGATATTATTAGTTAGTTGAGATTGAAGCTCTAAAATTGCCAAAGAAGTTGACTTATTTTCTTGGAAACCATATTGATGTTTGTATATTATGTCATTTTTTGTCAAGAATTTTACTAAGCGAGAGTTCATTAACTTGTCAAGAATTTTACTAAAGATGGGGAGAATGGAAATAGGACGATAATTCCAGCATTCCAATTTTGATTTACTTTTATGAATAGGCATAGAAACACACCAGTGTTCGACGTTTTACGGCCGCGAAGAATCATTAGAAAGTGACTGTGGATATTCAGTGCATGGAGAATGATCCGTGCATCATGATTGATATAACAACATATACGGTGGTTGATTCCACAGCCTAGCAAGCAAGAGTAGCAGGCATGATCACCAGCTTATCGTTCTGGTAGCAAAACCCTTTGTGCAGATGCCCTGATAGGTTGCTGCCAGATGCGAGCGATTCTCTTGGCTATTTTTTAGAAGAAACCGTTTGGGGACGCCAAGCTCCGGAATCTATAGGAAATTAATGATCATGGTTTAGTTATGCAGGCATGTGTGTGTGTGAAATTATTTTTCATCGATTTGATTTCTAGTTTACAAATATACATATATATACACGTAAACCAATCTAAATCGATAACTAAGTAATCATAAATAAGGAATAAAAATATTTTTGAATTCTATTTGCAATCTAAATCAAAAGACTCTAATTTCTATATATACATTTACATACACTGCATTTGCAGTTAGGGCCATCCCACTGTTTTAGCATATTTTTTAAGATATTTAGATTTTCTGCCGACTTCATATCATTTGGCAGTCCATTCCACACTTGTGGGCCTAGGGATCGGAGGCTATATGAACCAAAGTTGACTTGACTTGGTCTATAATGTTGTAAATTGTTGGTTCCTCTTAATGAGTGACTAGAAGATTTCACTTTGAAAATGTCTTGCATGAAGGAAGGGTTTAGTTTGTTCAGAGTTTTGAAAATTTCAATGCACAGAAATTTTAATCGGAAAACACGCATAGTATACCTTCCAGACTTTGAAAGTAATACGCCGTATGAACTAAGTTGGTCAGTATATAAAAATCTAAGGGCACGTTCTTGGATTTTTTCAATTTTCTGCAAGGAATTTGCCAATGAGAAGTACCATACTAAAGGGCAATAATCAAAATTAGAATAGATGAGACTCTGGACAAGAATCTTCTTTTCATCAAAAGCAACAAAACTTTTAAATCTCTTTAAAACATTGAGCTGTGATGCAGCTTTTCTACATATTTCCAGAGATGTGCTTTTCAAAATTTAGCTTATAGTCTAGGTAGATTCCTAGTAACTTTACCGTTTCTTCCAATTTTATTAGTTCACCGTCGATAATTAAGTTTTCTCCACTTGTGTTAGTCTGATCCTTTCTAATAATAATTGCGTGAAACTTCTCTGGATTAGCTATAATTTGATTTTGTTTAAGCCAGTTCAAGGCTACTCCAGCTTCTTTCTCCAATACCTTCTTCTGGAAAGGTTAAGACCTGCATTTTTGTCAGTAAACACAAACTTTTAATTTTTCATTGATATGAAGGGTGCTATTGCCATCATTTCCACACAAATTGATTGATTGATGACTTTGAATACCTGGTTTTTTGGGAGCTTATCTAAGTTACTTTACAGTTGCCTTTCATAACCATCAATAGAATAAAACTTCTTAGTATCTTCACATACCCAGTGGCGGATCCAGACCGAGTTCCTTGCTGCCCAGAACTCAGTCAGATTTTGCAAAATAAATGATATTTCATTACATTAAGTCAAAGTTAGCTAGATATATCATGGGTTAAAATGAAATTTCCAACAAGTTACATGAATTAATTCAATGACAGTGAAAAGACTATTGTTTCTCTCTCCCAGTTCTCTTGCCTACACTTTGAAAAATACTAATAGCTATGCGGAGCACTGTCGTGATTTTTATCTGCGGTGGACAATCCTTTGGAACTCACAGAACTCGGAAATAAAATCCTTGGGCATCGGAAATGATCAGAAATAGACAATAGATTTTCGATTTGGAACTCGGATGGAACCTAGTCAGACACAATGGTGGAACTCGGAAATGAAACCTATCAGAAACAATAAGCCAGTAGGTATGAATTCGTTGATTGGTCCACGATTGTTTGGAAGTCATCTTTGTTTAGGCATGTCCTGTTCCAATTCACTATTGAATTTTAAAATGGCGACCTTTAGTGCACGTTTACCAACTGTATCTGCTTCCATCAAAAATCAGAGACAGGGTTACCTGATGGGCATCATAGAAACGAAGAAATAGCATTAAGAAGGTTTGGTTATTTCAAAGACAGGCTGGGCTTTTGGACTTGCGATTGAACTATCGAGATCGAGATTTCACGGAGAGCTTGCTTAGGACCAGTATGCTGAGTTGAGTATGGCCTTTTTCGATGAGATTTCCAGTGTGCATGAGCAAAATGCCAGATGTGTGAGTGTTCATCTAGTCTCAGGAGTGTATTTGGATGCACATTACTTTTAGGCCTATCAATTAAAGCCAGTGTTTTTGCCATTATCTGTTGTTTGCTCACATTGAAAACTTCTGCATCGAACAGCATACCCCTATGGACAATTTCTGCTTCATTATTATCATTATGGTGATTGGAAAATATTCAAGTTAAAGAATTTTTCCAAGCACTGGTACCTTTCAGTACCCTGTCACGCCGTTTCTGGGACCACATATACTCATGCTACCAGCATAATCCTTCACACTTAGACACTTATCAAAGGATGTATTACAGAATAGGTTACCATTTTAGAAAAATTTTATCCATAGGAGAGAGGTTATATAACCACCAGTTTTGAAAGAGTGTTCATTCTCCTATAGAACATTACAGATCATCTAGGGAAACCTGTATCTGAAGCAAACTTTGCCACCATATGAATGATTGCCTGCAAATTGGAGAACAATAATTTTCCAGAAATCTGTATGATTTCCTACTGTTGTGATATAAGAATTTCTGCTTCATTATCTATTCTATGTATATATTCAGTATTTCAATGGATTTTCAAGTGCTTTTAAGGCTTTAACTTTGACTCTTTCTGCACTTCTGTATTTGTTCAAAACCCTGTAACAATAAATGGGTAGCACTCCATAATACCTCTACCTTGAGAAAATAGTACACATCTTAGCATTATGGGGACAGGAAGCCATTAGGTTTCCCCTTAATGTTTATCAACAATTTTGACTAAATGGGGAGTTGCTTGCTGTATAAAAGGCGTGGTCTTAAAATTTTCCTAGCACACTTTGGCCCCAGCCCTCTAAGTATTTGGAACTCAGTCAGATTTTAGGCTGGATCCGCCCTGATACCGCTGTGTTTAATACAACTTGCAAATTTAATCAAGAAATGAATATCTTTGGAATCAACCACCATAGTTGTTCTCGTATCAAACATGATCCTTCTTCATACACTACTGTAATCCCTACTATAGCAATGTAGTTCTACCAGGTGCTGTTTATGAGTACAACATTGCTAGAATGTATTGCTCTAGGATTTATTTATTTCTACCCATTTAAAAACATTTCTAACCCCCTATGCTGCCAGTGGACTTCTACTACTAGACTGGTGCAGTTTGAAGCATCTGTGCATGTATTACAAGCTAGAGTAGCAAGAGCATCAAATAGAGGTCATGAGCATATAGATGTAATCATCAATAACACTGGTCTACAATTTTTCAAAAGTTGTTTGCTTCGGAAATAAACAGCAATACTTCTTACATAATTTCAGCTGCTGAATTCAAAACTGATAGTTAAACTTAATGATTGGCTCTAGTTTGAAAGATACAAAA